>RYFJ01001359.1:0-448124 GCA_003991445.1 Oryza meyeriana var. granulata
ATAGATTTACCTGTCGAGCAGATCGGTGTATATTGCGACGTTCTATCGGAGCGCTAGCCGATAGGTTATCTTTTTATAAAGCCGACTGTAATTATCCTTATTGTTTTAGTCATCTATATTATCATCGGTTTTCTAGCCGATGCACATGTGTTTCCTCGGCAGTCGGCTGGCTTACTGTTTTGCTTATCTATTTTATCATCGGCTTCTAGCCGATGCACATGTTATACTGACAGCTTATCCATTTGTTTATAGCGCTATCGGTTTCCTAGCCGATACACAGGTGCCATCGGCTATCGGCTACGAGGAGTCTATATCAGCCCGTATCGGCCTATAGCCGATGTGCAGTTGCTGCTGACCCGGGCACGAGCACAAGAGAGGACCCAGGAGCGAGAACACGAGCACGAGACCCGGGCGCGAGTACAGGCGAGGGCCCGGGCACGAGCATAGCGGCGATCGGCTGGAAGGAATCCGTGTCGGCTTACTGGCCGATTGGATCAGTAATCAAATTTCTTCATCTCCTTGTCAATTGCGGGGTCAAATTGACTGGCACGCCTACGAACCTCAAATATTTTAGGACCTGCACTGGAGCTAAGCAGATCTCCCAGGCCTTCGTATGTTCAATCGCATCAAACCAGATCATCAACAAGCTTCTTGGCACACCCGGTGGTTTTTGGTGCGAACAGGCGTGAAGTATTAATCTAAGGCATTTGGAGGCGTGGAGGGTTTCTAGGGCCTAGGGGTCACTGGATGCACAAGTGGAATCTATGGGAAGGCTTCGGTAGCGGCGAACGCCTCGGTCCAAAAATGATGTCTTCGTACGCGCAAACTACACGTCTTCGTACGTTAACAACGACCGGCAAAATCGGGAATTCAACAGCAACAGCTCTACTCGTGGTTTAATCCATTCTAACACTAGTGGGGCCAACCTGGCTTGCATGGGGCTGATGGGATGGCTGTCACTCACTCAAACACAAGCGCACCTAAGGTGTTCGATGAAAAGCCAAGCTAAAGTACGGCTTGTCTACCTCTGTCCTCTCATGCTCTAGTGCATGGCTAGTGAATGTAGGGGTGTGGGGAAGCTCTAGGGATCCTGCATGCAAGGTCGTAGGGTTCTAATCCATGCGGCCATGCTCCGATTGAACCTCATCCACACATGTGGCCATGGTGGTGTCGCTTGGGTGGATGGCAAAACAATGGCATGACAGGCCAAGCCAAGGACGTGGGGAGCACTAGTGGCCTCCCAGGAATAAAAGAAAGCACATGCAGAAATAGGAGCTCACCGAAGAGTGCGGGCGGTAGGGTGCAACGATGAGGCGGTGGTCGGCTCGGCGGCAGGGTTGCTCATGATGGAGGCTGCAGACAAGCGCTGCGATGAGTTCAATGAGTAAAGGGGAGATGGTGATACAGCTAGGACAGTGTTAAACTCACCAGGGTGGAGTTTAGCAGATGCAAGGTCACGGCGGCACCCGGTCGGCGTCGCAAAACACGATGGGGCTGCAGTGGTGCCTGCTGCATACCGAGGGCAAAAACGAAGTTAGGTCGGGCAGGAACACATGGTGACATAGCTGGGACAAGGTGAAACTCACCGGAGCTCCCAGACGGAAGGCGTGTGCGCGCCGGCGCCGTGGGCGGCACCTCACGTTCCTGGCGAACCAAGGGGCAATCCCCTGGGTCCTTGGGTGCATGAGAAAGAGGGCGAGCTGGGGAGGCTGGAGGACATGGGCTTGGTTAAAAAGGAAGGCAGGGAAGGGAGAGGAGAGGGGGGGCGCTGCTCTACTCCATCGGTCTCGCGATGGTGTGTGCGCGGGCAAGCGTGCAGCAGATAGACGGGACAGGGTAGGGCGTTGCTGAGGCTGTCGGGGCATCTCGTGAGGTCCCAAGGTGGCTCTGCCTCTCCCTCTCACGTGGTTTAGGGCGTGCAGAGGTAGCCACCTAGTCGAGCTGCACGGGCGGAGAGAGATCCTCGCGTGATCTCGCTTGGGCGATGGAGAACAGGAACTACCTGAGTTGGCCTGGGCTTGCCTGGGCTGTGGGGTCCGAATTAGAGGTGGGGCCCAACATAAAAAGTGTGTCCAATGGGGTTACCTACCTTGCCAAGTGGAAATATTGGGTCAATAGGTCGAGAAAACAGGAGAAACCGAGAGGAAGAGGGAAAGAACTCTTCTTGGGTGAACAGTACCCAGATTTTTTTCAATTTCAGCAGAGGATTAGACTAGATGGTTAGATGGGTCAACTTGCTTCAAACCGAATGAAACTTGGAGGCAAGGCTGGTAGTAAGGTATGGAATTTTTAGGAATTTTTCCAGAATATTCGGTGAAGATTGAAAATTGAGGGTTAGATAGGGCGGTGGGAAAAGTTTATATAGATCATACGAACTTTAATCTGTTGGCTGGGATTTTCATGCATGAAAAATGACATGCAGTGCATGCAGATGAAAAATGGTTTTATGCACCAATGAACAAAAGTGGGCTGTTACAAAGCGTCGACATCAAAACGACCGTCGGGACAACCAGGATCTCTGAGGCCGACTACGATGTGATCTTCAGCAAGACATCAATGCACGGCGCCACGAACGCGAGGAAGATGAGCAGCACCGACTGGAAGACGAGAATGAGCGCTTCGGCCTCCACCACGAGCGGTTTCACCACTGTAGTCGAAGTCCTCATGCAGAAGGAGTACCGGCCTTCACCCACAAGCTACAACAGGTCGACTAGCCATCAGGTTTTAAGCCGACTGGAATCGAGAAGTACGACGGGAAGACCAATCCTGAGTCCTGGCTTACGGTCTACACTCTAGCGATCTAAGCTGCTGGAGGAGATCACAAGGCCATGGCTAACTGCCTCCCAGTCACTCTAGCCGACTCGGTGAGGACATGTCTAACAGGACTCCCAAAGAGGTCAATCAGCTCCTGGGGAGAACTCCGGGAGCACTTTATCGCCAACTTCCAGGGAACTTACGAGAGGCCATCTTCTGAGCACGATCTCTATCAGTTGCACCAAAGGAAGAACGAGTCTCTTCATGAGTTCATCCAGAGGTTTTCCGAGAAGCAGAATTTGATCCCAATGATTAAGGATGAGGTCGTCATCGCCGCCTTCCACAAGGGAGTCAAAGATGCCCCGTTCATTGCCAAGTTCACTCGGAAACCTCCCGCTTCTGTCAAGGCTCTTTTTGATATGGTGAACAAGTACACCGACTTGGCAGACGCGGTCGCTCAGGCTCTCGATGATAAAAAAAGAGCCCTAGAAGAAGGACAAGAAAGACAATGACGGGCCAACACAGAACAAATCTGGCAACCGCAAGCGGAAGTCGGGTAACGTGGTGGCTACCATAGAGCGTACTCGGTCGCGACCCCTGAGGAATAGTGAATACCAAAAGTGATCAATGGGCCAGGCCCCTTTCATTCAAAGGGCAAGCACGTCGCTAAGGACTGCTTCATGCTTAAGAAGTTTGCTTTTGAGCAGGCTTCAACATCTGGCGCCGATAAAGACAAGCCAGATTCGAGCACAGCCGGCGATTACCAAGATCCCTAGGCTGAGCTCAACCACATCTTTGGAGGGCCGTCTGCATATGAGTCCAAGAGGATGCAGAAGCTTACAGCACGTGAAATCAACTCGGTCTCTGCAGCAGACGCCCCCCAATACTTCTTCTGGTCAAAAACACCAATCACGTTTGACCACGTAGATCATCCCGATCGGGTTACTCATCCAGGACGCTATCCACTCGTCCTGGACCCGCTCATCAGGAGCATCAAACTGAAGAAGGTTCTCATTGATGGAGGTAGTGTTCTCAACATTCTATTCGCCAAGACGCTAGACGAGATGAAGATTCCTCATTCAAAGCTACGGCTGAGTACAGCGCCCTTCCACAAGGTAATCCCCGGCCTGTCTTCTACTCCACTCGGATAGATAACTCTACCAGTTACTTTTGGCACACGGAATAATTTCCGCACCAAGAATATCTGCTTCGAGGTTGCCAACTTCGAGACCGCATATCACGCTATACTCGGATGGCCGACGCTAGCCAAGTTCATGGCAGTGCCACATTATACCTACATGATGCTCAAGATGCCAGGGCTAGCCAAAGTTCTTTCCCTTCGCAATGATATCAAGCAAGCCTTCACCGGCGACAAGGAGAGTTGCGAGCTGGCTCAATCTCAAGAAGTGGCAGTCGGGCGCAACAGCATTCGGCTATCCGCTACAACTCCATGTGAGGACGATTAGGTTCTGGCCAAAAAAGCAGCCAAGTCAGGAATTTCAGCAGATTCTGAAATCAAGAAGATCCCCTTGGATCCTTCCGACCCCTCCAAAACTGCTCTAGTTGGGACCGGACTCGACCCTAAATAGGAAGACGTGCTTGTCAACTTCCTCCAAGCGAACAGGTACATATTTGCTTGGAAACCTTCCTACATGCCTGGTGTACCAAGGGAGCTGATCGAGCATTCCCTCAACGTCAGGCCGGACGCCAAGCCAGTTAAACAACGGCTACGGCGCTTTGCACAAGACCGCAAAGATGCTATTCGGGAGGAGATAACCAAGCTCCTTGCAGCGGGTTCAACAAAGAGGTCTACCACCCAGATTGGCTGGCAAACCTAGTCTTAGTCCGGAAGAAGAACGGTAAATGGCGCATGTGCATCGACTACACCGACTTAAACAAGGCATGCCCCCAAAGATCCATTTGGTCTACCCAGAATAGATCAGGTGGTGGATTTAACTGTAGGGTGCGAACTTCTCAACTTTCTCGACTGTTACTCGGGATATCACCAAACCAACTTTAACGAGGAGGACTGCCTAAAGACTTCTTTCATCACACCGTTTGGAGCATACTGCTATATCACTATGCCATTCGGGTTGTAAAACGCTAGAGCAACGTACCAACGAGCAATTCTGCGGTGTTTACACACTCAACTCGAGCACAATGTGGAGGCATATGTCGATGACGTGGTGATCAAGACAAAGTCTAGGGAAGACCTCATTGCCAACTTGGAAGAAACTTTCCAAAGTGTTTGGAGATTCAAGATGAAGTTGAATCCAGAAAAGTGCGCTTTCGGTGTACCGTCTGGAAAGCTACTCAGCTTCATCGTATCACATCGAGGCATTGAGGCCAATCCAAAAAAAATTAACGCTATCATGAACATGGCACCCCCAACTAGGCAGAAGGATGTCCAAAAGTTGACAGGGTGCATGGCGGCACTTAGCCAATTCATCTCCCGACTTGGTAAACGGGGCATGCCTTTTTTTCAAACTACTGAAGAAAGCGAACAATTTTTAATGGACACCCGAAGCCCAGCAAGGCTTCGAAGACTTTAAAAAATTTCTCACATCACCACCAGTGTTGGCGTCACCTATGCCCCAAGAACCACTAATGTTATACTTGGCGGCAACCACTCAGGTAGTCAGCACGATGCTGGTAGTCGACCGATCAGAGCCAGGTCATATATAGAAAATTCAACAGCCAGTCTACTTCATCAGCAAGGTCCTAGCCGACTCCAAGATGAGGTATCCTCAAGTCCAGAAGTTGTTATATGCCCTACTCATCACTGTCCGGAAGTTGGTGCACTATTTTCAGTCGCATCAAGTCACCGTTGTCACATCATATCCACTCGGGGACGTCCTACACAATCACGAGGCCACTGGCAGAATTGTTAAATGGGCGCTCAAGTTAATGGCATTTGACATCTTTTTCAACCACGGATAGCAATCAAATCTCAAGCTCTAGCCAAATTTGTGGCTGAGTGGACAGAAGTTCAGATGACTACAAACACAGACAAGCTAGAGTACTAGACGATGTACTTCGACGGTTCTTTACGAATCGGCGGCGCGGGGACCGGCGTTGTGCTGACATCACTCAGTGGCGAAAAACTCAAGTATGTCCTCCAGATCCACTTTTCGTCTTCCCACAATGTCACCGAGTACGAGGCACTTATCCACGAGCTCCGCATTGCCATATCACTCGACATCCGTCGACTGGTTGTGCACGGGAATTCTTAACTTGTGGTTAGTCAAGTCATGAAAGACTGGACATGTCTCGACGACACTATGGCTGCGTATTGTCAGGAGGTCAGAAAGCTGGAAAACAAGTTCGACGGGCTGGAGATAACTCATGTATTACGACAATACAATGATGCTGTAGACGAATTGGCCAACATGGGATTCAAACGAGAAGTGGTCCCGACTGGGATTTTTGTTGAACAACTACTGGAGCCATCAGTAAAGAAGAAACCTAAGCTTGAACAGTCGGGGGCTAAACCTAACCCGGCAACAAATGAAGTACTAATCATCTCTCAAGATTGGTGGACTCCGGTTCTCAAATTCCTTTTGGACGACAAACTCCCAGAAGAACGCAGTAAAGCCGAACGGATCAAGCATCGAAGCAAATGTTTCCTTGTAGTCGGAGAAGACCTATACCGCAGAAGCGCATCTGGGGTCCTCATGCACTGCGTCACACCCGAGGAGGGAAAGTAGATTATGCAATCGATCCACTCGGGTATCTGTGGCAACCATGCCGTATCTAGGACGTTAGTCAAAAAGGCTTACAGGCTGGGTTTTTTTTAGCCGACTGTAGTAACAGACGCTAAAGATATAGTTCGCCCATGCGAGGGATGCCAATTCTATGCAAGATCAACACATCTTCCAGCTCAAGAACTTCAAACAATTCCACTCTCTTGGCCCTTTGCAGTTTGGGGACTCGATATGGTCAGGTCGCTCAAAAAAGCGCCAGGAGGGTTCACACACTTTTTTGTCACAGTGGATAAATTCACAAAGTGGATTGAGGCAAAACCCATTGCTACCATAACAGCGGCAGGAGCAAAGGACTTCATCATGAGTATTTTATACCAATTTGGGGTTCCTAACCGCATCATAACGGACAATGGTACTCAGTTCACGGGCAGCGTATTTCAATATTTCTATGACAACCTTGGCATCAGGATCTGTTATGCTTCTGTGGCACACCCACGAAGTATTTTATACCGATTTGGGGTTCCTAACCGCATCATAACGGACAATGGTACTCAGTTCACGGGCGGCGTATTTCAAGATTTCTGTGACAACCTTGGCGTCAGGATCTATTATGCTTCTGTGGCACACCCATGAAGTAATGGGCAGGTCAAGCATGCTAATGGCATAGTCTTACAAGGTATCAAGGCTAGGGTGTTCGACCAATTACAACCATATGCAGGATGGTGGGTACAAGAACTCCCATCCATTTTCTGGTCCCTAAGAACCATGGTTAGTGGGCAACAGGACAATCCCCTTTCTTCCTAGTCTATGGTGCTGAGGCTGTGCTACCAACTGAGTTGGAGTTTGGCTCTCCGCGAGTTCGGGCCCACTCAGAAGACAAATCAAACAAAACCCGATTGGTCAAACTCGATTAGTTGGAGGAAGCGAGGGATATCGCAACTATCCAGTCGGCAAGGTATCTTCAAGGCCTGCGTCATTATCACAGTCAAAATGTCCGTGGCTGCACCTTTTTGGGGAGAGATCTCGTCTTGAGAAAAATACAAACCACCAAAGATAGGCATAACTATCCCCTCTGTGGGAAGGGCCATTCATTATCGCTGAGGTGACACGTCCAGGCGGCTACCAATTGAAGACGGTGCCCTCGTTAGCAACTCATGGAATATAGAACAGCTACGTCCTTTCTATACCTGAGTTTTGTATTTCCTATATATATGTACAAAGTTTTTTCTCTGACTCACTACATCGCTTGTTTCAACCGAGTAGTGGGTCGGGGGCTGCATGTATTATTGTCGATGTTTTACACCGGCAATATAACTATAGGGCTACTCGGCAAGGGGAAACTTAGTGGACCGCAAAGGAACACAAGGAGATTTCATACTGGTTCAGGCCCTCGATGTGAGGTAATACCCTACATCCAGTTGTGGTGGTATTCCTTTGAGGATGTATGTGGACCAATGATCTCGTGTGTTGTTCTCTGCCCTCAATGGGCGCCCTGCCTCTCCTTATATACTGGGGGGCAGGGGTACAAGGTAGGAATCCTAGCCAGATACGGCTAAGGGATTTCCTTCTTAGAGATACATCTTACCTGGCTAAGATTGTATATTCCTTTTTATACAAGGCAAAATCTACCGGGTGCTACTATATCTCTAACTACAAGACTCGGCCCATCCTCTATCCGAGTGGCCCATATGCTTGTGATGAGGTACCCGGGGCCCATGGCCTCCACATTAGCCCCTGAGACCTTCATAGTTGAGTCACAACTGATGCCGAGTGCTCGTCCTCTACGGTGAAGATTGCTCGAGTGCATTGTTCCCGAGTACTCCTTGTCCGAGTGCTTCTTCTTCCCGAGTCCTACTTCATGTCAGCTGGCAACGAGGCTATGAAGGGCTTCATATTGGTGTATGAATAGTGTGCGCCTAATAGGCGCACCTATTAGGTGTAGCCCTCGACTTTGTGCTTAATTGTGAAGACAATTAAACATAAAGTCAAAGATCTTTAACCTTGCAGTCTTTCCCGAGTAGATTACTACTGGTATATGAGACTCTTCGGTATCATGTCAACCAAAATATGATTTATAGTCTTGCCGAGTAGCATGCCACTCGTATATGGGACTCTTCAGCTTCATGTCAGCTGGAATAGGGGGTTTATAGTCTCTCCCGAGTGGCGTCCCACTCAGAAGTTAGACTCCTCAGCGTCATGTCAGCTGGAAAGAATATTTATAGTCTCTCCCGAGTAGTGCACTACTCGGAAGTTAGACTCTTCAGCGTCATGTCGGCTGGAATAATGTTGCTCATGGCAACTGTTGGCCAAGCATGTAGGCCGAATACCACTTTATGAAATTAAATCCATTGCGTGGTCAGGTGTACTCGAGAAAGATACCTGCATCCCCAATTTTAATGAAGACCAGCTTGTGATCCTTATAAGGATATATCCACGATACCGGTGGATAAGACAGATACCCAAACACATGTGTTTAGCAACTAGGCCTTCATGAAGCATATCTGTTTACCTCATCGGTTCCTATTGGTAACACCAGCGCCACGATTTTAACTCGGCCTGCGAGCGACCCATAACGATCGTGCTACTTGTGGGTGCCATGGGCCCCGGGTACCTCATGACAAGCATTTGGGCCACTCGGATAGAGGATGGGCCTAGCCTTGCAATTAGAGATATAGCTAGATTCAGCAGACTTCGCCTTGTATAGAAAGGAATATACAGTCCTAGTCGGGTGCGTTATATCTCTAAGGGGAGATCTCCTAGTCGTAATCCGATGGGGACTCCTACCTTGTAACCCTGTCCCCCAGTATATAAGGGGAGGCAGCGCGCCCCATGAGGGCAGAAGAGCTGATAAGCTCAAACGGCCATACGGTTCATCAGAATCGCCACCATAATTCCTCAAAGGAATACATATAAACTGGACGTAGGGTATTACCTCACATCGAGGGCCTGAACCAGTATAAAATCTCCCTGTGTTCCTTTGCAATCTACCGAGTTTCCATCCGTCGAGTAGCCCCATATATTTATTGCCGGTATAAAACATCGACAGTTGGCGCGCCAAGTAGGGGATTCGGCGCGATCTACATCTACAAGCTCGATGGATCCAGCAACCGGAGTCGACGGCGGCAAATTCTCTCCCGGAGATACAATCTCATTCGGAAGCCTCGACTTCGTCACCGACATGTTCGGCAATCTCACCTTGGCCGACACGGACCCGATCCAACCGGCCGAGGAACCAGCTGACTCCGCGCCAGTCGGCCTACACGATGCTGCAGCAATCTTACACGACATGCTGCGGCGATCTCCCATACGCCCAAGTCTAGGGACAACTCTTTCTTTCAGTGTTCGACTCGGACTCGGTTTTGAGCCGGCCGAGATCGGGCCAAAAAAGGAAGAGATCGTCAATTTCCCGTTCGAACTCGATGACGCCGCAGATATCTACAATCTACATCCAACGTGGCAAACCCGATCCTCTGGAGTTCGACTCGGATACGGCCCAGAGCCGCTTGAGATCGGATCTAGGGAGGTCGGAGTTATAATCACCCCCATCAACTATTCCGACTACGACTCTCAGTCGGACTACGACTCCCAGTCGGATTCCGACTCTAAGTCGGATAGCAGTTTGGCAAGCTTCTCCCCGCCACGAGAAATCTTCATGGCATCCAAAGGCTCCACTCCCACTCAGGAATCACGCCGACTACATGAGCAACAAGAGGAGGAAGCCTGCCGACTGCAAGAACAAACAAGAGGAAGAAGCGAGACGCCGACATGACGCCCTATGCAGGGCTGGTTGGACTGCTCAACAACAAATCCTCCAAACCCGAGTCAGCAACCACGACGTCTTCATTACTCCTCAACAGAACATCGTGGCCGCTGTGACTCTACTGGATACACTCCAGTTTGGGCCTGATCACCAGGCCACCCCGACGATCGCAAGGATAAAAGCCCTGCTTACCGCTGCTGCATGTCAGCAGCACCAACAGTCGGGTGATACCCTCATACCGACCAACCGGTCGACATTCCCAACGGCAGTCTCATCTACCTCAAAGCGACGCCGAGCGGCTGGCTCCAGTCAACTGCATACGGAGGCACGTTAGGCGTCACTCGGCAACCCCAACGACAACGGGCGACGTCAAAGCAACCGTCGGGATGATCAGGACCTTCAAGGCCGACAACGACGTGATCTTCGGCAGGACATCAACGCTCGACACCGCAAACGAGAAGATGATAAGCAACGCCAACCGGAAGATGAGAACGAGCGTTTCGGCCTCCACCACGAGCGGTTTCGCCACCGTAGTCGGGGTCGGAGTCCTCATGAAGATGAAGGAGTACCGGCCTTCACCCAGCAGCTACAACAGGCCGACTGGCCATCGGGTTTCAAGCCTATAGGAGTCGAAAAATACGACGGCAAGACCAATCCCGAGTCTTGGCTCACGGTCTATACTACGGCAATCCAAGCAGCTGGAGGAAATCACAAAGTCATGGCTAACTACCTCCCAGTCGCTTTAGCCGACTCGGCGAGGACATGGCTAACAGGAATTCCCAAGCAATCAATCGGCTCATGGGCAGAACTCCGAGAACGCTTCATCGCCAACTTCCAGGGAACTTACGAGAGATCATCTTCCGAGTACGACTTATATCAGTTGCATCAAAGGAAGAATGAGTCTCTTCGTGACTTCATTAAGAGGTTTTCTGAGAAGAAGAACTCAATCCCTAACGTCAAGGATGAGGTCGTCATCGCCGCCTTTCGAAAAGGAGTCAAAGACACCTCGTTCATCGACAAATTCACACGGAAGCCTCCCAACTCTGTCAAGGCTTTATTCGACATGGCGAACAAATACGCTGACTCAGCCCACGCTGTTGCCGAGGCCCTTGAAGATAAAAAGGCATCCTGACAGAAGAAGCGGGAGGGCACCAACGACGCGGTCCCGACTAAAGCCGGGAATCGCAAACGCAAGTCAGACGGCTTCATTGTGGCAGTCGGTCACAATCGTCTTCGACTTTCAACAACTGAAGATTATCAGAACAAGTGACATGCTTGGGGGCTCACAAGCTCAAATGCAAGGATGGCATCCCCACTCCGAAATACCGAACAGCTAAGTCGCTTCCTGATAAATATTTCTTCACTCGGCCTTGCCAATGCCGCTTACACCTAATAGGTGCACAAGCTGCACTCTTCTCTATTTTTGCTCTTAAATGATTGCAAAAGTACTCGAGTAGCATAAATCCTGATCCATGAAACTTTGCTCCATGAAAGACGAACTCAAGTCACCCAAAACGCGTGTCTGGGAAAGAGCCATGAGCCAACTCCCGACGCTAGGGGGCTATGACTAGTCGGCAGAGTGCTTAAACGTAAGGGGTCAACTACTCGAGGAAATTAATATCAATAAGAGGAAGAACATGTATTTACATATATTGTAAAATACATTTTATTCGGGTGATTATTTCCATCATCAGATGCTACTCATCCGATATCTTTATACTGCAGGCCCAGCTCCCGGATACGCGTGACAGAAACTCAGGGCTGCGAGCCTATCCCCTATGCTCGGGGCTGGACAATCTGCCAAAATACACTCGGATGCTCCATGAGGCTACTTACCGAGTACTTGCCGCCAGTCGGGACAATCATCTTCCTCGGCTACGCTCCATGTGAGCTGACAACCGACTTCCGGCACTAGTCGGGGGTCGGTATATCACTCGGCTAGGTGAGGTATGCCCCATGAGGGTCACTAGCCGAATCTTATGCTAATGCAAGTTCGGGTACCTCGCTTGGCTATAACTCTGTTGGTAGGGTATGCCCCATGAGGGTCGCTAGCCGAATCCTATGCTAATGCAAGTTCGGGTACCCTGCTCGGCTCTCCTGAAGTCAGAGAAGACTTACATCGTCAAAGTGCATCCGGAGTTCTCATGCACCGCGTCACACTTGAGGAGGGCAAGCAGATCCTGCATAATATACCTACTCAGACTTCTGTGGCAACCAGGTTGCATTCGAACGTAAGTCGGAAGGCTTGCGAATAAGGATTTCTCTAGCTGATTGCGGTTACCGACACCAAAAACTCATCCTGACATGCGAGGGATGGTGATTTTATAGAGCCTACATTGGTGGGTCGGTTTAGACCGGGCGTACTCGGTAACGGGCTACAAGATATGATTCCTACAGTAGCATGCTCCATGTGGGCCGCCCGCAGGCTGAGTTGAAATTATAGCGCTGGTGCTGCCACAGGAGCCGATGAGGTAAACAGATATGCTTCATGTGAGACTTATTGCTAAACATATTGTTTGGGTATCTGTTTTCCCACATAGGTCTCAAGGATATATCCTTACAAGGATCACAAGCTGGTCTTCATTAAAATTGGGGATGCAGGTACTTTCTCAGGTAAACCTGACCACGCCGTGGATTTATTTTCATAAAGTGGTACTCGCCTACATGCGTGGCCATCAGTGCCTATGAGCAACATTATTCCCACTGACATGATGTGGAAGAGTCTAACTTTCGAGTAGTGCACTACTCGGGAGAGACTATAAATTTGTCTCATTCCGCTGACATGATGCGGAGGAGTCTAACTTTCGAGTAGTATACTACTCGGGAAAGACTATAAACATTCTTCCAGCTGACGAGCTGAAGAGTCTAACTTCCGAAAGGGACGCCGCTCGGGAAGACTATAAACACCTTATTCCAGCTGACATGAAGCTGACTAGTTCTATTTTGAGTAATATATTCTTGGGAAAGACTATAAATAATCATCCCGGCTGACATGATGTCGACGAGTCTGATTTTAGAGTAATATACTACTCGGGAAAGACTATAAACACCCCCTTCCAGCTGACATGACGCTGAAGAGTCTCATATACGAGTAGCATCCTACTCGACAAGACTACAAACACACATTCGACTGACTAAAAGTCGAAGAGTCCCACATATGAGTAGTCCCTACTCGCAAGACTAAAATTATATTCCGGTTGACACGATACCGAAGATCTCATATACCAGTAGTATACTACTCAGGAAAGACTACAAGGTTAAAGATCTTTGACTTTATGTTAATTGTCTTCACAATTAAGCACAAGTCGGGGGCTACACCTAATAGGTGCGCCTATTCGGCGCACACTATTCCTACATCTACATGAGCCCTTCATAGCCTCGCTGCAGCTGACATGAAGCAGACTTGGGAGAAGAAGCACTCGGACAAAGAGTACTCGAGAGCAATGCACTCGGAATACTTCACCATGGAGGATGAGCACTCGGCATCAGCTGTGACTCACTATGAAGGTCTCGGGGGCTACTGTGGGTGCCATGGGCCCGGGTACCTCATGACAATCATTTGGGCCACTCGATAGAGGATGGCCTAGCCTTGCAATTAGAGATATAGCTAGATTCGGCAGACTTCGCCTTGTATAGAAAGGAATATACAGTCCTAGTCGGGTGCGTTATATCTCTAAGGGGAGATCTCCTAGTCGTAATCCGATGGGGACTCCTACCTTGTAACCTGTCCCCCAGTATATAAGGGGAAGCAGGGCGCCCCATGAGGGCAGAAGAGCTGATAAGCTCAAACGGCCATACGGTTCATCAGAATCGCCACCATAATTCCTCAAAGGAATACATATAAACTGGACGTAGGGTATTACCTCACATCGAGGGCCTGAACCAGTATAAAATCTCCCTGTGTTCCTTTGCAATCCACCGAGTTTCCATCCGCCGAGTAGCCCCATATATTTATTGCCGGTGTAAAACATCGACACTACTGTAGAAACTCATATCTTCGGTGGCCCAGCTTCAACTGTGTAGGCCCAAGCCCATTTAGTCAGCACAGGCTCTATAAATGCTGAGGGAGAGAGAAAAGATTCCTCTATCTTCCCCACGCAACCAATCGTTTCGACTTCCCAGCTCCGCACCGAAATTTTGCTTCCCACTCCGCTAGGGTTCGCCATTGCTTGCTCCTCCCCACCAAAGCTCGAGCGATTCCGCATCCATTTGTCCACTTCAAGCCCCCGACTATATTTCTCCCAAATTTCTTGTCCCCCCAGCCATGCCGAGGGTGCCAAATTCCGTTGGGGCGTCGGATGACAGGTGGCTGACCTCGGATTGTAGCCGGTCGAAGCTGGAGAAGCTGGAGAAGTCGCTGCGGCTACAGAGCCGCGACATTATCCGCTGGCGGCCGGCCGAGGGTGAGTCGGTCCCAAATCCCCAATCCGGCGAAACTGTTGTTTTTGCCTCTTTCTTTGAACGGGGTTTGTTTCTTCCATCCTCCGCATTCCTCCGCCGTCTTCTTAGTTTCTATGGATTGGAGTTGGTGAATCTGAATCCCAACTCAATCCTACAAATTTCTATCTTTGTGACTCTTTGCGAGTGCTATCTGGGTGTAGGGCCCCATTTTAATTTCTTCAGGCACTAGAGCCCCATTTTAATTTCTTCAGGCACTTGTTCCACATTAAGCCCCAACCCTCTAAGAATAGGATCCAAGTGATTGGAGGGGCTGGTCTTCAGTTGAGGAGTGAGATGAAGAAAATATATATCGATCTTCCTTTGAAATCCTCTCTGAAAAGTTGGCATAAGGAGTGGTTCTACTGTTCCAATCTGGAACCCTCCCTACCACCATTCACCGGAAAACCCCCGGCGGTCTTGCCCAGCTAGTCGTCGGATCCAACCTTCGAAGAGATGGGCCAAGTACATCAGTTGTTGGCGAGGTTGGAGAAATTCAAGTCGGCCGGCCTGACTAGCCCCTGGATCGCTAAGCGCTTCCTGACCCGACGCATCCAACCATTGAAGCTGAGGAGCGCGTTCTGCTAGGATTACCAGGGGAAGAATGACCCTAACCGAGATAGCAAAGAAGTGGCTGACGAGCAAAAAGTGACCGAAACATTGTTCGGTTATTTCTCCAATGGGGTGATTGAGACCGAGGACAAAGAGCACTGCATCGCGGCTTGTAACCACAACCGGCCTCGTCCCGAGGTAACCTCTGCTCTTCTTTTGTGATGAATGCTTGTAGACATGTATCCATGATTGCCTTGCATAGTATGACATGTACTGTTGAGTCATTTGCAGTGGTGTGAGGAGTTTGATGATGACTCCCATCCTTTGTCGGCCACAAAGTCGAAGAAGAGGCTGAGGAGTCCTTCTGCTGCCCAACCCGACTCCAAGAGAGCGGGGAAGAAGCCCATTGTAGATCAGGGCAAGGCGAAGGTCATGAAGCCGAGTGCCACAGCCGGGAGTTTAAAGATAAGGGACCCCGTTGGCACAGCGCCCAGGCCATCGAGTCCCAGACCAGGACCGGCGTAGTTGAGCTCAGCAACATCGAACCCAACCCAAGCGCGGCCGAGTACAAGGTCGACCCCGGCGCCGCTGAGCACCCAAGCGCCCTAGCCGACCACACCGCAAACGGGGCCGACCAAGACAGAGGTGCCGCCGCTGACTGCCACGCCCTCAGGCCCAACAGCCAGCGGCCCTCCAGTGCTGCCCTCTGGATCTCCCGGGCAAAAGCTCAAGTTCTCCAAGAGGTAGGCCATTCTGGGTCTTCTGAAAATCATGTTCAGCATTGTTGCGCCTTGATGCTTGACTTGTTATGTAGGAAGCGGGTCGACATAAATCTTAAGGAAGTCACGCCGACTTCCCCTGCTGTCGACCCTGTCCCTGCCGATCCAGAGCCAGCGAGTACGCCTGCTGAGCCGGTGGCGGGCCCAGCCGCAGAGGCTGAGACCGTCCCGACTACAGGGTCGCCGACGCCGGTCAACCAAGGGGTGATTATCGAAGCCGCCGCCCCAGCCCCTGAGCCAGCGCCCGTCGCCGAAGTCATTGCTGCAGCTCCTGAGCCAGCTCTTGGTGTTTAAGGCACTGCTACAGCACCTGAGCCAGCCCCTGAGGCCACAGAGGCCGTCGCCTTCCTGGTCGTGGTCGTCATCGTCGTGGTCTCTTCCTTCAGACAGACCCGACCTCCCCAGGATCGAGACCCCTCCGCGCAGGTTCCCGTGGACGTTCCAGTGGACAGTGCCTGACAGAACTGCACAGACCTACAAGGTCGATGATGTGTCAGTGGGAAGGGAACGTGAAGCCCTGCTTTGTGCCACACTCGCCGCGTCCTAGGGGATTCGGGTATGGTTTCCATTGTACCAGAATTTTGGTAGTATTTCTTGATGCTTGATTCTGCTCTGACTTGTTAATCCCCGAGCAAAAAATTGTTGATCGCTCGGAAAAAATGCATGAGGTGCTGAACCGAATCACCCCCCCAACTCCAAGAATTGGACCAACTCCGGGCCTTGAAAACTGAAGTGGAAGGGCGCAGCCAAGAGAGGGAATCTTGGCTGAGGGAAAATGTCACCAAGCTTAGGAGCGAAAATTGGGATCAAGCCAAGATGATAAGAGGTAAGCCTCTAGAACCCTTCTTCCTGACCAAATCCTTGATACATCTCTCCAGCTGTGTTATTCCCGACTGCTTAGTTGTGTCTTGACTGCATCGTCGAGTTCTTGACTAATCTATCATGCAGCCCTTGAAGCCAAGTTGAAGACCCGAACAGAGGGAGGAGAGCAGCTGAAGGAGGCCGAGAGAGCCAGGGCCGAACATGAAAACGATAAGGCCGCCCTGACAGAGGCCAAAACCGAGCTTGAGCAAGAGAAGGCCAAGTTGAAAGCGGCCAATACCAAGCTCGAGAAAGAAAAAGTTGAACTGGAGAAGGCCATAGCCAAGTGGGAGGCTGACTACAAAAGTGAGTCTCTGCCCTGACAATAACCTTAGCCAATCCATTAATTACTCCATATGCGGCTTTGCTTAACAAGTTTACTTGTCAGTGAATCCGGGTAGCTGTGAGAGCCAATTCCCAGATCCAGTTCCAAGCTTTTGCAGAGGAGATCAGGGTAGTCAAGGAGTCACGGGAAACCCTTGGCGAGTCCGTGAAAGGGCTCCTTGACCTGATAGATCCTCGTCCTGTGGGAACTAGCTCCAGCACAATCTTCCAACTGGAGGAGCGCCTTAAAGACGCACCGAGTGCCCTAAAGAGGTACTCAGATGAGCATGTTATTGCCGGCGTGGCCCAGACCCTAGCAATGACCAAGTCCATCTACCCAAGGGCAGATGTCGAAGCCATCGGGGAGGGGTTTGCCGAGGAGACGACTCCTGAGAAGGCGCTGGAGCTGATAGCTAAGGCGAGGCCGACCGCAGAAATTATCACCCGGGACCGGGGTACGTAAAGACAATATATCATGCAGTCGGTGTGTATATACATTTTGGTAAGAATATGTGTAAATACATGTGCAATGCCGCCAAGCTTTAGACTATTACTCAATTGTCATTAGCTTTACTCGACAATATAGCCTACGCCGAGTTAATCTATAGGAACTTAATAAAAACGTTCACCGTAGAAAGCTATACTCGGGCAGACATGGAAAAGTCGTAGTAAAACTTCATAACTTGAGTGAAATAGGCTCGTATATTATTGACACAGCACATACAATACATGCAGCCCCCGACTCACTACTCGATTGAAACAAACGGCGTAGTGAGTCAGAGAAGAATTGTACACATATAAAAGTATAAAACTCAGGTATAGAAGGGACGTAGCTGTTCTATACTCCATGAGTTGCTGATGAGGGCACCGTCTTGGGTCTTCAGTCGGTAGGTGCCTGGCCGAGTAACTTCCGCTATAATGAACGGCCCTTCTCAAATTGGGGATAGTTTATGCCTGTCCTTGGTGGTTTGTATTTTTCTCAATACAAGATCTCCGACCAAGAAGGCGCGGCCACGGACATTGCCGTTGTGATAGCGACACAAGCTTTGGAGATACCTGGCCGACTAGATTGTTGTGATGTCCCTTGCTTCTTCCAACTGATCTAGTTCGACCAATCGAGTGTTGTTTAAAGTGTCTTCTGAATAAGCCCGAACTCGCGGAGAGCCGAACTCTAACTCGGTTGGTAGCATAGCCTCAGCACCGTAGACCAAAAAGAAAGGGGATTGCCCTGTTGCCTGACTAACTGTGGTTCAAAGGGACCAAAGGACAGATGGGAGTTCGTGAACCCACCCGCCCGCATATGGTTGTAATCGGTCGAATATCCTTGTCTTGATGCCTTGTAAGACCATACCGTTGGCTCGTTCAACCTGCCCATTGCTCCATGGGTGTGCCACAGATGCATAGCAAATCTTGATGCCAAAGTCGTCACAGAAATCCTGAAACACGCAGCCCGTGAACTGAGTATCGTTGTCGGTGATGATGCGGTTGGGGACCCCGAATCGGTATAATATACTCATGATGAAGTCCTTTGCTCGTGCCGCCGTTATGGTTGCGACAGGTTTGGCTCAATCCACTTGGTGAATTTATCTACTGTGACAAACAGGTGTGTGAACCCTCCTGGCGCTTTCTTGAAAGGCCCGACCATGTCAAGCCCCCATACTGCAAAGGGCCAAGAGATTGGGATTGTTTGGAGTTCCTGGGCTGGGAGATTGGTTTGTCTTGCAAAGAACTGGCAGCCCTCACATGTGTGAACGATGTCTTTGGCATCTGTTACTGCTATTGGCCAGAAAAATCCCTGCCAGTAAGCCTTTCCGAGTAACGTCCTG
Source organism: Oryza meyeriana var. granulata (assembly GCA_003991445.1). Taxonomy (NCBI): domain Eukaryota; kingdom Viridiplantae; phylum Streptophyta; class Magnoliopsida; order Poales; family Poaceae; genus Oryza; species Oryza meyeriana. The sequence continues at coordinate 18,998 of RYFJ01001359.1, forward strand.
GATGCGGCGTGGTTGCCACATACGCCCGAGTGGATCAACTGCAGGATCTGCTTGCCCTCCTCGGTGGTGACGCAGCGCATGAGGACACCGGATGCACTTCTTCGGTACAGGTCTTCTCCAATGACTAAGAAATTCTTGCTTTGATGTTTAATTCGTTCAGCTTCACTGCGATCTTCTAGGAGTTCATCATCCAGGAGGAATTTGAGAACAGGAGTCTGCCAATCTTGACATATGTGCAGCGCCTCGTCTGTTGCCGGGGTAGGTTCGCCTCCCGACTGCTCTGGCACCGGTTTCTTCTTGACTGATAGCTCCATGAGTTGCTCAACAAAGATACCTGTCGGGACCGCCTCTCACTTGGATCCCAGATTTGCCAATTCATCTGCAGCGTCATTATATTGTCATAACACGTGTGTTATCTCTAGCCGGTCGAACTTGTTTTCTAGCTTGCCGACTTCCTGACAGTATGCCACCATGGTATCATTGAGGCATGTCCAGTTCTTCATGACTTGGTTTACCATGAGTTGGGAGTCTCCTCGCACAACCAGTCAACGGATGCCGAGTGATATGGCGATGTGGAGCCCATGGATGAGTGCCTCGTACTCGGCAACGTTGTGGGAAGCCGGGAAGTGGATTTGTAGGACGTACTTCAGTTTTTCGCCGGTGGGGGACGTCAGTATGACTCCAGCCCCGGCGCCGCCGATCCGTAGAGAACCGTCGAAGTACATTGTCCAGTACTCTAGCTTTGGTGTTGATGCGGGCATGTGAACTTCTATCCACTCAGCCACGAAGTCGGCTAGGACTTGTGATTTAATTGCTGTCCGTGGCTGAAAGGTGATGTCGAACGCCATCAACTCGAGCGCCCATTTAGCGATTCGGCCGGTGGCCTTGCGATTATGCAAGACATCCCCGAGTGGAAACGATGTGACCACCATGACTTGATGTGCTTGGAAATAGTGCACCAGCTTCTGGGCAGTGATGAGTAGGCCGTAGAGCAGCTTTTGGACCTGCAGATATCTCGTCTTCGAGTCGGCAAGGACTTCGCTGACAAAGTAAACTGGCCTTTGGACTTTCTGGATGTGACCCTGTTCGGATCGCTCGACCACCAGCACCGTGCTGACTACATGAGTAGTTGCCGCTAGATATAGCATTAGCGGTTCTTGGGGCACGGGTGACGCCAATACGGGGGGTGATGTGAGAAATTGCTTGAAGTCTTCGAAGGCTTACTGGGCTTCGGGAGTCCACTGGAAATTGTCTACTTTCTTCAATAGCTTAAAGAAGGGCATGCCCCATTCGCCCAATCGGGAAATAAACCGGCTGAGTGCCGCCAAGCAGCCTGTCAGCTTCTGGATGTCCTTTTGGTTAGTCGGGGGAGCCATGTTCATGATTGCGTTGACTTTCTCCCGGTTGGCCTCAATGCCGCGATGCGAGACGATGAAGCCGAGTAACTTGCTGGATGGCACACCGAAGGCACACTTTTTCGGGTTCAACTTCATCTTGAATCTTCGAAGATTTTGGAAGGTTTCTTCCAGGTTGGCGATGAGGTCTTCTTTGGACTTGGTCTTGATGACCATGTCGTCGACATAGGCTTCCACGTTGCGCCCGATCTGAGTGTGCAGACACCACAGAATTGCCCGTTGATATGTTGCTCCAATGTTTTTCAAACCAAACAGCATAGTGATGTAGTAGTAAGCACCAAACGGCATGATAAAAGACGTCTTTAGGCAGTCCTCCTCCTTCAGGCTGATTTGATCGTATCCCGAGTAGCAGTCGAGAAAGCTGAGAAGTTCGCACCCAGCAGTTGAATCCACCAACTGGTCTATCCTTGGTAAGCCAAATGGGTCTTTAGGGCACGCTTTGTTGAGATCGGTGTAGTCGACGCACATGCGCCATTTACTGTTTTTCTTCTGGACCAGAACTGGGTTCACCAGCCAATCCGGGTGGTAGACCTCTTTGATGAACCCGGCTGCGAGAAGCTTGGTTGTCTCCTCCTGAGTAGTATCTTTACGGTCTTGAGCGAAGCATCGCAGGCGTTGCTTGACTAGCTTGGCGTCTGTCTTCACGTTGACAGCATGCTCGATCACCTCCCTTGGTACGCCCGGCATGTCGGACGGTTTCCACGCAAAGATATCCTTGTTGGCTTGGAGGAAGGTGACGAGTGCATCTTCCTATTTGGGGTCGAGTCCGGTCCCGACTAGAGCAGTCTTGGAGGGGTCAGAAGGGTCCAGGGGGATCTTCTTTGTGTTCGAGTCCGCTGAAATTCCTGACTTCCCTGCTTTCACGGCCGGAACTTGGTCTTCCTCAACTTCGGTTGTGGCGGCTTGCCGAATGCTGTTGCGCCCGGCTGCCGCTTCTTGGGTCTGAGCCAATTCGCAACTCTCCTTGTCGCAGTTGAAGGCTTGCTTGACGTCGCTGCGGAGGGAGAGGACTCCTGCTGACCTTGGCATTTTGAGCACCATGTATGTATAGTGTGGTATCACCATAAACTTGGCGAGCACTGGTCATCCGAGTATCGCGTGATACGCGGTCTCGAAGTCGGCGACCTCAAAGCAAATGTTCTCCGTGTGGAAGTTATCCTACGTGCCGAAGGTGACTGGCAAGGTGATCTGCCCAAGTGGTGTTGAAGACAGGCCGAGAATTATCCCGTGGAAAGGCATCGTACTCGGCCGCAGATTTGAACGAGGAATCTTCATCTCATCTAGAGTCTTGGCGAAGAGGATATTGAGCGCGCTGCCTCCGTCTATGAGAACCTTCTTTAGCTTGATGTTCTTGACAACCAGGTCCAGGACAAGTGGATAATGTCCTGGGTGCAAAACCCAATCTAGGTGATCTGCACGAGTGAACGTGATGGACGTCTCTGACTAGCGCAAGTATTGGGGGGTGTCTGCTGTAGAGATTGCGTTGACGTCACGCGTTGTTAGCTTCTGCTTGCGCTTGGACTCGTATGCAGACGGCCCTCTGAAGATATGGTTTAACTCGGCCTAGGGATCTTGGAAATCGTCAGCCGGGTCCTAATCTAGCTTGTCTTTGCTCTTGTCAGCGCCAGATGTTGAAGCCTGCTCGGAAGCAAACTTCTTGAGCATGAAGCAGTCTTTGGCCGCGTGCTTACCCTTGGGGTGGAAGGGGCATGGCCCATTCATGACCTTCTGGTAGTCGTTATTCCGTTGGGGCCGCAACCGAGTACGCTCCATGTTGGCCACCTCGTTGTCTGACTTCCACTTGCGGTTGCCGGACTTGTTTTGGCATGGCTCGTTGTCGGCTTTCGCCTTTTGTTCTTTCTGTTGGGACTCCTTCTTCTTGTCGAGGGCCTCTGCAACCGCTTTAGCCGAGTTGGCGTACTTGTTCGCCATGTTGAAAAGAGCCCGGACGGAGCATGGTGGCTTCCGAGTAAACTTCACGATGAACGGGGCGTCCTTTACTCCCTTGCAGAAGGCAGCGATGACAGCCTCGTCCTTGATCATTGGTATCTTCTTGCGCTTCTTGGAGAACCTCTTGATAAATTCTCGTAGAGACTCATTCTTCTTCTAGTGGAGCTGATATAGATCATGTTCTGAAGATGGCCTCTCGTAGGTCCCTTGAAACTTAGCGATAAACTGCTCCCTGAGTTCTCCCCAGGAACCGATCGACCGCCTTGGGAGCCCTGTTAGCCATGTCCTCGCCGAGTCAGCTAGCACGACTGGGAGGTAGTTAGCCATGGCTTTGTGGTCACCACCGTCAGCTCAGATTGCCAGGATGTATACTGTGAGCCAGGACTCGGGGTTGGTTTTGCCGTCGTATTTCTTGATCCCCGTAGGCTTGAAGCCCAATGGCCAGTCGACGTCCTGGAGCTTGTGAGTGAAAGCCGGAACACCTTCGTCTTCGTGAGGGCTCCGGCTCCTGTTGTGGCGGTTATACCGCTCGTGGTTGAGGCCGAAGCGTTCGTAGTCGTCGTCCTATCGGCGACGCTCGTCTTCTTCGCGTTCATGGCACCGAGCATTAATGGTGTGTCAAAGGTCACGTTGTAGCCGGACTTAGAGATCCTGGTTAGGCCGGCGGTCGTACTGGTGACATCGCCGGTTGTTGTTGTTGGTGTCGCCGAGTGATGTTTGTCGCGATTCCCCATGTGGCCGACTTGAGCCGGCCCCCCGACGCTGTGCTGATGTAGATGAGCCTGCTGCCGGAGAACCCGACCTGTTGGTTGGTATAATTGTGTCACCCGACTGCTGTTGCTGCTGATAGGCAGCAGCTGTGATCGTCGCTTTGATCTTGGTGATAGTCGTAGTGGTCTAGTGATCAGGCCTGAGCTAGAGCGTGTCCAGCAGGGTTGCAGCGGCCACGACGTTCTGTTGTAGCGTGACGAAGACATCGTGGTCGCCGACTTTGGTCTGGAGAATATGTTGCTGGGCGGCTCGCCCAACCTTGCGTAGCCCGTCGTTGCGAGCCTCGCGGTCAGCTTCCTCCTGTTGTCATAGTCGGCGCGCCTCCTCCTACTGCTCTTCTTGTAGTCAGCGTACCTCGGGTGGTGGTGTTGAAGCCATGAAAATCTCGCGGGGCAGGAGAAAACTTGCTAGACTGGAGTCCGAACTAGCGTTCAAACCGTTGTCCGACTTAGAGTTGGATTCCGAGTAATTTATCGGAGTAAGAACAACTCCAACCTCCCTAGATCCAATCTGAAACGACTCTGAGCCGTGTCCAAACTAAACCGTGGGGGATCGGGTCTGCCGCATGAAGTGTAGATCTGCAGCGTTGCCAAGCTCATGTGGGAGCTTGACGCTCTCCCCCTTTCCTAGCCCGACCCCGGCTGGCTCAAGGCCTAGCGTGAGTCGGACGCCGAAAGAGAGAGTTGTCTCGAGGCTCGGTGAAGTGAAAGATTGCCGCAGTAGATCGATGAAGGTTACTGCAGCGTCTTGCGGGCCGACTGGCGCAGAGTCGGCTGGTTCCTCGGCTGGTTGGGTTGGATCTACTTCGGCCAAGGTGAGGTTGCCGTCGACTCTGGTTGCTGGATCCATCGAGCTTGTAGATGTGAGACTTGCCGGATCCCCTACCTGGCACGCCAACTGTCGATGTTTTACACCGGCAATATAACTATAGGGCTACTCGGCAAGGGGAAACTCGGTGGACTGCAAAGGAACACAAGGAGATTTTATACTGGTTCAGGCCCTCGATGTGAGGTAATACCCTACGTCCAGTTGTGGTGGTATTCCTTTGAGAATGTATGTGGATCAATGATCTCGTGTGTTGTTCTCTGCCCTCAATGGGTGCCCTGCCTCCCCTTATATACTGGGCGGCAGGGGTACAAGGTAGGAATTTCAGCCGGATACGGCCAAGCGATTTCCTTCTTAGAGATACATCTTACCCGGCTAAGATTGTATATTCCTTTTTATACAAGGCAAAATCTACCGGGTGCTACTATATCTCTAACTACAAGACTCAGCCCATCCTCTATCCGAGTGGCCCATATGCTTGTGATGAGGTACCCGGGGCCCATGGCCTCCACAATTATGTGCCTTGTTAATAAACTACGAGCTTGTTTTATCTAAGTTATGAAGTTTTACAATGATTATGCTAAGTTTGCCCGAGTATAGCTTTTAGAAGTGAACGTTTTTAAGTTCCCATCGATCTACTCGGCACAGACTACATAGTCGGGAGCTAATGATGACTAAGAATAAGCAAGTACTCAGCAGCATTTTACAAGATGTATACATACTTTCACCAAAGTTATATATACACCGACTGCATAATTGCTTTGTTTCTACATACCCAGGTCTTTTGCGATTGCCTCTGTAGTTGGCCTCACCTGGCTGATCAACTCTACTGCCTCTTTAGGTGTTGTCTCTTTGGCAAATCCCTCACCGATGGCCTCAAAATCTACCCTAGGGTAGATCGATTTGGTCATAGCGAGGGTTTGGGCAACACCGACAGCGACACGCTCATCCGAGTACTTTTTCAAGATGCTAGGGGCTTTGCAAAGGCGTGCCTGCACTTAGGAGACGGTACTGGAGCTAGTCCCAACATGGTGAGGTTCCATAATGTCTAGGAGCCCTTTCACGGATCCGACGAGGATGTCCCGTGACTCCTTGACAATCTTGATCTCCTCTGCAAAGGCGTTAAATTGTGTTTGGGCATTGGCTTTTGAAGCTATTCAAATGCATCAACAAGTATACTTGTTAGCCAAGACATGCAGTGGGACCAACAAGAAGACAGGTTAAGGTTATTGTCAGGCAGAAGACTTACTAGCATAGTCGGCATCCACCTTGGCTTTGGCCTTTTCCAATTTGGCTTTGGCCTTTTCCGCTTCCTTCAACTTAATATCTTGTTGTTTCTTCTCCTCTGCTTGGGTTTTCAACTCGGCTTCGAGGGCTACAAATCAAAACAGTCAAGAACTCAAGATTGCAATCTAACCCAATAAGGCAGTCGGGAATCAACAATGCTGGAGAAGTCTACTCGGCATTTACTCGAGAGGATAACACAGAAGACTTACTTCTGATCCTTTTGGCTAGAGCCCACTTTTCATCCCAGAGCTTGTCAACTGCTCCCCTCAGCCACGCTTCCTTTTCCTGGCTAGTTCTCTCTAGGTCGTCCTTGGCCACTTGGAGCTGGCTTAGTCGTTGGAGATGGGGGGTGAGCTGGGTCAGAACCTTGTTCATTTTCTCTGAACAATCGACAATCTTCTGCTCAAAGCAAAACAGAGTAAAAAGGCAGAATACCAGGTCAAACGGGAATTGTCCAGAACTCAACACGGCAAGACTCGTTACATACCTAGACTCCCCTGGATGCGGCTATTGCAGCACGTAGAAGGACTTCGTGCTCTCTTGATGCTGCTTGTTTGTCATGCTCATAGCACTCCACGACTCCCTCGGGGGTGACCCAATGAAATATTCTTGAGAAATTATGCGGAGGGGCTTCAAGCCTTGGGAGGTCCACTTCATCAGAAGACGAAGAAGAAATTATTGGAGATAAGGTCCCGATTCCCAATTCGGCAGCTGTAGGGGTTTCAGTGGCTTGCTCAGGGGCTGGAGCAACAACTTCAGCGCTCGCCCCTTGGACAGTCGGCACTAGTGGTCCTGCTGTCGGGACTGCCTCAGCTTCTGCAGCTGAGGTAGCCTCTGGTTCAGCAGATAAACTTGTCAGTGCTGGCTCGGCTGGGAGCAGCTCGGTGATAGGAGCAGCGGGCATAGTCCTCTTGGGATCTATGTCAACTCGCTTCCTGCACGATATGACAAATATCAAGGCACTATCACTTATGACAAATATCAAGGCACTATCACTTCATTCAAGATTCTTGGAAGATTGAAGATTGCTTACCTCTTGGAAGTTTTGAACTTCCACAAGGGGGCTCCAAAAGATATCGGTGGTGGAGAGCTGCTGGCTATTGGGCTAGTTGGCGCAGCAGTCGGCGATGGCGATTTACCCCCAGTCGACTCTGTTTCTGGCACAGCCGACTGGGGCATCGAGGTACTCGGCGGCGCCGCCCTTGGGCTCGATGTTGCTAATCTCATACTCGGCAGCGTCGGCCTTGGGCTCGATGTTGCTGAGCTTAGCGGTGCTGGCCTTGGGCTCGATGTCGCTGGCCTCGGACTCGGAGAAGAAGGCCTCGGGCTTGGCGGCCTGGGGGCTAAACTGGCAGGGTCTTTGATCTTCAAACTCCCCGGTGCTGCACTCAGCTTGCTTGCTCTTTTCTTGCCTGGATCTTCAATGGGTTTCTTCCCAGCTCTCTTGGAGATGGGTTGGGCAGCAGAAGGGTTGGCCAGCCTCTTCTTCGTTTTGGTGGCCGACAAGGTTTGGGAATCATCATCAAATTCCTCACAATCCTGCAAATGTTTCCACAACATACATCATACATTGGAGGACGATTCAAGACAAATGTCCATAGATATTTATCACCAATGGATAGCGATTCCAAATTAGCTTTTCAAGATTACCTGTGGCCGAGGCATTTTTTGGCTATAGGCTACAATGGCGCGCTCGGGGTCTTCTGTCTCTACAACCCCATTGACGAAAAAGCCGAGCAACTGTCTCACCAGATCGAGGCGCCGCCATAGATTCCCCTTCGGCGATACGCCAATGGATGACTTCTTGTCACTACAGCATTAGTTGCTTCTCCAAGTACTTCAGCTTCGTCGAACCGCAGTCCAAAACCGGCCAAGCTTCCGCGGACATCTCCGGGATCTCGAGCGAAGCTCTCGGCATTGCTGGGAGTGAGATGATTTGGGGGAAATGCTATTGAAGGCTTGGGATGGATGCGGTGGAGCGGAATCACGTGAGTTTTGAGCGGGAGACACCAGCTATGCCAAATCCTAGCGAGACAAAGCGCAAAATTTTGGCGCGGAAGCTAGAAGACACAACGATTGGCGGATTGGAGAAGATGAGGGAATCTTTTCTCTTTCTCCCCGCTTTTATAGAGCCTGTGCTGATAAGTGGGCTTGGGCCAGCTGATTCGGTACTGGGTCACAAGATATGAGTTTCTAGATGGCATGCTATACAGAGCCGACTGCTGGCTGTGTTAAAATCATAGTGCAGAAGCTATTTACAAAAACCGATTGAATAATCAGATATGCTTCATGAAAGCCTAATTGCTAGCACATGTGTTCAGATATCTGTATTATTTACCAGGTATTGAGGATACATCCTTATAAGGATCGACAGCTGGTCTCCATTAAAATTGGATATGCAGGTATCTCTCAAGTACACCTAACCACACATTGGGTTAAAATCCAAGAAGTGGTACTCGGCTTACATGCTTAGCCACCAATTGCCATGAGCAAAAATTATACCAGCTAACATGATACTGAAGAGTCTACATACCGTGTAGTATACTAGTCGGGAAAGATTACAAGGTTAAAGATCTTTGACTTTATGTTTAATTATTTCACAATTAAGCACAAAGTCAGGGGCTACACCTTATAGGTGCGCCTATTCGGCGCACACTATTCATATTTTTCTATGAAGACCTTCATAGCCTCATGGCCAACTAACATGAAGTAGGACTCGGGAGAAGAAGCACTCAGACAAAGAGTACTCGGGAGCAATGCACTCAGGAATTCTTCACCGTGGAGGATGAGCACTCGGCATCAGCTGTGACTCAACTATGAAGGTCTCAAGGGCTGCTGTGGAGGCCATGGGCCCCGGGTACCTCATGAGAAGTATATGGGCCACTCGGACAGAGGGTGGGCCTAACCTTGTAATTAGGGATACAATAGGACTCGGCATACATAACCTTGTACGACAAGGAAAGGATGTAGTCCTAGTCGGACGCATTGTATTCCTAGAAGGAAATCCCTTGGTCGGAGTCCGACTGGGATTTCTACTCTGTAACCTTGTCCCCCGGTATATAGAGGAGGCAGGGCGCCCCCTGAGGGCATATGAAAATCTCACTAGAGAAACCTCAAAGGCAATACACCACAACTGGACGTAGGGTATTACCTCATCTCGAGGGCCTGAACTAATATAAATTGTTTTATGTTCCTTTGCAATCCATCAAGTTTAGGTCTCATGAGTAACCCCATATTATTATTGCCGATATGAAACATCAACACTGGGGCATAGCACAATCTCATCAGAGAATACTGCGAAAACAATACACCACAACTAGAAGTAGGGTATTACCTCACACCGAGGTCCTGAACCAGTATAAATATCATGTGTCCTTTCAAATCCATCGATTTTAGGTACGATGAATAGCCCCATATAATTATTGCCGATACAAAACATCGACACATATGATGAATGAAGGTCCAACCAATGAAATATTACCGTACATCGTTATACATACAATCATACATATGATGAATGAAATATTTACCGCACAACATGGAATTTAACTATAGCACAGTTTTTGTCCAATCAATTAGTTTTGAAAATTTAGGGTCCGTGGTGAGAAGGCCTTCTTTATAGAAGAAACGTCCTAACTTGTGACAGCACTTATGTTGGATAAAGTGGCACATATCCAGCTATATATTTTCAATGGATTGATCATCCATCTCTCGTTCCGATCTTGGAATTCTAGGCAGCTGCATCGAAAACATGGCAAAATTAAAATTAAAGGCATTACCAACTGTTACATATGAATAATTGTAACGACATATAATTAACTTACATCCTCAAGGTTCTTGAGATACCTCCCTTCTACTCTTAGGTACTCGCAAACATAATATCCACAGAGGATGCTGCCTTTTGGTTGCTTATGGCACTTTGTAAGACATAAAATAGAATGTAATTAAATTAGTTACGCGTATACAAAGACAAGATATGATTTTGTGACGTCGATAGTATATTACTGGCCACTTATTACAGACCAAGATCCGTGCTCTTTGTACTACTCTTTCTCCTCCTTTCATATAGTAGAACTTGTATGCACTATTATAACAAATTAAATGCATTGAGTTTTTATTAGTCATAAGTGTACAAACCAGCCTGAATGAAAGTGTGTGAGAGATATGCTTACTAATCTATGACATGGAAAATTTGGTTGAAGGACTGAAACGGGGTGTCGAGGGGATCTAGTACGACTGCTTCTCCATGCTTCGGTTATAGGAGGAAACAAATAAAGTGCTCGCTACAAATAGCATAAACTGTTTAGTTGGCCAACTATCGAATAAGTAGAAGTGAAGTAGCTAGAGGGTATCGAACTTACCCAAAGTTGTATGGGGCCATTATACATCTTTTGTTCTGCATAGACAGCATTGAGCGTCCCATGTACGTGGCCACCTTCAACATATTTTCTTTTTGCTTTTTTTAATGTATTCCTCCTACTCCTCAGGTGTCCTGTCCATTAGCTCCTTAGATTTCTTCTAATCCAGTTTAAAAGTGTGATTTGGCTCGGAAATGCGACACTGGTTGAGGAAGCCAATGGGTTTTCCCTTCTTCTCAAATAGGACATAATTCATCCTACAAAAAACATCTCTAATCAATACTCGACAATAACATGACTCCGTAAATGTGTGAACAGACATAATTGAACATATGTGTACACGTACATGCACCACACTGTGAAAACTTTCTTCACAGGCGGAGTCCTAAGATAGCCGCCTGTGAAAATTGTTATCACAGGCGAGATCCTAAAACAGCTGCATGTGGTAAACTTTTTTCAACAAAAAAATATTGGAATATGGTATTTACAAAACAACTTCTACAGTTGGCCTGCATCCACATTTCACCAAACCTACATGCCACGTACCATACAACAAAAACAAAAAGAGGCACATACATATGAAAAATCAAATATATACATGCATATATTCTAGCCGGATCTAGATCTAGATCTACCCCGCGCGCGGCACACAAAAAAAGACCTCGCGCGTGGCAACCGGCCGACGAACCTATTGCGGCTTGCAGCGACATTCGTTGTCGCCCACGGCGGGACCTCCTGACCAACGGATTTAGGTCCCGCAGTGGGCGACTCCGAATGCCACCGTGAGCCGAGCAGAAGGAAGAGGAAAAGAGTACTAATGGTGGAAAGCAAAGGCGAAAAAGCTAGCTATTGGCCAACCAGGCGGGGTATTTATAGAAAAATTTTCATGGGCAAAGCCTGTCACGCCCGAAAATTCACTACAAATTTCCAAAGCTAATTTGTGCATTAAACCCTTGTCCAGAAATCAGCCAAGGTACACAAATCGACAAGTTGATAAACATAACCAAAACAAAATAACAAAGAGGCACTTAGTCCTTACACAGAAGAAAAACAGCAGTGGAACAACAACCTAGCGAAGCTTCAGCACCAAGCCCACAGGCAGCTCAACTGGGGTATAAGCCAAACACCAAAACCTTCTCCTTCCTTGCAAAGCTTCACTCTAATGATGGTAATATTGCAAGACTGAGTACCACCCACCATACTCAACAAGCCACATAGGAATGCAATGTAATGCAACAGGATTTCAAAGAAAGGCATAATATGGTTCTTTTGCATAAACAATGTTTAAAACATTTGCATTTAAAATCATTGCAAAAATAGTACAATTTAATTATTATCGATATTAAACCACTCATCGAACAGCAGTCCAATGTAGCTCGGGCCCAAATTAAAACCCTCCAAACCTAGAGCTATCAAGTTTTCATCAGATTATTACCATTAATGAGTAGTGTGAGACTAATCACGAAAAACATTGCTCCACCGCCCATAACCGTGGGCACGGCTATTCGAACAATTTTACTCTAGCCAGAGGTGTACCAATTTACCTACAAGACATGGTTCCGCACATGTCACTATGCCCCAAACACCACCATGGTACTACAAAGGGGGAAACCGTGACATGACCTTTCATGTAACCCACCCAACAGAAGTGCCACCCGCCAAGCCTCCGGTCTCCAGTTGGGGTGACCAACTGCCTTCTCGCGAGACGGCTCAATGCCCAAAACCATGGACTTATGACTACCATGCGTGGACTTACAACTGCCACAAACACACCCTGGTGCCTCCTATTAAACGCACCACACGTCTAGTCAAGCCATTACCCAATCTAGCTATTGGTTAGTACGATTATGCTTCGCATTCAGTATCTTGTGAACCTGTCCTTAATTGTCATGAGCACCACTAGCAAGATAATCAATCCATGTGCTCACAACCCACCATCAATCAAATTTTAGTTGGCACATTTAACTAACCAACCACGACCAACCGTCGTGAAATACAGCCGTTAACCATTAATTAATCATATGTGATTGAGTAATTATCCCACAAAAATGACACTAAGGTTTTCTCGATGCTTTCTATCGGCAATAATTATATGAGGCTATTCGCAAGACCTAAACTTGATGGACGCGAAGAAACACGAAAAGAGTTTATCCTGGTTCAGGACCTCAAGGTGAGGTAATACCCTACTTCCATCTGTTGTGTACTACCTTCGTTGTTTCTCTGGCGAGATTCCGTATGATGTTTGTTATCTCCGCCCTAGGGGCTCCTTGCCTCCCTGTCGATGCTTTGCACCGGCAATAATACTATGGGGCTACTCGGCGAGGGTGAATTCGGTGGACTGCAGAGGAACACAGGAGAATTATACTGGTTCAGGCCCTCAAGGTGAGGTAATACCCTATGTCCAGTTGAGGTGTTATTCCTCTGAGGTGTATGGTGATCGATGATCTTGTTCTTCTTGCCCTGAGGGGCGCCCTGCCTCCCTTTATATACTAGGGGACAGGGGTACATGATAAGGATCCCAGCCGGATACGGCCAAGGGGTTTCCTTCTTAGAGATAGAGTCCTATCCGACTAAGACTATATTTCCTTATTATACAAGGCAAAGCCTGCCGGATGCTATCTTATCTCTAATTACATGGTTCGGCCCATCCTCTATCCGAGTGGCCCATGTACTAGTAATGAGGTACCCGGGGCCCATGGCCTCCACAGTAGCCCCTGAGACCTTCATAGTTGAGTCATAGCTGATGCCGAGTGCTCGTCCCCCACGGTGAAGGTTGCCCGAGTGCAATGCACCCGAGTACTCTTTGTCCGAGTAAGTCTTCTCCCGAGTCCTACTTCATGTCAGCTGGCAGCGAGGCTATGAAGGGCTTCATGTAAATATATGAATAGGGTGCGCCGAATAGGCGCACCTATTAGATGTAGCCCCCGACTTTGTGCTTAATTGTGAAGACAATTAAACATAAAGTCAAAGATCTTTAACCTAGAAGTCTTTCCTGAGTAGATTACTACTGGTATTTGCGACTCTTCGGTATCATGTCAACTGGAATAATCTTTATAGTCTTGCCGAGTAGGAGACTACTCGTATATAGGACTCTTCGACTTCATGTCAGTCGGAATATGTGTTTATAGTCTTGCTGAGTAGGATGCTACTCGTGTATGGGACTCTTCAGCGTCATGTCAGCTGGCAAAAGGGGTTTATAGTCTTTTCCGAGTGGCGTCCCACTCGGAAGTTAGACTCCTCCGCATCATGTCAACGGGAAAAGACATTTATAGTCTCTCCCGAGTAGTGCACTACTCGAAAGTTAGACTCTTCCGCATCATGTCAGCGGGTAAAATGTTGCTCATGGCAACTGATGGCCACGCATGTAGGCCGAGTACCACTTTATGAAGACAAATCCATGGCGTGGTTAGGTGTACCCGAGAAAGATACCTGCATCTACAATTTTAATGAAGACCAGCTTGTGATCCTTATAAGGATGTATCCTTGAGACCTGGTGAATAAAACAGATATCCAAACATATATGTTTAGCAATAAGGCTCTCATGAAGCATATCTGTTTACCTCATCGGCTCCTGTTAGTAGCACCAGCACTATAATTTCAACTCAGCCTGCGGGCGGCCCACATGGAGCATGCTACTGTAGGAACTCATATTTTGTTGGGCCAGTGCGGACTGTGTAGGCCCAAGCCCATCTAGTCGGCATCGGTTATAAAAAGAAGGGGAGAGAGAAAAGATTCCATCGTCTTCCCCAAATCAGCCAATCTCTTCGTCTTCCACCTTCGCGCCCAACTTTTCGCCCCCCGCCCGGCTAGGGTTAGCTGCTGCTATTCCCCACCCGAACTCGGGCGATTTCAATCCTCCTCAATTGTTCCAAGCCCCCGATTTGTTTTTCCCAAATCTCACCGCCTCCAGTCATGCCGAAGGCATCGGATCTTGCGGGTACGCCGAGGAGTTCTTGGCCGGTGTCGGATTGTGGCTCGGTGAAGCTGAAGCGGCTGGAAAGTGAACTGAAGTTGCCCAGCCAAGAGGTGATTCGCTGGCGACCGGCTAGGGATGAATCGGTCCCTAATCCCCAGCCTGGTGAAACGGTAGTTTTCGCCTCTTTTTTCGATCGAGGCTTGTGCCTTCCGTCTTCTGATTTCTTCCGCCGCATTCTTGACTTCTATGGGCTGGAGTTGGTGCATTTGAACCCCAACTCAATTCTTCAGATCTCTATATTTGTTACTCTTTGTGAGTGCTTCTTGGGTGTTGAACCCCATTTCATCCTCTTCCGACATCTGTTCCATATCAAGCCTCAACCCTCCAAGAGCAATATTAATGTGATTGGGGGGGCCGGTCTTCAACTGAGGAGCGACGGGAAGAAGACGTATCTCGATTTGCCCTTGAAATCTTCTCTGAAGGGCTGGCACAAGGAGTGGTTTTATTGTGCCGATCTGGCTCCCTCCTTGCGGCCATTTACCGGCCGTCCTTTGAAGAAATGGGCCGGCTTGACAGGTCCTTGGGTGGCTCGTCGCTTTCTGACAAGGCGCATTCAGCCGCTGAAGCTTAGGAGTGCATTCGGCTGGGCCTTTAAAGGCAAAAACAATCCTGACCGAGTGAGCAACAAGTCGGCGGACAAGGGGGCGGTGACCGAGATTTTGTTCGGCTACTTCTCTAAAGGGGTGATCGCAACTGAAGATGACAATCGTCGGGTTGCAGCCTACAGCTCCATTCGGCCCCGGACCAAGGTAACTTTTGATCCTCTTCTGTGATGAACGCCCGTGGAATCGTAATTGTTCAGCATTGCGTGATGCATTTAGTTGACTCACTTATAGTGGCATGAAGAATTTGATGAAGACTCCTGCCCGTTGTCGGCCATCGCGTCGAAGAAGAGGCCGAGGAGTCCCTCTGCTACCCAACCCGACTCCAAGAGAGCGGGGAAGAAACCGATTTTGTATCGGGGCGAGGGGGCCATGACAGCGCGTGCCGTGGCAGGGAGCCTGAAAATAAGGGACGTCGTCACCGCGGCGCCCAGGCGATCAAGTCCCAGGTTGAGACCTGGGGGTTTGAGCCCAACGTTGTCGAGCCCGGCCGCAGCGCCACCGAGGGGCTGGCATGAGCAGATGCCGCCAGGGGCAGGGGCGCCCAAGCCGACCACGCCAGAATCGGAGCCGACTCGGGCTGATGCGCCACCGCCGACTGTGACGCCGACCGGGCCGACTGCCGGAGCTGGCGCTTCGCCGGGGACCGGGTCACCCGTCAAGAAGCTAAAGTTCTCCAAGAGGTGCGCTGCTCCGGGTCTTCTGAAATTCTTATGTTATGTGTTGAAGTAGCATCTTGATGTCTTGTTTCGTCGTGCAGGAAGCGGGCCGATATCGATCTCAAGGAGATTAATCCGACCGCTCCCCTTGAAGTGCCTGCCCCAGCCGAGCCGGCGGCTGCAAACACACCTGCTGAGCCGGTGGCCAGCCCGGTCGCGGAGACCGAGGTGGTCCCGACTGCAGGGTCGCTGCTGACACCCGACCAAGAGGCGGCTGCTGAGGCCGAGGCCCCAGCCCCTGAAGCGTCGCCCGTCGCGGAGGGTGCGGACGAAGCCCCTGAGCCAGTCCCCGAGGTCGCGGGGGATGGCAGCGGTGAGGCCAGGACCCCATCGCCGTTATGGTCGTCGTCGTCGTCGTCGTCGCCTCCGCCGGAGATCCCGCATCTACCCCGGATCGAAGCTCCTCCACGCGTGATGCCTCGGACATTCACATGGACGGCTCCTGACAGGACAGCGAAGAGCTTCAGGCTTGATGAAGTCGTCGCGAGGAGGGAGCGCGAAAGCTTGCTTCGCGCCGCCATCAGCAGGTCCCAGGGAGTCGCGGTATGATTCCTGTGGTAGAGCCTTGGCAGTTTTCTTGTTTTGATATTTGGCTCCGTCCTTGATCCGTCTTTTATCCTGAGCAGAAGCTCGTCGACCGCAATGAGGCAATGACGGAAATCTTGGTCGAGGTGGCTCCCCACCTCGCAGAACTGGAGCAGCTCCGGGTGTTGAAGGCCGAGATGGAGGCGCGTCATGCGGGGAGGGAGGCCTGGCTGAAGAGTGGCGCCGATCAGCTCAGGGAGGAGACATGGGCCCTAGCCGGAAAGATAAAAGGTAAGATCCCCGAATATATCTTCCCGACCGAACCATTGATGCATCCGTCCAGCTGCGTTGTTTCCGACTGCCCAGTTATGTCATGACTGCACGGTTGAGCTCTTGGCTAATCTGCGGTGCAGCCCTCGAAGCGGAGTTGAAGACCCAAACAGAGAGGAAATCACAGCTGAAGGAAGCCGAAGAAGCCAGGGCCGAGCTTGAGAAGGTCAAGGCCGACCTGACAAAGGCCAACACCGAGCTTGACCGGGAGAAGGCCGAGTTGAAGGGGACCGTCACCAAGCTCGGTAAGGAAAAAGCTGAACTGGAGAAGACCGTGGCCGGGTGGGAGGCCGACTACGAAAGTAAGTCCTCAACCCGACTGTGATCTTAGCCAATCCATTAGTTACTCTGTGTGTAGCCGAATCTGACAAGTTTATTTGCTAGCGGACCTGGGCAGACATGAGAGTCAACGTCCAGGCCCAGTATCGGTTCTACACAGAGGAGATAAGAGCGATCAGGGAGTCACGGGAGGCCCTCGTCGGGTCCGTGAAAGGGCTCCTTGACCTCATAGATCCCCGCCCTGTGGGGACCAGTTGCAGCAGAATCCCCCAGATAGAGGCGCGTCTCGAGGATGCACCGAGTGCCTTGAAAAAGTACTCGGATGAGCATGTTGTCGCCGGCGTGGCCCATACCCTGGCGATGACCAAGTCCATCTACCCAAGGGTAGATATTGAAGCCATCGGGGAGGGGTTTGCCGAAGAGACGACGCCCGAGGAGGCGCTGGAGCTGATTGCCCGGGCGAAGCCGACTGCTGAAATAATTACCCGAGACCTGGGTCTGTAAGGGCAACATGTTATGTAGTCGGGATATATAAACTTGTGTAAACAAGCAAGTGTAAATATGTGTGCGGTCCCGCCAAGCTTATTATTCAGTTGTCATTAGCTTTACTTGACCGTGTAGTATGCACCGAGTTAGTCTGTCAGAACTTAATGAAAACGTTCGAAGTAAGAAGCTGTACTTGGGCAAACATGACAGTCATAGTAAGGCTTCATAACCGAAGTGAAATAAGCTCGTATGTTATTGACAGAGCACATATATACATGCAACCCTCGACTCACTACTCGGTTGATACAAGCGGCGTAGTGAGTCAGAAGAACTGTACACATGAAAATTATAGAACTCAGGTATAGAAAGGACGTAGTTGTTCTATGTTCCATGAGTTGCTGATGAGAACGCTGTCTTCGGTCTTCAGTCGGTAGGCGCCAGGCCGCGTGACCTAGCCTATAATGAACGGCCCTTCCCAGATTGGGGATAATTTATGCCTGTCTTTGGTGGTTTGTATTTTCCTCGAAACGAGATCCCCGACCAAAAAGGTGTGGCCACGGACATTGCGATTGTGGTAGCGACGTAGGCCTTGAAGATACCTTGCCGACTGGATAGTTGCGGTGTCTCTTGCTTCTTCCAGCTGATCTAACTCGACCAATCGGGTATTGTTGGAGTCATCTTCTGAGTAAGCCCGGACTCGCGGAGAGCCGAACTGTAACTCTTTAGGTAGCATGGCCTCGGTACCGTAGACCAGAAAGAAAGGGGATTGCCCTGTTGCCCGACTAACCGTGGTTCTGAGAGACTAGAGAACGGATGGGAGTTCTTGTACCCACCGTCCCGCGTATGGTTGTAGTCGGTCGAATATCCTGGCCTTGATGCCTTGTAAGACCATGCCGTTGGCTCGTTCGACCTGCCCGTTGCTCCGCGGGTGTGCCACAGATGCGTAGCAGATCTTGATGCCGAATTCTTCGCAGAAGTCTTGGAAAACGCCGGCTGCGAACTGAGTACCGTTGTCGGTGATGATGCGGTTAGGGACCCCAAATCGGTATAGTATACTCAAGATGAAGTCCTTTGCTCGTGCCGCTGTAATTGTTGCAACGGGTTTAGCCTCAATCCACTTGGTGAATTTATCCACCGTGACGAATAAATGTGTGAACCCTCCTGGCGCTTTCTTGAAGGGGCCGACCATGTCGAGCCCCTATACTGCGAATGGCCAGGAAATGTGGATAGTTTGGAGTTCCTGGGCTGGAAGGTTTGTTTGTCTTGCGTAGAACTGGCAACCCTCGCACTTGCGAACGATGTCTTTGGCGTCTGTTACTGCTGTGGGCCAGAAAAATCCCTGTCGGTAAGCCTTTCCGACTAACGTCCTGGATGCGGCGTGGTTGCCACATATGCCCGAGTGGATCGAATGCAGAATCTGCTTGCCCTCTTTGGTGGTGACGCAGCGCATGAGGACACCGGATGCGCTCCTTCGGTACAGGTCTTCTCCGACTAGTAGGAAGCTTTTGCTTCGACGCTTTATCTGCTCGGCTTGACTGCGATCTTCTGGGAGTTGGTCGTCCAGGAGAAATTTGACAACAGGAGTCCTCTAGTCTTGACATATGTGCAGCACCTCATTTGTGGTCGGGGTAGGCTCGCCTCCCGACTGCTCCAGTGCCGGTTTCTTCTTGACTGATGGCTCCATAAGTTGCTCGACAAACATTCCAGTTGGAACTGCTTCTCGCTTGGATCCCATGTTTGCCAACTCGTCTGCTACGTCGTTGTATTGGCGCAGGACATGTGTGATTTCCAGCCCGTCGAACTTGTTTTCCAGCTTGCGGACCTCCTAATAGTATGCCGCCATGGTATCGTCAAGACAGGTCCAGTCTTTAATGACTTGGTTTACCACGAGTTGAGAATCTCCGCGCACAACCAGTCGACATATGCCGAGTGATATGGCGATGCGGAGCCCGTGAACAAGTGCCTCGTACTCGGCGACGTTGTGGGAAGCCGGGAAGTGGATTTGTAGAACGTATTTCAGTTTTTTGCCAGTGGGGGACGTCAATATGACTCCGGCCCCGGCGCCTCCGATCCGTAGAGAACCGTCGAAGTACATTGTCCAGTACTCTAGCTTTGCTGTTGGTGTAGGTAGTTGGACTTCTGTCCACTCGGCCACGAAGTCGGCTAGAGCTTGAGACTTAATTGCTGTCCGTGGCTGAAAGGGGATGTCGAATGCCATCAGCTCGAGTGCCCATTTAGCGATTCGGCTGGTGGCCTCGCGATTATGAAGGACATCCCCGAGTGGAAATGCTATGACCACCGTGACTTGGTGTGCTTGGAAATAATGCACCAGCTTCCGGACTGTGATGAGTAGGCCATATAGCAGCTTCTGGACCTGCGGATATCTCATTTTGGAGTCGGCAAGGACCTCGCTGATGAAGTAGACTGGCCGTTGTATTTTTTGAATATGACCCTGTTCGGATCGCTCAACCACCAGTACCGTGCTGACTACCTATGTTGTTGCCGCCAGATATAGCATTAGCGGTTCCTGGGGCAGAGGTGACACCAACACGAGGGGTGATGTGAGGAATTCTTTGAAGTCTTCAAAGGCTCGTTGGGCTTCCAGAGTCCATTGGAAATTGTCGGCCTTTTTGAGTAGCTTGAAGAAGGGCATGCCCCGTTCGCCCAGTCGGGAGATAAACCGGCTGAGTGCCACCATGCAGCCTGTCAGCTTCTGGACGTCTTTGAGGTTAGTCGGGGGTGCCATGTGCCTGATGGCGTTGACTTTCTCCGGGTTGGCCTCGATGCCACGGTGCGAGACGATGAAGCCGAGTAACTTTCCGGATGGCACACCGAAGGCGCATTTTTCCGGGTTCAACTTCATCTTGAATCTTCGAAGGTTTTGGAAGGTTTCTTCCAAGTCAGTGATGAGGTCTTGTTTGGACTTGGTCTTGATCACCACATCGTCGACGTAGGCTTCCACGTTGCTCCCGATCTGAGTGTGCAGACACCTCTGAATAGCCCTTTGATAGGTTGCGCCCGCGTTCTTCAGACCGAACGGCATTGTGATATAGCAATACGCTCCAAACGGTGTGATGAAAGATGTCTTCAAGCAGTCTTCCTCCCTCAGGCTGATTTGATGGTATCCCGAGTAACAGTCGAGAAAGCTGAGTAGGTCGCACCCTGCCGTGGAATCAACCACCTGATCTATCCAGGGAAGACCAAATGGGTCCTTGGGGCACGCTTTGTTGAGGTCGGTGTAGTCGACGCACATGTGCCATTTACCATTTTTCTTCCAGACCAGAACTGGGTTTGCCAGCCAGTCCGGGTGGTAGACCTCCTTGATGAACCCGGCTGCGAGGAGCTTGGTAATTTCCTCCCGGATAGCATCTTTGCAGTCTTGAGCGAAGCGCCGCAGCCGTTGCTTGACTGGCTTGGCGTCTGTCTTCACATTTAGGGCGTGCTCGATCACCTCCCTTGGTACGCCCGGCATGTCGAACGGTTTCCACGCGAAGATATCCTTATTGGCTTGGAGGAAGGTGACGAGCGCGTCTTCCTATTTGGGGTCGAGTCCGGTCCCGACTAGAGCAGTTTTGGAGGGGTTGGAAGGGTCCAGGGGGATCTTCTTCGTGTCAGAGTCCGCTGAAATTCCCGACTTCACTGCTTTTTTTGCCGGAATTTGATCTTGCTCGACTTCTGTTGTGACGGCTTGCCGAATGCTATCGCGCCCGACTGCCGCCTCATGTGATTGAGCCAGTTCGCAACTCTCCTTGTTGCAGGTGAAGGCTTGCTTGACGTCGCTACAGAGGGAGAGAACTCCTGTTGGCCCAGGCATCTTCAGCACCATGTATGTATAGTGCGGTATTGCCATAAATTTGGCGAGTGCCGGTCGTCCGAGTATCATGTGGTACGCAGTCTCGAAGTCGGCGACCTCGAAGCAGACATTTTCTGTGCGGAAATTATCCCGCGTGCCGAAGGTTACCGGCAAAGTTATCTGCCCGAGTGGAGTTGATGACAGGCCGGGAATTATCCCGTGGAAGGGCGCAGTGCTCGGCCGTAGTTCTGAATGAGGAATTTTCATCTCGTCCAAAGTCTTGGCGAACAGGATATTAAGCACGCTGCCTCCGTCGATAAGGGTTTTCTTCAGCCTGATGTTTCTGACGACCGGGTCCAGGATGAGTGGATAGCGTCCCGGGTGGAAACCCGATCTGGGTGATCTGCGCGATTGAAGGTGATGGCCATCTCTGACTAGCGCAGGTATTGGGGGGTGTCCGCCGTGGAGACCGTGTTGATGTCGCGCGCTGAAAGCTTCTGTTTGTGCTTGGACTCGTACGCGAGTGGCCCCCCCGAAGATATGGTTGAGCTTGGCTTGAGGATCTTGGAAGTCTTCAGCCGGACCCGAGTCTGGCTTCCTTTGTCCTTGTCAGCGCCGGACGACGAAGTCTGCTCGGAGGCGAACTTCTTGAGCATATAGCAGTCTTTGGCCGCGTGCTTTTCCTTGGGGTGAAAGAGGCATGGCCCGCTCATGACTTTCTGGTAGTCGTTGTTCTGCTGGGGTCGCGACCGACTGTGCTCCATGTTGGCCACCTCATTGTCCGACTTCCGCTTACGGCTGCCAGACTTGTTTTGAGACGGCTCGTTGTCGGCTTTCGCCTTCTGTTCTTTCTGTCGGGGCTCCTTCTTCTCGTCGAGGGCCTTAGCAACCGCTTTGGCCGAGTCGGCGTATTTATTGGCCATGTCGAAGAGTGCCCGGACTGTGGATGGTGGTTTCCGAGTGAACTTTGCAATAAGCGGGGCGTCTTTTACCCCCTTGCGAAAGGCGGCGATAACGGCCTCGTCTTTGACAGTTGGAATCTGGTTGCGCTTCTCAGAAAACCTTTTGATGAATTCGCACAGAGACTCGTTTTTTTTCTGGTGGAGTTGATAAAGATCATGCTCCGAAGCCAGTCTCTCGTAGGTCCCCTGGAAATTAGCGATAAACCGCTCCCTGAGTTCTCCCAAGAACCGATCGACCGCTTAGGGAGGCCTGTCAGCCATGTCCTCGCCGAGTTGGCTAGCGCGACCGGCGGGTAGTTAGCCATGACTTTATTGTCGCCCCCAGCAGCTCGAACTGCTAGGACGTATACGGTGAGCCAGGACTCAGGATTTGTCTTGCTGTCGTACTTTTCAATCCCCGTGGGCTAGAAGCCAGTCGGCCAATGTACGTCCTGTAGCTCCCGAGTGAAGGCTGGGATTCCTTCATCTTCGCGGGGGCTCGGGCTTCGACCACGGCGGTTAAACCACTCGTGATGGAGGCCAAAGCGCTCGTGTTCGTCTTCCAGTCGGCGTCGCTCATCTTCTTGTCGTTCGCGGCGCCGGGCACTGATAGTATGGCGAAGGTCGTGTGGTAGGCGCTCTCGGAGGTCTTGATTAGGCCGGCGGTCATACTGGTGATGGCGCCAGTTGTTGTTATTAGTATTGCCGAGCGTGGTTTGCCTAGACACCTCGCGTTGCTGACTGGAGCCGGCTACCTGGCGCCGAGGATGCAGATGAGCCTGCCGCCGGGGAACCCGACTGGTTGGTCGGTATAACTATGTCGCCCGATTGCTGTTGCTGTTGACAGGCGGCAGCTGTGATCATCGCCTTGATCTTGGCGATAGTTGGGGTGGCCTGGTGATCAGGCCCGAGTTGGAGTGTATCCAGCAAGGTTGCGGCAGCCACGACGTTCTGTTGTGGCGTGACGAAGACTTCGTGGTCACCGACTTTGGTTTGGAGGATCTGCTGCTGAGCGACTTGCCCAGCCAGGCGTAGCTCTTCATTGCGGGCCACACGATTGGCCTCCTCTTGTTGTAGTCAGCGCGCCTCCTCCTGTTGCTCTTCTTGTAGTCGGCGTACTTCAGATGGTGGCGTTGAAGCCATGAAGATCTCGCGGGAAAGGAGGAAGCTTGCCAATGTAGAGTCCAAACTGGCGCTCGAACCGCTATCCGACTTGGTGTCGGACTCCGAGTAGTTTATCAGAGTGAGAACGACTCCGACCTCTCTAGATCCAATCTAAAACGGCGCTTGGCCGTGTCCAAACTGAATTGCTGGAGATCGGGTCTGCTGCACGGGATATCGGTGCGCAGCGTCGCCAAAGCTGTGAGGGAGATTGACGACCTCTCTCCTTCTCGGCCCAACCAGGGCTAGCTCAAGGCCTAGCGCGAGTCGGACTCTGAAGGAAAGGGTTGTCCCGATGCTCGGCGATGTGAAGGACTGCCGCAGAAAGTCGCTGAAGGAGACGGCGGTGTCCGATGGGCCAATTGGCGCTACGTCGGCTAGTTCCTCGACCGGCAAGATTGGATCTGCCTCAGCCAAGGTGAGATTGCCGAGTTGATCGGCGAAGAAATCTAAGCTCCCGAAGGTAATTGCATCTCCGGGGGAGAACTTGTTGCTGCTGACTCCGTTGATCGAATCCATCGAATCTTCTGATGAGGAATTCACCGGAGCCCCTACCTGGCGCGCCAACTGTCGCTGCTTTGCACCGGCAATAATACTATGGGGCTACTCGACGAGGGTGAATTCGGTGGACTGCAGAGGAACACAGGAGAATTATACTGGTTCAGGCCCTCAAGGTGAGGTAATACCCTATGTCCAGTTGAGGTGTTATTCCTCTGAGGTGTATGGTGATCGATGATCTTGTTCTTCTTGCCCTGAGGGGCGCCCTGCCTCCCTTTATATACTAGGGGACAGGGGTACATGATAAGGATCCCAGCCGG
Organism: Oryza meyeriana var. granulata; assembly: GCA_003991445.1. Taxonomy (NCBI): domain Eukaryota; kingdom Viridiplantae; phylum Streptophyta; class Magnoliopsida; order Poales; family Poaceae; genus Oryza; species Oryza meyeriana. Next base: position 43,234 of record RYFJ01001359.1, read on the forward strand.
ATACGGCCAAGGGGTTTCCTTCTTAGAGATAGAGTCCTATCCGACTAAGACTATATTTCCTTATTATACAAGGCAAAGCCTGCCGGATGCTATCTTATCTCTAATTACATGGTTCGGCCCATCCTCTATCCGAGTGGCCCATGTACTAGTAATGAGGTACTCGAGGCCCATGGCCTCCACACTCCCCTTACATACCAAGGAAGCAAGGTTACAGGATAGGAATCCCAGTCAGACTTGACTAAAGGATTTCCTTCTAGGAACACAGCATAACCGGCTAGGACTATATCCTTTTCTTGTCATGCAAGGAATCACAAGCCGAGTTCTACTATATCCCTAATTACATGATCAGGCTCACCCTCTATCTGAGTGGCCATATTGCCCTCCATGAGGTACTCGGGGGCCCATGGCCTCCACAGGTTTCTATGCATTGGCAAAGAAAAATAAATTATTCTAGCTAGATCAGTAATTTAGACATCCAGCTAGTCCATATTAATCACCTAGGGTACCAATGTAAAGGTATCAATAGCAAAATGCCCATAATCAAGGAATATTGGATTAATAATAAATACCCGTAATAATGGCATTCCAAAATTTGCATGCAATAATGTTAAAACCAAATAGTTTTCACAACTGGGATCAATATGCTCAAAGGAAATGTCATGTGACTTGCCTTGCAATAGAAAAGCCTTCACTTGATCTTTCGAAACTCTTCCACAAACTTCGCACTCTTCCGAAACGGCGGAAACTACACGATTACACGCAAAATGAGGAAAAATATAAGAAACTCCAAATAAATAGTAAATAAAAAGTACACAAACATGTAGATCATGATTTTAGATGAATTTAGAAAGAAGAACAGGTCGAATCAGAGTTCAGACGAAAAAGATATGACCTCCGGAAGATCGAATTTAGAGAAAATCGGAAAAGAAATAGAAAGAGGATATTCCTGGGAATATTCCCTCAGAATTTCAAATTAAAAGAATTATTTTTGGATGGATATTGGAGGTGGAGCCCAGTGTCAGTGACACGGCTCACAATGGACTAGCTCCATGGACCGAGGATGGATGGTTTTAATGGACTGGTGACGTGGACGCACACGTGGCATATCTAGGGCTGACATGGCAAGGCTTGATATAAGGTTTTGGGAATCTGACGGCTTGGATTGAATTTGGAGAGATCGAACGACTAACATTCATTTGGCAGTTTTATGTAGATCGAAAGGGCTCTGGTTAGATCAAGACGATCCGATGGCTAGGATGTATTTAAGGATTGTTCACCGGGCCCACTTGTCATTCACAATGGAGGAGGTCACCGGTGGGGACCACACGTCATACACCGTGATGAGAACTGCTGATAGGGTGATAGCAATGGGGTGCCCGATCTTCCGTTAGGGAAGGATAACTCTCGATTTGGTGGAGAATTGACACTCACGATCCGGCTTCTGATCACCAAGATCCGAACCCTGCAATCGCAGCACCACGTCTCCTCTTGTTATCAACCGTGTGCTGCCCAGTTGACCTCACCACGAAGGCTAATCCCTGCATGCGAATCGAAGAACACAACCAAGAACAAGGAAGATTGCAACTCAACTTGCAGATGAATAATTATACTCTCGAAGTTGGGGTCTCACAAACCGATAAACGGCGAAACTGTTCAAGGACACATTAATCTAAGCAAAACCCACCTCTAAACGATGACAGCTACTAAATATATATGAGTTGGGACATCCTAGGGTTAACCCCAGGGCGCACACCCCTTGGGCTTAGCCCATGACACAATTAGAAGGCCCAAGGTCCAAAACAGACTCGGACTGAAAGAGGTACGTGTCTTGTTTCGATGATTTCAGACAGCTCAGGATGAATTTTGATGTGGGACCAAAACCATCTGAAAGTAGACTCCATAAGCTTTCCAACAAGTACTCATGGGCCCCAAAAGTCCTTCTGGATCAGCAGCTAGGTCCGTTTGAAGTTAATGCTGTCAGGAGGCCCGAATCCGAATCCAAAATGTGCAGACTTCATCTCTTGCCTTCTATGGACCAAAAGTGACGTGGTGATGTAAGAGTAGACTTGGGTAAGGTCTTGGTTTGGTTCCCAATCAACTTTTTTGATCATCCATACGTTCCTTGCGCTTGGTCTCTTTCCCTTCACCCAAGCAAGTATCTCTGCAAATGAGAACACACAAAACTCATGGTGCAGTAACAGCTATTCAAATATATAACACGTAAATCTTAAGTAGAAAGCATGTACCTTTAGTTGATGAATACATAAGGTAGCTATGGTCATATCCGAGGTAGTGATGTCCTCATCACAGGGCCAACGTGTCAGTGGCACGTGGCTGGGGTGCGGTGGTTGTGCACCCATGGCGTGACACTAGCGCTACGAGGCAGGGGAAGCATCAGCGGCAAGGGCAACCAGCGGCGGAGGGCGACGATGCAAGGGCGGCACTGCGAGGAGTCGATGCCGGGATGGCGGGACAGCATTGGGCGATGGCGGCGCTCATTGAGGAGGGAAGGGGAAAGAAGAAGACGGCGGCGGACGGCGGTCTCAGGGCTCACTGGCGGCAAGCAAAGACGACAATGGCAATGACCGCTTGGGCTCCCGGTGACGGCGACGGTGGTAGCTCAGAGCGCGGTGGTAGAAAGAAACAGAACAGCGGCAGCGGCAGCGCTAGCTCGGAGGGGCAGCAAAGGCGGTGCGTGGCTAGGGGAGCAGCGGCGGTGCAAGGTGGCAGAGAGGAGCGGCGAGGCTAGAGCACAGGGGAGGGAGAGGCGGCGGCTATATATAGAGGGGAGGGAAGGCGCTAGGGTTGGCAGCTTTGGTGGTGCGGTTCCAGGATTGGTGACAGCGCGATGCAGCAAGGGCGGCATGGAGCAACGGTGCGGGCCAAGCCGGGGTGGCGGTTGGGCCTAGGCAGCAGTGTGGGCCGAGGCTGAGCTGAGGACTGGAGCGGTGGAGGGCCAGGCTCAGGTTGGCGCCAAAGGAGAAAGAGAGGGGAAGAAGGAAGAAGGATGAAGGAAGAACAAGGAAAAAGAAAAAGGGGGGAAAAGGAAAAGAAGAAATAAGGAAAAAAAAGGAAAAGGAAGAAAAAGAAATAGGGATTTTTGCTAGAAGACTCTGAATGTACAAAAATTGGAATTTTGAGATATTTAAGGAATCAGAGGAATATTTTAAAATATTGGAATTTTGAGGAAATCAAATGAATATTGGAACATTTTGGATATTGGGATATTTTTGAGAATCAGAAACTCGAGGATGTTTTATGATATTTAGGGAATATAAGGAATATTTAGGATATTTGAACGTTCAAAAGATTGGAATATTTCGAGGTTATTTTAGGGAGATTGAAACTTGGGCAAAACTCGGAATATTTGGGGATTTGGATTATTCCAAAAGGAACTGGACTGATTTCAAGGGGAATGAAACCTCTGGGAATTAATTCAGAACTTTTTAGGGATTCAGGCAAATGTAGGGGGATTTTAGGGTTTCGGACTTCGGATATATCCGAGAACTTTGGATTTTGGATTTTGAGGGATTTCAGGGATTCGGAAATGACACCAGGCATTTAAAAAGGACGGGAACCCTAGTCCGGGTTGAACAAAGAGATACAAGAGGATTGGACCAGGAACAACCCAAGATTTAGGGAAGATTTTAGGATTTGTTTTCCATTTAATTAATTACTGAATGATTTTTGTAATATCAAAATTAATTCTATAGCTCCAAAAAATCTGAGAAAATTTCAGAGAGTTTATTAAGGCATGGGGAATTTACCAAAAGCAAATCCCACCATGAAACAAAAATAAAATTCCATTATTATAAATACTTGAATGCTTAAAATATTTCAACCACCCTACGGAATACAAAAGCATGCCAAGCATTAATTAAAATTTTTAACTCGATTACTTTTAATATTGGAAATTTAGGGTTTTATTCAAACACTTTCACCGCCGCCCTCCTCTCTCTAGAATCCACCTCTCTTCCGAAGCCGCTTCTAACCCTAGCTGCCTCCCCGCTCTTGGTTTCGATCCACCGCTTTCAGCTGCCTCCAGCCACCATTTGCCGTCGAATCCGTCATTGTCGGGCCGCATCGTCGCCTCCTCCGAGACCACCGCGCCGAGAGGAAGCCCAGCTGCACCCTCCCATCCTCCAGAGATTGTTGGAAGAAGCTTTCCGTTGTCGACAGGACACTACCACCACTCCAAGCTCGCCGTCGGCCAATTTTCGTCATCGTCCGCCATTGCATATGCCATCAATCAGTTCGGCTTATCGTCCTCTACCCGCCAGTACCATCACCTTCCACCGCCGTGCCGCCGATCACCGGAGATCATCGGTCCCCATGCCGCTGGCCATCAATTCGACATGGTCGCCTCATCATCGTCTAGTCAGCCGCCACCTCCTCCTTCTTGTCCCGCGTGTTGCCCACATGGGTGCTGGCGTGGCGTCCCGTGTGGCCATCCAACTGGATTTATTCTCGGCCATCCAATCTGGGTTGATTGGATCTTAGCCGTCCATCTATTGTGAATCACCTTTGTGGACTTGGTCTACGGTAGAGCGGATCCCTTCTTTCTATGATAGGTAGGCCCCACCTGTCATTGGCTCAGTTTCTCTCTTCGCAGCCAACACCATATTCCTTCTTTTCTAAAAAAATAAATCTTAGTTGTGCAATAAATTTGTTTAATCCTTTAAATAGGCTTTAATTGGATTAAATCTTCTAAAATTCATAACTAATTCATACGAACTTGGATTGAGGTTGTTCAAGTCTCAAAATTCATCCAAAATCAAGATCTGCCTTTTTGTGAACTTTTTATATACTATTTATTTGGAGTTTCTTAGTCTTTTTTCTTGTTTTGCGTGTAATCATGCAGTTTCCATCATTTTGGAAGATTGCGACTTCAACGGAAGATCAGAAGACTAATCGAAGACTGTTTGATAGTAAGACAAGTTCTGCATATCCAAAACCTCTTGAGCATGTTGATCCTATATTTAAATTCTTGCTTTCCTTGAAATACTACATTTACTTTCGAATGTCATCAGGATGGTTGACCCTATAGTCTCTATTATGGCCCTTTTGATATTAATCCCCTATTCCTTGATAACTTTGGGTAATTTGCCTAGTCTTGGTCTTATAATGATATAGCTAGATTTTATAGCTTTACTTAGCCATGCTTACAAACACTAGTTTCACCTTGTGGGATAATTAATGACTCATTAATGATTAACGATGGTCTCATAATGGTAATTGTTGGCAATGGTAGCTCAACAGTTGTTGAGTTTGATTATTTAATTTGATTAACTAAAACTTGACTAATGGCAGGTTGTGAGCACATGGATTGGTGATGGTTTTGAAGGCCATGCTTATGACAATTAAGGACCGGTTCATGAGCTACTATTACAAAGCATTTACCGTACTAACCATAAGCCAACATGGGTATTGGTTGGATTTGTAATATAGCATGTCCAACGGAAGGCGCCATGGTGTGTTTTGTTCGTGGCAGACAATGAGTCTACAGTTCTATGGCAAACAATAAGTCCATATGTTTTCGGCACTAAGTAGTCTCCCTATCTAGGTAACTGATCACCCCTATCGAAGACAGAATTGCTTAGTGGGTGTTCTCTCCCGTTGCGCGTGTTATGCAAAAGGTCCTATTACGATTTCCCTCTTTGCAGTACCATGATGGTATTTTGGGCATGGTAATCGTATCTTGTGGGTAAATTTTTACACCTCTGGCTAAAATAAAACTGTTCAAATAGTTGTGCCCACAGTTATGGGTGAGCTTAGCAATGTTTTTTGTTATTAGTCTCACCCTCAATTAATCAACGAGGAATGGAATATGGATGATCTTTGGATTAGTTCTAGGTGTGGAATGGTTGTGCCAGTGCAACTATGGGCAGTTGTACAGTGTTGATTTAATATTGTTTAATTACTCTACTGTTTTATTACTTCTCAAATATTCGCTACATGTTGTTTATGCAAAATAGCCCTATCATCTCATCTTTCGTTATATAACATGCATCTGCATATTTGATGTGTAACTTGCAGAGTATTCCATATACTCACCTTGCTATCAGCAACCAACGCTTCTATTGTAAAAGGAAGTTTCCCGTTGGAGAAGGACTTAGAGACCTAGCTTACACCCCAGTTGAGTTGTCTGTGTGCGTGGAGCTGAAGCTTCGCTATATTGTTTTCTGTTGTTGTTTCATTTTTAGTGTGAGGACTAAGTGCCTCTTCTGTAAGTATTTAACATTAATTTGTTTTGTTTATGTTTATCAAATTGTCAGTTTGTGTACCCTGTTTGATTCCTAGACAGGGATTTAATGCATACATTTGCTTTGGAAATTGAAGTGAATTTTCGGGCGTGAAAAATCACTAGTTATATATAACCTATGGTCTAACAAATTACTCTAAACAATTAACCTAGTGAAGCTTTGTAGTTAGATCTATTGTTTATACTTTAGTATATTAATATCAAATCCTAATTATGGAGGACTTGGGTCCCTGGTACTCTCACAGGAGGCGAATACGGCCACCCGGATTGGAGGTGGGCCAACCCATACAATTACATATAGAGTAGAACTCGGCAATCATGTTACCTTGTACTACAAGAAAAGGGATAGAATCCTAACCGAATACTCTATGTACAGATAAGAGAACCCTAGGCAATATCCGGCTAGGTTTTCTACCTTGTAACCCTCATCCTTCGTCCTATATAAGACGGGCAGGGAGCCTCCTCGAGGGAACAACTCATACACAAGCAGAAGAAATCCACCACAATAAGATTAGGGTATTACCTCACGCTGAGGGTCTGAACCTATCTAAATCTTCTTGTCTTTTGCAACCATCGAGCTTTAGGTCCGACATGTAGCCCCTATATCTTTATTGCCGATACAAAACATCGACACTAATCATACTAACAAATCCATTTAGACTTTAGTAAAAAAAGATCTGCACCTAGGAGTAATTGAAAAACACAAGATCTATCTGTCATTGTTCTATATCGACTGTATTGATTATAGGGCTACTCGTCGGATCGAAACTCGATGAACTTCAAAAAACAAGATGATTTATACTTGTTCAGGCCCTCAGGGTGAGGTAATATGCTACTTCTAGTTGTGGTGTATTGCTTTCGCTATATTCTTTGGAGAGATTGGTTATGGTGTGTGTCGATGCCCCATGGGGCCCCTTGCCTCTCCTTATATACCGAGGAGGCAAGGTTACAAGGTAGTAATCTCAGTCAGATTCGACCAAGGGATTTCCTTCTAAGAACATAGAGTTATCGGCTAGGACTATATCTCTTTTCTTGTCATGCAAAGTTATATGGAGCCGAGTTGTTCTATATCCCTACTTACATGGGCCGGCCCACCCTCTATCCAAGTGGCCGTATTTGCCTTCCTTGAGGTACCCGGGGTCCATGTACACCATAGTAGCTCCAGAGACCTTCATAGTTGAGTCACAGTTGACGCTGAGTGCTCATCCTCCACGGTGAAGAATTTCCGAGTGCATTGCTCTCGAGTACTGTTTGTTCGAGTACTTCTTCTCCCAAGTCCTGCTTCATGTCAGCTGGCAATGAGGCTATGAAGGACTTCATGGGAACATATAAATAGTGTGCGCCGAATAGGTGCACCTATTAAGGTGTAGCCCCCGACTTTGTACTTAATTGAGAAACAATTAAACATAAAGTCAAAGATCTTTAACCTTTAAATCTTTTCCGAGTGATATGTTTCTCAGAAATTGGACTCTTCAACATTATATTAGCTAGAAAAATTTTTACTCAAGGCAATTTGGTTAAGCATGTAAGCCGAGTACCACTGTGGAGTTAATTCACTACATGGTGAGGTGTACTTGAGTGATACCTGTATCCCCAATTTTAAGAGAGACCCGCTATTAATCCTTATAAGGATATATCCTCATTACGTATTAAATAATACAGATATCTGCACACATACGCCCAGCAAGTTGGCTTAACATGAAGCATATCTGATTATTTTAATCGACTCCTATAAAACAGCACCCAAATTATGATTTTAACACAATTGGCTATCGGCCCAATAGGACATGCTATTTAGAAACTCATATCTTACGGCCCATTATTGAGCTAGCCGGCCCAAACCAACCACCCAACGCAGCCCTTTAAGTATCAGGGAGAGAGAAAAGATTCCCCTTTCTTCCCCCCAAATCTCCAAACCGCTTCAGCTCCTAGATCTGCACCCAAACTTTCGTGTTCTCCGCCTCCAAGGCTAGGGTTTCCACACTGCTTGAGCTTTTCTCCACAAATCCAGAAAATCCCACGATCCAGCATCAATTCCCTCCAGCTAGAAGCTTTCCCCTCTTCTTCCAGACTTTAGCCATGCGGAGATCATCATCTGACGTTCCCCACATCCCGGCAGGCACTTGGCCAACATCGACCTCATGCTCCTCCAAGCTAGCTCATTTGGAGTGAAACAAATGCCTTTAGCCGAAAGAACTCATCAATTGGTGCATGGCCAAAGGTGAGACAATCCCCACCCCTGACTCCTACGAAATCATGGTTTTTGGATCCTTTTTCGATAGGAGTTTCTCTCTTCCCACCTCTGACTTCTTCTGGGGCCACCTTGAATATTATCAGATCGAACTTGTCCACCTCAATCCCAACTCCATTCTTCATATTTCTATTTTTGTTACTCTTTGCAAAGCTTTTCTTAGGGTCGATCCCCATTTCAACCTCTTCCGCTATCTCTTCCATGTCAAGCCCCAACCTTCCAAATCCAATCCATAAGTCATAGGGGGAGCCGGGTTTCAGCTCCAAAACGAGATGGAGAAGGTTTACCTTCTCCTCCCCCTAAAAACCTCCTTGAAAGGGTGGCACCAGGAGTGGTTTTACCGCTCCAATCCAGAACCCTCCTTGCCATCTTTTGTCAGGAACCCTCCCAAGGTCCTGGACAGTTGGTCAACACTCCCATTGGAGGCCGATATGGTGCAGGTGCTGCAGCCGATGGAGAAAATAGCAGTCCTGAAGAAGAAAGGACTTACCAGAGCCTAGGTAGCATGGCTGTTCTTGAATCAGCACACACAGCCCCTGAAAGCCCGGATCCACCTTGGGTACGAGTACCAGGGAAAGGGTGATCCAAGTCAGGAGTGTGCCGATCTTGTTAACAAGGATGTCATTACTGATAATCTGTTCCACTACATTAGTAGTAGTGTGCTAGATACTCTGGATGCCGAGAAGTGCCCCAATCCCTTCCATTTGAGCAGGCCAAGACCGGTCGTAAGCTCTTGATATCTTGTTGTCTTGATGATTGATTGGAATGCCTGTGATGACTGCTGTAAGACTAAATCGCATGAATTGTCTTCATATGCATTGTTTGTAGGAAAATGCCGACTTTAAGTCAAACCCTCCCAACCAGCTGACTAAGGGGTCAAGGAAATGGCCAGCCAGCCCATCGGCCGACCAACCCAGCTCTAAGAGAGCTAGGAAGCAACCAATGAAGGACCAGGCCAAGCCCAAGAACACGCCTACTAAGGCGTCAAGTGGTCCAAGATTAGGCATGCCGACTGCACAGCTCCAGCACTTGCCACAACTTCATCTACCCCGACTGCAGCACCTGCCACACCGTCGACCCAGCCGACTGCCCCGAGTGAAGTGCTGGCTGGCCCAAGCTGCCCGCCACCTGGTGCTGCACCATCAGGCCCAACACCAGCTGACGCGGCCTCAACCAATAAGCCTTCGGGCTCCTCCTCGACTACCTCCCCCTGTGATACACAGGGGTGGAGGTTCAAACTTCCAAGAGGTACGGGATCTTCTGTCTTCAAGTAGTTTGAAGTAGATTGCAATATCTTGAATATTATGTGGATCTATAGGAAGCCAAGTGACGCATACCCCAAGAGGCCAGTTCCACCAACCCCTGTCACCGACCTAGCCCCAGCTAGGGTTGAATTTTAGGCACCACAGCCCGAGCCGAGTGCTGCCCCAGCCCCCAAGGACGAAGCAACGCACTCGGCTAAACCGCCTACTTCACCCAACCAGGAAGCCACAGAGCCAGCTGCTGAACTAGTCGCCAAGCCCACCACAGAACCAGCCCCTCCTGTTGACCCAAGGCCACCAACTCCTTCACCACCATCATTGCATTCTTTTGAAGAAGGTGGCTTCCCCAGGCTCGAAGCTCCACCACGCAATCCCCCAAGGGAGTTCCATTGGACTAACCGAGATGGGAGTGTGAACTCTCTGACCCTGGACAAAGAAACTGCCAAAAAGGAGCAGATCGAGCTATATGAAGCCACTATCAAGGCTTCGCAGCAGGTCCAGGTAAGCAGCCTGACTGATCTTGACTCAGCCTTGTGGTTGGTTGTGTGGCTTTGTAAATGATTGCCATGTTGACAATAGATTGTCTTGTTGCAGAAAATCACTGCTCGGTCTGAGAAGATGAGTCAGGCATTTGCCAGGCTCACTCCTCAAATCGCACAATTCACTCAACTCCAGGCAAAGAAGGACGAACTTCAATGCACCAGCAAGGAGAGGGAGAACTGGCTGCAAACTGCAGTGAATAAGCTGCGCGACAAGCAATGAGAGAAGATTGAGACTATCCGGGGTAAGTCCTTCTATTGCCCGAGTAGCTCCTTGTAGTCTCTTGCATTGCTAATCTCTAATATATGACTGACTGCAGCTCATGAGACCACCATACATAACTAGTCCTTGGAAATTGAGCACTTGGGGAAAGAACTAGAATATCTTGAGAAGGTGAAGTCCAAGGTCAATACTGAGTTAGCTGGTAAGTTGCTTGTCTACTTCAGAATTCTAGTCAACTGAGCTGCCAGATCTCCTTGTAGCATGTCTTTGTGTGACAGACTACATGGTTAAGGTGCAATCATAGTTCAGCTCATTTGGCGAGCAAATAAAGGCAGTTGAGGATTCTCGAAGCACCATCATAAACTCTGCCCGGTCTTTATTGGACAGCTTGTAGCCTGAGGCTAGCTCCAGCTCCACCACACTAGCCCTCATGGTAGAAAGACTTCAAGCAGCTCCGACAGCATTCAAAACATTTGTAACTCAGCACGCAACACTGGGCATCACTCAGGCCCTCACCATGACCAAGTCCCTCTATCCTCGAGTGGATATCAAGGCGGTCGGCAAGGGGTTTGCTGAAGGTACTTCTCCGGAGCAAGCGTTTGAGCTGATTAAAGAAGCGAATCCGACTACAAATGCCATCACTAAGGAGTTGTCCCTGTAAATGTACAGGAATAGCAAACTCTTAAGTATGTTGTGTATGGAAGACACTTGCAATTTGTATATATTGTAAACACGTGTGTTTTTGTATAGTTGTTGAAATATGTTCGAGTGCTTGAGTTATCTTAGTCATCATTAGTCTTATCTGACTGGCCAAAATATACCAAGTGATAAGGATCAACTTAAAAGGCGTTTATCCATCAAGTCTATACTTGGTACAAGTTAGCACAATCGTTATGAGACTTCATGACTTAAATAGAATAGACTTAAATTTGGTTTGAACAATAACAATCGATGTGATATCATCATGTAGCCCCCAACTCACTACTCGGTTGGAAACAATCGACGTAGTGAGTCAGAGTAAAAAGCTTTATTCATATATATAAATTGATCATAATACAATGATTAGGTATAAAAAAGATGTAGTTGTTCTATGTTCCATGAGTTGTTGATCAGGGTTCCATCTTCGGTCTTCAGTCGGGAAGCCCTGAGCATGTCACCTCAGCGATAATGAACAGCCCCTCCCATAAGGAAGATAATTTGTACCTGTTTTGGGGGTTTGTATTTTTTGTAATACAAGATTGCCCATCAAAAAAGCACGGCCACGAACATTACGACTATCATAATGACATAGGCCTTGAAGATACCTTGCCGACTGGATTGTAGTGATGTCCCTTGCTTCCTCCAACTAATCAAGCTTGATTAGTCAGTCTTCATTTGATTTGCCTTAAGAGTGGACCCGGACTTGTGGAGAGCCGAACTCCAACTCGGTAGGTAACACAGTCTCAGCACCATAGACCAGGAAGAAAGGGGATTGCCCTGTTGCCCGACTGACCGTGGTTCGAAGTGACCAGAGAACAGATGAGAGTTCTTCTACCCACTGTCCTACATATGGTCATAGTTGGTCAAACACCCTAGTCTTGATACCTTGTAACACCATGCCGTTTGCACATTTGACCTGCCCATTGCTCCGTGGGTGAGCCACAGAAGCATAACAGATCTTTATGCCGAACTCGTTGCAGAAATCTTGGAAGATGCTGCTGGTGAACTGAGTGTCATTTTTCGTTATTATGCGATTAGGGACTCCAAATCGGTAGACGATACTCATGTTGAAGTCTTTTGCCCTAGCCGCAGTGATGGTAGCAATGGGTTTTGCCTCAATCCACATTGTGAACTTGTCTACCGCGATGAACAGATGTGTGAACCCTCCTGGCGTCTTTTTGAACGGCCCGACCATGTCAAGCCCCTAGACTGCAAAGGGTCAAAATATTGAGATTGTCTATAACTCTTGATCTGGTAGGTGAGTTTGCCGAGAGAAAAATTGGCATCCCTCACATGTCCGAACTATGTCTTTGGAGTCGATGACCGCAGTCGGCCAGAAGAAACCTTGTTTGTAAGCCTTTCCGACTAATGTCCTTTATGCGGCATGGTTGCCACAAATGCCTAAGTGGATTGATTGCAGAGTCTACTTGCCCTCCCCAGGTGTGAAGCAGCGCATGAGAACTCTGGATGCACTTTAATGATATAGGTCTTCTCCGACTACGATAAAACTCTTGCTCCGATGTTTGACTTGCTTGGCTTCGTTGCGATCTTCAGGGAGCTCGTCTTCCAGTGGGAATCAGATGATTGGAGTCCGTCAGTCTTAAGAGATGGTTAGCACTTCTATTGGTTCGGGTGCAGACTCAACCCCCGACTATATGAGATTAGGCTTTTTCTTGATTGATGGCTCCAATAATTGCTCGACAAAAACTTCAGTTGGGACAACTTCACACTTAGATCCCATGTTAGCAAGCTCGTCCACGGCTTCGTTGTATTGGCACAAAACATGTGTGATTTCCAATCTGTCAAACTTGTTTTCCAACTTCTGCACTTCTTGACAGTATGCTGCCATGTTGTCGTTGAGGCACGTCCAGTCTCATGGCTTGGTTCACCACTAGTTGAGAATCTCAGTGAACTACCAACCGTCAGATACCAAGCAATATGGTGATATGGAACCCATGGATGAGTGTTTCGTAATTGGTGACACTGTGGGATGCTAGAAAGTGTATTTGAAGCACATATTTGATTTTTTTTTCTCTGTTAGGTGACGTCAGAACGACGCCAGCTCCTGCTCAGCTGATCCATAGAGAACCGTCGAAGTACATTGTCCAGTACTCAAGCTTGTCTGCAGGTGCAGCCGACTGAACTTCTGTCCACTCGGCTACAAAGTCAGCGAGTGCTTGAGACTTGATTGCTGTACGTGGTTGGAAGACTATGTCAAACGCCATCAACTCGAGTGTCCATTTAGTGATTCTGTCGGTGGCTTCGTAGTTGTGTAGAGCACCTCCGAGTGGAAATGACATGACAATTGTAGCTTGGTGCAATTGAAAATAGTGCACCAGCTTCCGGACAGTGATGAGTAATCGAAACAACAGCTTCTGGACTTGGTGATATCGCATCTTGGATTCGCCTAGGACCTCGCTGACGAAGTAAACTGGTCATTGTACATTTTGGATATGTCCTGGCTTTTCGCGTTCGACAACCAGAACTATGCTGACCACCTAAGTAGTTGCCAAAAGGTATAGCATGAGTGGTTCTTGGGGCATTGGTGATGCTAACACGGGTGGTGATGTGAGAAACTTCTTGAAGTCTTCAAAGGTTTGTTGGACTTCCAGCGTCCATTGGAAATTATCAACTTTCTTCATGAGCTTGAAGACGGGCATGCCCCGTTCGCCTAGTTGGAAAATAAATCGGCTGAGAGCCGCCAAGCAGCCGGTTAGCTTTTGTACGTCCTTCTCGCTAGTCGGGGGAACCATGTTCATGATTGTGTTGATCTTCTCTAAGTTCGCCTCTATGCCTCGATGTGAAACGATGAAACCGAGCAGTTTTCCCAAAGGTACTCCGAAGACACACTTTTTCGGGTTCAGCTTCATCTTGAATCTTCGAAGGCTTTGAAAATTTTCTTCTAGGTTGGTGATGAGGTCACCTTTGAAATTGGTCTTGATTACCACGTCATCAACATATGCTTCCACGTTGCGCCCAAGTTGAGTGTGAAAACACCGCTGGATGGTACGTTGATATGTTGCGCCAGCATTTTTCAACTCAAACGGCATAGTGATATAGCAGTATGCACCAAACAGCGTGATAAAAGAAGCCTTTAGGCAGTCCTCCTTTAGGCTGATTTGATGGTATCCTGAATAGTAGTCGAGAAAGCTAAGTAGCTCGTATCCTGCGGTTGAGTCAACCACTTGATCTATCCTAGGTAGACCAAATGGATCTTTGGGACATACCTTGTTTAAGTCGGTGTAGTCGACGCACATGCGTCATTTACCGTTCTTCTTCCGGACCAAGATTGGGTTTGCCAGCCAATCTGGGTGGTAGACCTCCTTGATGAACCCAGCTGCCAGGAGCTTGGTTATCTCCACGCGGATAGCATCCTTGAATTCTTGTGTGAATCACCATAGTCGTTATTTGACTGGTTTGGCATCCGGCTTAACGTTGACGGAATGCTCGATCACCTCCCTTGGTACACCAAGCATGTCAGAAGGCTTCCAAGCAAATATAGCCCTGTTTGCTTGGAGGAAGGTGACGAGCCCGTCTTCCTATTTGGGCCGGTCCTAACAAGCGCAGTCTTGGCGAGGTCGGAAGGGTCCAAGGGAATCTTTTTTGTTTCTGACTTCGCTGAAACTTCCGACTTGGCTGCCTTTTTTGCCGGGACGTCCTCATCCTCCTTTGAAGTTGTTGCCGCCAGTCGAATATTGCTCCGTCCGACTGCAGCTTCGTGCAACTGGGACAACTCATAGCTCTCCTTGTCGCGGGTGAAGTCTTGCTTGACGTCGCTGCGTAGGGAGAGTACTCCTGCTAGTCCAGGCATCTTGAGCATCATGTAGGTATAGTGGGGTACTGCCATGAATTTGGTGAGTGCCGATCATCCAAGTATGGCATGGTAACCTGTCTCAAAATTGGTGACCTCGAAGCAAATGTTTTCCATGCAAAAATTCTCTCGCATGCCAAAGGTGACCAGCAGAGTGATCTGGCCAAGTGGTGTTGAAGAGAGTTCGGGGATTACCCTGTGGAAGGGAGCTATACTCGGTCGTAACTCAGATCGAGGTATCTTCATCTCGTCGAGTATCTTGGCAAAGAGAATGTTGAGAGTGTTTGCTCCATCGATGATAACCTTCTTCAGCTTGATGTTCTTGATAACTGGGTCCAAGACGAGTGGATAACATCTTGGATATGCCACTCAGTCTGGGTGATCCGTGCGATCGACTATGATTGCCATCTCAGACCACCGTAGATATTGGGGGCGTCAGTGGAGATTGAGTTTACTTCTCGTGCGGTTAGCTTCTGCTTGCACTTGGACTCGTATGCCGACGGCCATCCAAATATGTGATTGAGCTTAGCCTGAGGATCTTGGTAATCATCGACTAGGCCCGAGTCCGGTTTGTCCTTGTCTTTCGGTTTGCCGGATAAAGATGTTTGCTCGGTGATGAATTTCTTAAGCATGAATGTGGAGGCCATGGGCCCCGGGTACCTCATGACAAGCATATGGGCCACTCGGATAGAGCATGGGCCTAGCCTTGTAGTTAGAGATATAATAGAACCCGGCAGACTTTGCCTTGTACAGAAAGGAATATATAGTCCTAGTTGGGCAAGGTGTACCTCTAAAAGGAGATCCCTTGGCTATAATCCAATTGGGACTCCTACCTTGTACCCCTGTCCCCCAGTATATAAGGGGAGGCAGGGCACCCCCTTGAGGGCAGAGACACACGAGCTCATAGAAGCAGACACAAATCCTCAAAGGAATACCACCACAACTGGACGTAGGGTATTACCTCACATCGAGGGCCTGAACCAGTATAAAATCTCCCTATGTTCCTTTGCAATCCACCGAGTTTTCATCTGTCGAGCACCCCCATATTCATATTGCCGGTGTAAAACATCGACAATTGGCGCATCAAGTAGGGGCTTCGGCAAGATCTACATCTACAAGCTCGATGGATCCAGCAACCGGTGTCAACAACGGTAAATTCTCCCTCGGAGATACAACCTCATTCGGAAGCCTCGACTTCGTCGCCAACATGTTCGGCAATCTCACCTTGGCCGACGTAGACCTGATCCAACCGACAGAGGAATCAGCCGACTCCACACTAGTCGGTCCACACGATGCTGCAGCGACCATCATCGACTTGCTACGGCAATCTTCCACTTGCCCGGGTCTTGGGACAACTCTTCCTTTCGGTGTTCGACTCGGACTCGGTCTTGAGCCGGCCGAGATCGGGCTAAGGAAGGAGGAGATCGACAATCTCCCATTCGGACTCGGCAACGCCGCGGATATCTTCGAACAACATCCGACGCAGCAAACCCAATCCTCTGGAGTTCGACTCGGATATGGCCCAGATCTAGGGAGGTCGGAGTTATAATCACCCCCATCAATTATTCCGACTTCGACTCTCAATCGGATTCCGACCCTCCGTCGGACAGCAGCTCGGCAAGCTTCTCTCCACCACGACAAATCTTCATGGCATCCAAAGGCTCTACTCCTACTCAGGAATCACGCCGACTACGCGAGCAGCAAGAGGAGGAAGCACGCCGACTGCGAAAACAACAAGAGGAAGAAGCAAGATGCCTGCACTCCCGCAATGATGATCTACGCGGGGTTGGGTGGACTACTCAGCAACAAATCCTCCAAACCCGAGTTGGCAACCAGGACGTCTTCGTTACTCCTCAACAGAACATCGTGGCCGCTGCAACTTTGCTGGACATGCTCTAGTTTGGGCCTGATCACCAGGCTACCCCGACTATAGCAAGGATAAAAGCCTTAATCATCGCTGCTGCATGTCAGCAACACCAATAGTCAGGCGATACCCTCATACCAACCAACTGGTCGGCTTCCTCAACATCAGTCTCATCCGCCTCAAAGCGACACCGAGCTGCCGGCTCTAGTCGGCTGCACATGGAGTCACGCCAGACGTCACTCGGCAACCCTAACAACAACCGGCGGCGTCAAAGCGACCGTTAGGATAACCAGGACCTCCGAGACCGACTATGGCGCGACCTTCGGCAAGACATCAATGCTCGGTGCCGCGAACGAGAAGAAGACGAGCAACGCCAACTGGAAGACAAGAACGAGCGTTTCGGCCTCCACCACGAGCGGTTTCACCGCCGTAGTCGGGGTCGGAGTCCTCATGAAGATGAAGGCGTACCGGCCTTCACCCACGAGTTGCAACAAGTCGACTGGCCATCAGGGTTCAAGCCGACTGGAATTGAAAAATACGACAAGAAGACCAATCCAGAGTCCTGGCTCACGGTCTACACTATGGCAATCTGAGCAGCTGGAGGAGATCACAAAGTCATGGCTAACTACCTCCCAGTCACTTTAGCCAACTCAGCGAGGACATGGCTAACAGGACTTCCCAAGCAATCAATCGGCTCCTGGGGAGAACTCCGAAAACGTTTCATCGCCAACTTCCAGGGAACATACGAGAGGCCATCTTTCGAGTACGACTTATATCAGTTGCATCAAAGGAAGAACGAGTCTCTTCGTGACTTCATCAAGAGGTTCTCTAAAAAGAAGAATTCAATCCCGAAGATCAAGGACGAGGTCGTCATCACCGCCTTTCGAAAAAGAGTCAAAGACACCTTTTTCATCGCCAAATTCACTCGGAAGCCTCCCAACTCTGTCAAGGCTCTATTCGACATGGCGAACAAGTACGCTGACTCAGCCGATGCTGTTGCTCAGGCCCTAGATGACAAGAAGGCACCTTGACAGAAGAAGCGGGAGGGCACCGTCGACGCGGTCCTGAGTAAAATCGGGAATCGCAAACACAAGTCAGACGGCTTCGTTGTGGCAGTCGGTCACAACCGTCTTCAACCTTCAACAACTGAAGATTATCAGAGCAACAAACGACACGCTCGGGGGCTCAAAAGCCCAAACGCAAGGATGGCATCCCCACTCCCAAATACCGAACAGCTAAGTTGCTCTCTGATAAATATTTCCTCACTTGGCTTTGCCAATGCCGCAGCCACTTACACCTAATAGGTGTACAAGCTGCACTTTTTTCTGTTTTTGCTCTTAAATGATTGCAAAAGTACTTGAGTAGCATAAATTCCGATCCGTGAAACTTTGCTCCATCAAAGACGAACTCAAGTCACCCAAAACGCGTGTCTGGAAAAGAGCCATGAGCCAACTCCTGACGCTAGGAGGCTATGACTAGTCGGGCAGAGTGCTTAAACGTAAGGGGTCAACTACTCGGGGAAATTAATGTCAACAAGAGGAAGAACACGTATTTACATATATTGTAAAATACATAAATATTATTCAGGTGATTGGCTTCATCATCAGATGCTACTCATCCGATATCTTTATAATGCAGGGCCAGTTCCGGATACGCGTGACAGGAACCCAGGGCTACGAGCCCATCTCCTACTCTCGGGGGCTGGACCAGTCTGCCAAGATACGCTCGGAATGCTCCATGAGGGCTACTGACTGAGTACTTGCGCCAGTCAAGACGTCATCTTCCCCGGCTACGCTCCACGTGAGCTAACAACCGATTTCCGGCGCTAGTCGGAGTTCGCTTACCACTCGGCTAGGTAGGGTACGCCCCATGAGGGTCGTCTACCGAATCCTATGCTAATGATAGGTTCGGGTACTCTATTTGGTCACCACTCCGCTGGGTGAGGTATGCCCCATGAGGGTCGCCAGCCGAATCCTATGCTAATGCAAGGTTCGGGTACCTTATTCGGCTAATAACTGGCCTTTGGCGTTAGTCGGGGCTCGGGTAGCACTCCGTTGGGTAGGGTATGCCCCATGAGGGTCGCCAGCCGAATCCTATGCTAATGCAAGGTTCGGGTACCTTATTCAGCTAACAACCGACCTCCGGCGCCAGTCCGGGCTTGGGTACAACTCCGCTGAGTTGGGTACGCCCCACGAGGGTCTCCAGCCGAATCCTACGAGATTCAGGTACCTCATTTGGCCATAACTTTGTTGGATAGGGTACACCCCATGAGGGTCACTGGCCGAATCCTATGCTAATGCAAGGTTCGGGTACCTTATCCGGCTTTGCCGAAGTCAGAGAAGACCTGTATCGTCAAAGCGCATCCGGAGTTCTCATGCACTGCGTCACACCTAAGAAGGGCAAGCAGATTCTGCAATATACCTGCTCAGGCATCTGTGGCAACCATGTTGCATCCAGAACATAAGTCAGAAAGGCTTGCAGATAGGAATTCTTTTGGTTGATTGCGGTTACCGACGCTGGAGTACTCATCCTGACATGCAATGGATGCTACTTCTATAGAGCTATGCTGGGTAGGTCGGTTCAAGCCGGCTTATTTGGTAGCATACTCCAAGATATGAGTTTCTACAGTAGCACGCTCGATAAGGGCCACTCGCAGGCTGTGTTAAAATCACAATGCTGGTGCTACCAATAGGAACCGATGAGGTAATCAGATATGCTCCATGAGGGCCTAATTGCTGAACACATGTGTTCTGGTATCTGTATTATCCACCAGGTATTGAGAATATATCCTTGTAAGGGTCACAAGCTGGTCTTTATTAAAATTGGGGATGCAGGTATTTCTCAAGTACACCTAACCACGTAATGGATTAAATTTCATAAAGTGGTACTCGGCCTACATGCTTGGCTAACATTTGCCATGAGAAAATCTCTTTCCAGCCGACATGACACTGAAGAGTCTAACTTCTGGGTGGGACGCTGCTCGGGAAAGACTATAAACCCTTTTTCCAGCTGACATGACACTGAAGAGTCTAACTTCCGAGTGATATACTACTCGGGAAAGACTATAAAATCATTCTAGCTGACATGAAGCTAAAGAGTCTAATTTTCGAGTAAGTATAGTACTTGGGAAAGACTATAAATAATCATCCCAGCTAACATAATGCCGATGAGTCTCATATACCAGTAGTATACTACTCGGGAAAGATTATAAAATTATTCTGGTTGACATGATACCGGAGAATCTCGCATGCCAGTGGTACACTACTCGGCATAAACTACAAGGTTAAAGATCTTTGACTTTATGTTTAATTGCTTCACAATTAAGCACAAAGTCGGGGGTGTAATAGGTGCGCATATTCGGTGCGCACTATTCATACTTCTACATGGAGCCCTTCATAGCCTCGCTGCCAGCTGACATGAAGCAGGACTCGAGAGAAGAAGCACTCAGACAAAGAGTACTCAGGAGCAATGCACTCGAAAATTTTTCACCGTGGAGGATGAGCATTTGGCATCAGCTGTGACTCAACTATGAAGGTCTCAGGGGCTGCTGTGGAGGCCATGGGCCCCGGGTACCTCATGACAAGCATATGGGCCACTCGAATAGAGGATGGGCCTAGCCTTGTAGTTAGAGATATAATAGAACCCAATAAACTTTGCCTTGTACAGAAAGGAATATACAGTCCTAGTTAGGCAAGTTATATCTCTAAAAGGAGATCCCTTGGCTGTAATCCAGCTAGGACTCCTACCTTGTACCCCTGTCCCCCAATATATAAGGGGAGGCAAGGCGCCCCCTTGAGGGCAGAGACACACGAGCTCATAGAAGCAGACACAAATCCTCAAAGAAATACCACCACAACTGGACGTAGGGTATTACCTCACATCAAGGGCCTGAACCAGTATAAAATCTCTCTGTGTTCCTTTGCAATCCACCAAGTTTCCATCCGCCGAGTACCCCCATATTCATATTGCCGGTGTAAAACATCGACAATGAAGCAATTTGGCCACATGCTTCCCCTTTGGATGGAAAGGGCATGGCCCATTCATAACCTTCTGGTAGTCGTCCGTCCTAGGGGGTCGCAGTCGGTTGTGATCGACTATTGCCACGATGTCTTCCAACTTGCGCTTGCAGTTCCCAGCCTTAGATGGGGCCGCATCATCTGTCTCCCGTCGCTCCTTCTATTGGGCCTTGTCTTCGAGTGCCTCAGCAACTGCGTCGGCTGAATCTGCATACTTGTTAGCCTTGTCGAATAGAGCTTTCATGGAATTGGATGACTTCCGAGTGAACTTGGCGATGAACGGTATGTCCCTGACTCCCTTGTGGAAGGCAACAATGACCACTTCGTCCTTGATCTTGGGGATAGAGTTCCTTTTTTCGGAAAAGTGCTTGATGAAGTCCTAGGGAGATTCGTTTTTCTTCTGATGGCATTGGTAGAGATCGTACTTAGATGTTGGCCTTTGATATGTCCCTTGGAAATTTACCACGAAGCGCTCACAGAGTTGCCCCCAGGAGCCAATAGACCCTCTGGGAAGCCCCGTTAACCACGTCCGTGCCGAGTCGGCTAGAGCGACAGGGAGATAGTTTGCCATGGCTTTGTGGTCGTCTCCAGCTGCTTAGATTGCCAAGGTGTACATAGCCAGGATTCAGGGTTGGTCTTGCCATCGTACTTTTCTGTGCCAGTCGGCTTGAAGCCTGTGGGCTAGTCCACTTGTTGTAGCTCGCGTGAGAAGGCTAGAACTGCCTCGTCCGAGTGGGAGCTCCGGCTCCAACTGCGGCGACGAAGGCGTTCGTGATGGATACCGAAGTGATTGTTCTTGTCTTCCAGTCGGCAGCGTTCGTCTTCCTCGCGTTCTCGGCATCGACCATTGATGTCGTGGCGGAGATCTCGTCGTAGTCGCTCTCGGGCATCGTGGTTATCCCGGTGCCCATCGTGCTGATACCGCTGTCAATCGTCAGTTTGGCCCTGTGATGCGCAGTTGGACTCCAAGTGGCGTTGGTCAAAGCGCGCCGCTCGGCGTCGTGCTGTTGTTGGATGGGTAAGCGTGTCTCCAGACTGCTGTCGCTGTTGGCATGCTACTCCTATTATCATAGCCTTGATCTTGGCAATAGTCGGCGTTGCTTGGTGATTAGGCCCCAGCTGCAGGTAGGGGTGAAAATGGTTCGGATATTATCCGCTAACCATCCGAAATTTCGGATACGGATAGGATCGGTCGGATAATCTCGGATTTAGAAACGGAAACGGATAATTTTTCTCGGATACGGATACGAATACGAAAAAGGCATTATCCGGCGGATTTCGGAATCGGTCGGAAACTATCCGAACAAATTTTCGGATATCCGCTCACCCATTACATTTACTCCTCCATTCTCTCTCCAGTCTCCACACACATCGACGCGACGACGCCATCCCCTCCAACCGCCAACTGCCGCCGGACCCTGCTCTCCCGCGCCCGCCGCCGCCGGACCCCGCGCCCCAGGGGCCACCGGCACCATCCCTCGCACCCGCGGCCGCCGCCGCCGCCGGGCCCCGAGCCCCCGCGGCCGCCTCCCCCGTCGGGCCCTGCGCCCCTATCAGCCTCCGTCACCACCCAGCCTCGCTCCCCCCACGACCTCCGGCGCCGGCCCTGCGCCCGCACCCGCTGCCGCCGCCGGGCCCCGAGCCCCCGCGGCTGCCTCCCCGGTCGGGCCCCGCGCCCCCATCGCCTCCGCCGCCGCCCAGCCTCGTGCCCCCGCGGCCACCGGCGCCGGCCCTGCAGACGGCCTCGGTGCCTGCCAGTTCATCAACGCGGTGGCGAACTACGCGCGCGGGCTGCCCAAGCCGCGGGTGTCGCCTGTGTGGGCACGCGACGTCATCCCGGACCCCCCCAAGATGCCGGCGCCGCCACCGTGGCTGGAGCTACTCGACCTCCGCTACTTCACCGTCGACCTCAGCCCAGACCACATCGCCAAGGTCAAGTCCAGCTTCTTCGAGTCCAGTGGCCAACGCTGCTCCGCCTTCGACGTCTGCGTCGCCAAGACGTGGTAGGCCCGCACCCGTGCGCTTGTCGCCGGCGCCGACTCAACCGACGCTGCCTTCGGGGAGCGCACCGTGCGCGTCTGCTTCTTCGCCAACATGTTGGTTTGTAAAGGCAGGTTTAATTTGAATCCATCATCTAGAAACTTATCTGGAATTGATTGACTTGACTTGAAGTTTGAGGGGTTTTTATATTCGAATAAATATTTGTTACTGTATTCGTTCCGATTCGTATTCGCTCCGTATCTGTATCCGGTAATATTCAATTCCGTTTTTGTATCCAAGGTTTCCGATTTCGAAAAAAATATGAAAACGAATATGGTATAGCTAGTTTCCGACCGTTTTCGATCCGTTTTCACCCCTAGCTGCAGGGTATCCATAAGTGTAGCAGCGGCCACGACATTCTGTTGGGGTCTAACGAAGACGTCGTGATCGCCCACCCTGGTCTGGAGGATTTCCTGTTGTGCTACTCGGCTAGTCTTGCGCAGATCGCGAATGTGAGCGTCCTGTTCGGCCTATAGACATCGGTCTTCTTCCTCCTTTAGCTCACGCAGTAGGCAAGCCTCCTCCTCTTGTTGTTCACCTAGTCGGCGTGCATCTTGCGTTGGAGTTGATCCCTTTGATGCCATAAAGACCTCGCGTGGTAGAGAGAAACTTCCCGAGTTGCTGTCCGAGTGGGAGTCGGACTCAGAGTAGTGTAGTGGAGTGATGATGATCACAACCTCCCTGGACCCGATCTCAAGCAGCCATGAGCCATATTCGAGTCGAATTCCAAAGAATTTGGTCTGCCGCATCAGATTTGAGTTGAAGATGGCTGCGGCTTTGTCAAGACTGAGTGGGAGATTGACAATCTCGTATCCCTTAGATCCGATCTCGACTAGCTCGGAGCCGAATCCAAGTTTAACGCTAGGAAAGAGAGTTGTCCTAGGGCTCGTAGATCTTGGGTATTGCCGAAGCAGGTTGTTGAAAACTGTCACGGCATTGAGTAGGCCAACCTGCTAAGTTGGCTTGGTCTCTGGCCGATCGGGTTGAAACCGAGTCGGACAAGGTGAGATTGCCAAATTTGTCAACGATGAAGTCGAGGCTCCCAAATCTGATGACTCGTCTGGGAGAGAAGTTGATGCCATCGACTCCTGTGATTAGATCCATCGGGCTTGATGACGATGATCTTGACAAATCCCCTACCTAGCGCGCCAATTGTCGATGTTTTATATCAGCTGTATTGATTGTAAGGCTACTTGTCGGACCAAAACTCAATGGACTTCGAAAGACAAGACGATTTATACTGATTCAAACCCTCGGGGTGAGGTAATACCCTACTTTCAATTGTGGTGTATTGCTTTCGCTATATTCTTTGGAGAGATTGGTTATGGTGTGTGTCGATGCCTTGGGGGCTCCTTGGCTCTCCCTATATACCGAGGAGGCAAGATTACAAAGTAGGAATCTCAATCAAACTCGACCAAGGGATTTTCTTCTAAGAATATAGAGTTATCAGTTAGGACTATATTCCTTTCCTTATCGTGCAAGGTTACATGAAGCCGAGTTCTACTATATCCCTAATCACATGGGCCAGCCCACCTTCTATCCAAGTGGCTGTATTTGCCTTCCTTAAGGTACTCAGGGCCCATGGCCTCCACACTATCACTTAGAATACAAAAAAGATCACCAATCTTGTAATCGCAAAAGGACAAGACATATTAGAAAGTAAATTTGGATCATCCCTAATTACAAAAGGGCAAAGCATAGACCTTAGTTTGCATTCAAATGCATTTTATAGGTTTGGCTTAAACGAAAATGCAACAAAACAATTGTTCTAATTCCATAGTTTGGTGTGCATTTATATAGTTGTACACCCTTTTTTGTTACTGCATATTTAAATTATGTTACTACACCTTTGCAGTAACATCCTATAACAAATATAGTAACAATATGTTTAGTGAGCAATAACATAGCAGACATCATATCTGCTACTGTATGACACATCGAGCGTTACTATGTATTCACTGCATATGAAACAGTGTCACTGCATATGATGTTGTCATGTCACTGCATCTTAGTAAAGTCACGAATAAAAAATAGTAACATGCCTAATATGCAGTAACAAATTGGTATCATGTCTGTTAAGGTGTAACACATTGACCGTTACTGCTCAAATGAGATACTGTTACTGCATAATTGTTCATCGTTACTACACTTGTTCGAATGCAATTAAACCATTGATTATTGACCTCAATAATCAGTTATAATATATTGGTTAGCATGATTAGACTTAATTAGAAGTCGCTCTTTATTTCCTGCTTTTTAACTGATTTGGTGAAAGATCATAAGTTTACTGCACCAAACCTATAGGTTGTCACTGTATTCTTACAGTAAGATCATGATGAAATTATAGTAACACGGAACAAGTAGCAGTAACACTGTTGTTATAATATTACTGCCTATGTAGAGGTAAACTTCAAAACCCCAAATTTTGAAAAACAATATCTCTCGCATCGTGTATTATTTTTTAAAACCGTTTTCACCGTGATGTCAAAATAGTGCTCAACAAAACTAGATCTGTGATGGCTATATTTTGGTGTTGTTACTACATGCAAGACATAGTGTTGCTGTACAATGGCTGTAGTGTTACTATGCCGTTCTTGCGAGACAAGGGCTAAAAAAAGATGGGTGGTGAGGAGAGTTAGCATGCAAGTTCAACCATGGTTTAACTAACACGGGAGCCCTTTGACCGAAGTTAGACACACACACTTTTTTTGTGTATAAATTTTTTATGTAAAGAGCTTCTAAAAAGGAAATAGCAAACTTTTAAATGTTGGTGATATAAAACTTTCATTAGAAAAATACTACCACTTCCTATAGATGAAAATTCAAAAGAATAAAAAGAAAAAAAACTACTTGTTGTATTGGACCGCATAATTGGCCCATGTGGTGCGAAGCCCAAAGTGGGCACCCAGGAGTGGGGCTTGACGCATGCAGCCCATACGTCGAGTCCAGATATGGAAAACCCGAAACGGGCTTAGACCAAAGGGAAACGAAGGTGGGCCTTAAAAATGGAAGGGCGCCGTTTTCACGTACGTGCGCGGGCAAATATTTAGCGAGCACGGGGGCTGTAATGTGGCTGCCGAGGTCTAGGCTGTGGGTTCGGTTTGTAGGAGTAGAGAAAAAGGGAAGAGAGATGCCAAGGCCTGGAAGATGATCAAGGTTGGGATGGCTTCTCTCTGACTCTGCCAAGGAGATGGACTACGAGAGAGATCGAGAAAAGAGGCTGCTGTGTGCTGAGGTTTTCCGTGAATTTTTAGAGATTGTAAACACACTCCTAAATTCACGAAATATTTATCTTTTCAGAATCACCACTACAAACACAGCAACTCATATACACGCGGATGCGCACACAACCATCCTCTATGAGCTTCTCCGAGCGATTGGACCGACATATCGCCTACCTCTAAAAGAATAATTATAAAATAAATAGATTCCTATAATCTTAAGAAAAATTTAGTAGAAACAAAAGACCAAAATATCCATCATTAATATAAAAGTGGCATTGGTTGTTGGGTTAATAAGGGGTATTAAAGAAATGAAATTCTTGATTCATTGACAAAGGGTAGATAAGAGAGTAGAAATCAACTTATTATAGGGTAATTTTAAAATCTAAGAATCAACTTATTTTGGTATATAAAGGTAGGTATAAATGTGAGCACGCATACTAAGTCGAGGACTCGAACCTAGGTGGCCATGTTTTACCACAAGAAATCTAACCAACTGAGTTATGCTCAATTCACAAATTCATGAAATATTTATGGTAGGCTTGAGAGACAATTTAGTATTTGTTAGATTTTTTTTTTCATGGTTTTTCCATGTCTCAAGTTCACTAAACAATTGTTTAGGTGGCTCACCTCAAATTTAATTGTACTACAGCTGAAATTGGTTCAAAATTTTTATTTGGCCACTTAAATTTCTGAAGTAGCAATCACAGTACAGGCAAGTAATTAGTGTTTAGCCTGCTACACCATATAATGTGTAGCCCATATACCACAGCCGGCCTATCTAGGCATCCATGAGACCAGTAGCCCAATCTGTCAATTAACCTTGACCTTCACTAGGGGTAGGACTCAGCTGCTGTCACACCCAGAATTTCCATCCAAAATTCAGGTAATTAAATTATACGTAAATACTCTTCAGAAATTAACCGATGCACACAAATGACATAGTTAATAATCAAAGTAATTGTCTTATAAATAACAAGTATAATTATTACAGAGGCGAATGGAGCCTCTCAAATAAATAAATGTCTTAGTATCGAAAAATAAACTAGCGACGAGCTTGACGACTCTACTCCGCAGGTGCTTGACCAGGGTCCCGCCTAGTCCTCCAAGAAATCTGCATCGCTGTAGTACTCCTCTGATGATTGTTGATTACAAAGTAAGTACATGGAATGCTCCGTAGGCCACACAGTAAAGATGCAAGTGCACAGGTATACAAAGAAAGGCATAATAGGGCTCATTTACATAATAGCATTTAATAAAAGCATTTAAGAGAGTAATAAAATAAGTAGTCATTAAACAATATTAATCATCACCGCACAACCCTCCAAGGTAGTACAGGCCCAACCACTCCCAACCTGGAGCTAATCCAATTTATGTTTAATTTAATTTATTATAAGTGGGACTAATCACAAAAACATTGCTAGGCCGCCCATAACCGCGGGCACGGCAATTCGAACAGTTTTACTTTGGCCAGAGGTATACCAATTTACCCACAACATGTGGCCGTGCACCTCAATACCACCACGGTACTTCGAAAAGGAGTTGTGACAAGACTATCCATGTAACTCACACAATAGGAGTGCCTACTGCTAAGCCTCTGGTCTCCGATAGGGGTGATCAAGTGCCTTCCCACGAGATGGCCCAACGTCCGAACTCATGGACTTATCAACTGCCATGTGTGGACTTATAACAGCCACAAACACGCCTTGGTGCCTCCTATTGAATGTGTCACACTTCAAATCCCATCATTACCCATTCTAGTTTGTGGTTAGTGCGGGTATTGCTTCGCAAAGATAGCTCACGAACCGGTTCTTAAGTGTCATGAGTACCACTAGTATCAACAACATTCCATATGCTCACAACCCATCACTTACTTAAGTTTTAGTTGTCCAATTTAATTAACCATACACGACCTCGGTCGTGACTAGATCATCATTTCATGTCATCCATATGTCATAATTAGTATTTAAGTGATAGCCCATAAGTTCCGACTATTGTTTCTAAGCATGGCTAAGCATAGTCCTATAGTTATTCCAACTAACCAATAATTAAAGTTAGCTAGTCACATTATCCCATAGGTACAAATAGCAGGTAATCAAAGCCAATGGGCCATAGCAAAGAATAGGGTTTTTCCTCCCGCTGACATTGCAAAAATAATTGCATATTTGAATGAGATAAACCATGGGTTCAACATGCTCAAAGGGATTTAGGATCTGTGTGATTTGCCTTGCTGCTCTGCGAAAGCCTTGGAACTCTCCTCATAGAATCATGCTTCTTCCGGAACGTCGGCGGCTAAAGGCAATAAACTAAAATAACAAAAATAGTACATAAGCACACATCAACAGTACAAGATTATATTTTTACTAGATAGATCATGATTTTTAAGGAATTTTTCAAGTTGAATCACCCCAAACGGAGTTAGGATGAATTAGTTATGAATTTCCAAAGCTTACAGCCTATTATATGTGTTTTAGAATTTATTAAAGGATTTATGACGTCAGCCCTAGGGAGAGAGACAAATCTGGCGGCTAACATGCGGGCCCCACATGGTAGAGAGAGGGAGGGGTTGGGTTCACCGTAGACCGGGTGCACCAAAGCGGCGTACGGGTTTGGACGGCTTGGATGGATTTTGGGGTTAGATTCGATGGTTAGGATTAGATCAACACGGGCGGTCACGAGGGATTAAAGGGCTAGTTGGCGGCTAACGAGGATGATGACACAGCGCCATATTGGCAGGAGCTCGCCGGAGAGGGGCGGGGCTTGGATCCCATGGTCGCTGGCGAACGGCGGTGTGGCGGAGCAAGGCAAGGGCACGGGGAGGTAGAGCGGCTCACGGCAATGCTTACCACTGCCTTCCCGAGGATAGACGATGAGGAGAAACGCCAGCGGTGAGCTAAAGGCGGCAAAGCACTATGGGTCTCTAGTGGCGATGATCTTTCGGTGGGCTCCAGCTTCAACAAGATGGCGGCCGGTGCACCTTTCTTCACTGCGGTGCCGACGGTGGTGGCGGTAATGACCGACATCGGTGGAATTGGCGGCGAAGCCGGGCAAAAGGCGGCGGCCACCGGTGGGGCAAGACTGAAGCGTGGGGAGAGGGCTAGGGCACAGGGCGGCTGCGATCAAGGGGGCGGATTCTCTCGAGGGGGTTTGGGACAATCTATTTATAGCAGAGGGAGGAGGAGATCGACTCAGATCCAGTTGCCACAGCGGTTAGGGTTCTTCTTGGACTCCCGAAGCTTCACGAGATCAAGACGGTGCCGATTCCTTCGGGATTTGCTGCAAAACTTGGGAGAAAAGGGAGAGAAAGTCAAGGGGATAAAGATCGGCGAAGATGCAGCCGAATTTCACGCGGGATCAGAGTTGGGCGGCAGCAGGACTCCAGCTCGAGCTTGAAGATAGAGCTGACAGTCAAGGCCCACCAGCTAGAGAGAGGAAAGGGGAGGGCAGCGATACTGGGCTCCTACATGCAATGGGCCGGCCTGGGCCATGCGGGCCGTGTACAGGAGAGGAGGCCAAAAGGGATAGACTAGGCCAGAATTGGCCCAACTCTAAAAGGAGGATTTTCTAAGGACTTTTCCTTTAAATAATTGCTGAAATATTCTTTCATTTATTAAAAATACTTCTCTTGCTCGATTAATTCCCAGAAAATTCCATAAGCTAAAGGATTAAGCAAAGTATTTAGTTGAATTTTATCTGGGCCATTTTTCTGTTGAAAATTTTCATAACTTTTTACTATTTCACTCCTTGCCATTTTAATAAATTCTAAAAATGTATTTTCCACAAGATTTAAATATTTACAGAATTTTAGGATGTGACAAACCTACCCCCTTAAATAGAATCTTGTCCTAAGATTTGGAAGATCAAACGAAGAGATGCGGGTGAGCAGACTTCAATTCATCTTCGCGTTCCCATGTTGCTTCCTCTTTCGAGTGATTGCTCCACTGTACTTTACAAAATCTGATCACATGATTTTGGGTGTTCCTCTCACTGGTCTCTAAGATACGGATGGGCTTCTCAACATAGGTCAGATCTTCGTGGATCTCTATCTGGTCTGGGTCCGCTTCCTCGGTAGGCACACATAGACACTTCTTCAACTGAGACACATGAAAGACATCGTGCACACTAGCTAAGATGGGCGGCAACTCCAATTGATACGAGACTTCTCCTCTTTGACCCACTATATTGTATGGCCCCACGTAACACGGTGCCAACTTCCCTTTAGTTTGAAACCGATGAATTCCTCAAAGCGGCGTGACTCGGAGGTACACATAATCACCTTCCTCGAAACTGAGGTCTCTTCTGCGATTATCTGCATAACTCTTTTGACGAGACTAGGCCATTCGCGGACGCTCTTGTATAATCTTCACTTTTTTTTAGCTTCCCTTAGAATATATGTTCCATATACTTGCCGTTCTCCTGTTTGATCCCAAAGGAGCGGTGTACGTCACTTCCTTCCATACAGTGCTTCCATACGGGTAACCCGCTTATCTCATCTTGAAGTACTTCTTGATTGAAAAAGATATGCTATTCTTTTGAGTTCACCACTCCAAGTAATATATATTTAACACTCTAAATGATTTCAAATGAAAATATCATTAACTACACATTTGTAGATCTCATCGAGCTCTGTAACTTTGGCATAGAGCATGTCTCCATCTGGGATCATTTGAAAATTTAAAAAAATCATAGTAGATCTAAGAACTTGTAACGCATATTCTGATATGTAAACAATATCAAATAAAACGTTGTCAACTACAAAGTTGTAGATCGGGTCGAAATCTACAGCTTTGATATAGAGCAAATCTCCATCCGAGGTCTAAAAAATTTTGAAAATTTATTTTTTAAATTAGATACAAAACTTGTAATGCATATTCTGACATGTAACCAGTATGAAATGAAAAGGTTGTAAACTACAAAGTTGTAGATCGAGTTGTGATCTACAACTTTGAAATAGAGCAGTCTCCATCCAAGATCATTTGAAAATTTTGAAAATTCATTTTTTTTAAATAGAATAAAGAGAACTTGTTACACATATGGAGGGCCATGTCTGTGAATAAGAAGCAATCAAAGACACGGGTATATCTCACGTCTGTGATTAGATATCAAATACACTTTTTATGGAACCGCATCCGTGATGATGGACCTAATTCATAGACATGTTTTCTTTGGACGCATCTATGATGATTAGATAGGAGATGTCCGGCCTTGACCCAGCAAGTTATCACAGACATGTCGGCTTTCAACGAGCCCCTGATGTCATTTTAGAGACGCGGGTTATTTTCGCATCACCTATCTAGTGTTCTGTCGTAGTGATGTGAGCAATGGTGCTAGGTGATACATGCGAGGTGTGATGGCGGCATTGTGGCATGGCGAACACCCCTACCTCCCCGCCCTGCGATGCTGACGCTAAAACATGCCACCTGCAACCCCCGCCATCTTTTCCCACCCGTGAAATCTCAAGCGGGTGGCCACTCCTCTTCCCACCATGCTCCCAAGCCCAACGACCAGTGACCCTGCATGCCGGTCCGCGAGCAACCCAAGTCTCCAACATGTGGGACCTAGGAACCACATTCGTGTTGTTAACCATGTTATTACGGAAATCATGTTGTTAACCAAGTTGTCTTGGGCTTGCTACTGTGTCGTGTTATTGTGTGTCATGCCTTGATTTTCCTCAGGGAATTAAAAATCATTAAACAATTGATTTTTAGAATTTATATTAAATTGCAAATCAATTAACCAGTGAAGTAAATATGGGAAATAAAATTTCCTTTAATAAATCATGCATGGAGTTCTCCATGTCCTAAGATACTCTCTAGAATTTTCTGAGAATTTTCAGAGCTCCACAACTAATTTAAATAAAACAAAGTTCATTTCAGTATTTATTTAAATAGAAAAACTAATTAAATTCCTTTGTTGGGCCGCCTCTGGCCCAATCTCCTTCTTTTTCTCAGCCTCGACTCGTTTCTCCTCCTCTCAACCCAATCTCCCTCTGGCCCGAGCGAGCCTGCTCCCTCCTTTCCCCATTAGGCTGGCCCATTTCCCTTCCATCTCCACGCACCCGCCTGTGCTGGCCTGCCTCCCTGTGGCCCAGTAGCTGGCCTCCCTTCCCTCTACTCCCACGCGCACCCACAGCCCAGCTGCTCGGCCTATCTCGCAGCAGCCTTGGCCTGGCTCGCACACTTCTCCTCTAAGTCCCTGATAGGTGGGGCCGGGGCCTACTTGTTGGGTCTTCCTCCTACCTACGGCTAGCCTGACCACGACGCCGTGTCACCTCACGTCGTCGTCATTTCCGCGCGCCCCTACTCCCTCTCTCGTGTTCAAACTTCGCCGGAATGGTTGTCGCCACCTCCTCCACTGTTTCCCCCACTTTCACCGCGGAATCCGCCATGGACCCACGCCCCACTCCTCCCACAACACCGCCTCTCTCTCCATCAATCTCCCACCGTCAACAGCACTCCCGGCCTCGAGTCCTCTCCCCTGAGGCCATATAAGGGGTCCTTGAGGCTCCCTTTTCCTTTTTCCCTCCTTTCTCCATTTGAACCGTGCCTCCATCACCTTCCCACTGCGAAACCCCTAGTGCCACCGCCATCCACTACCTCCGGTCGTCGCCTACCGCCGTTTTAGCCCGTGCCTAGCTTCACTGCCATGGCTGCCTGCTTCTCCATGTAGGGTAGCACCGCGGCAACCACCTCGCACCCGCAAACCACCGCCGGAGTGCCATCTTCACCACGAGCCGGAGAGCTCCACGCTCTTGCCAACTCCAGCTGCTGCTCACCACCGTCCTCTGCCGTGTCGAGGTTCATTGTCCCCTTCGCCAGCTTTGCAAGCATGCAAGAGGCATCAGCCACCACCTCCTCGGGGCCGAAGCCCACCGAAAACCGCCCACCGCCAACAACCCGAAACGGCCTACCACCAACACCTCGCCACCGGCCACCTCCTTCGCCGATTCGCCGCCTCACTCACTCGATGAGACCCCTATCTCCTCCGTCTCCCTTTTCACTGCTCTCCACCACGCTGGATGGTCACTGCAGGCTCCCATTGGGTCGCGCGCCGCCACCATTCGGTCAGTCCTACCGGCGAGCCCCTTTCCTTCGCGCCCGGTCGTCAAAGCCGCTCCGGGGTAGACTAGAGCCGTCCGTATCGGCGACACTGTGGCGCCACGTCAACGCCATCTCATCCTCACCTCCACGTGGCTGCACGTGTGTCCTGCATGGCGTGCCCATGAAGCCGAGCCCGGTCGATCTCAGCCATCAATCCGGTTTCCCCCTAATCTCGACCATTAATCTGGTTCACTCTGATCTCGGCCGCCGATCCGCCTTGATCCGATCCTAGCTGGCGATCCTAGCCATCGATCCTAACCCGATCTTATCCTAGCCGTCCGATCGCGCTCGGGTTGATCTCAACCGTCCGTCCCCATACACCCCCTCGATGGACTCGGTCCACGCTAGACCACACCCCCTCTCACTGACGCGTGGAACCCACTGTCAGTGGCGCCTCCCCTCTTTCTCTCTCCGAGGGATGATGCAATTAAATTCCTTTTCTAGCTCTAAAATAATTCACGATGACATCATAAATCAAATATTTTTTTATGGTTTAAGTCAATTAAAACTTCTAAAATTCATATCTAATTCATACAAAATCCAAATTTGACCATTCAGCTTGCAAAATTCATCTAAAATTGAGCTCTACCTATTTGTTTACTTTACATGTACTATTTACTTGGTTTTTATTAGAGTTTTGCCTCATTTTGCATGCCAGCGTGTAGAATCCGACGTTTTGGAGGATCACGATTTCAAGGAAAATTGTCTAGAATATTATTTGAAAAAGCAAGGCAAGTCACATATTCATACTTGAGCATGTTGAGCCTACTTTGTGAAATATTTTATTGTTTCCAAATAAAATGCATGTTTTGCTAATTACAATGAATATGGGAGTTACCTATCCGCTTGCTTGTGACCCTATTTATTTGTTATTCATTCCTTGATAACCTTGGGGCATAACTTGACTAGCTTATGTCTCACTTGATGACTTAGGTAGAAATAGGATATGCTTAGTGCTCCTTAGCCCAATGAGATAACTAATGGAATATTTGGTAATTTGATGAACTGCGAGCTCGAGACTTTTGACCACATCTATTGGTCTTGACTAATCAACTAAAATATGACTTAATGGTGGACTGTTGGTGCATGGTTTTGCTGGTCACACTCATGGCAGTTAAGGATCGGTTCCTGAAAACCCTTGAAAAGAATTCTCATACTTACCACAAGCCAGCGTGGGCAACAGTTGGGCTTGTAGTGTAGCTCTTCCCTCTCCTAGGCACCGTTGAAGAGGGTGGGTGTGATGGAGTTGGTTTGAGCCGAGTTACGGTGCTGATCAGCTTCCGGATCCACCATGGTGCAAGGGGGTAGCCTACCCGACATGTTGCACCCTATGCGGGTGGTGCAACCTCAGCGTGGTATAAATGGTTTGGGGAGAGTTATACGAAGGGTCCTATCACAGTCCCTTCCCTTGGTGTCGTGGTAGCACACCGGCGCACGAAAACACGTCATGGCTCAGTGTCTTGTGGGTAAAGTTTTACACCTCTGGCCAGAGTAAATCTATTCGAATTTCCGTGCCCGCGGTTATGGACGACCGATTGAGATTCACCATGATTAGTCCCACTCTTAATTAACTTGACTTAATGGAACTAGTTTAGTTCAGGTGGATGGTTGGGCCTGAGCAACGTGGTGTAATGTTGTTCAGTGGAGATTAATCTTGACTTGATTAATGAACTGTTTTGCTATTTTAAATACAAATGATTGCAACTGTCGTTATGCAAAAGAGCTACAAACCTCCCTTTGCAATCCCGGGCATGAATGCATCATTGATGTGACTTGCTGAGTACGATGGGTGGTACTCAGTCTTGTTATATTTTCTCTTTTCAGAAGTGAAGATTTTTAGTGTCGAAGATGATTTTAGAGGACCAAGGCTTATACTCTTGTTGAGTTTGCCTGTGGGGTGGAGCTGAAGCCACGCTAGTTTCGTTTTTCCGCTGTTGTGTTCTTCTATGCAAGGACTAAATGCATCTTCTATAAGTATTTACGTTTGGATCTGTATATTGATTTGTCATTTTGTGTACCCTAGCTTGATTCCTGGATAGGGATTTTAATACACAAAATTGTCCAAAAATTGGTCAAATTTCCGGGCATGACATTGTGTCACCCCCAAAAATTCACAATTAGTTTCCTAACATTTTGTGTATTAAATTGATGCAGACATAAGTGGCCTGATCTTTCAGTGAGGGATGATAATAATGATTTGTGGAAAAGACGTTGGTGATCTGATTATAACCGTATGAGACATTTATGTTGCGCCTTAGCGATCGATAACCTCTCCAAAGGTTATTGATCCTGCTTGTGCAAATTAACCTTATTCCTGTAAATAAATTAAGAAACAAGTAAGAACAAGATAAAAGCAATCTTAATTGCAAATAGAAAAAAATCATGCAATAATGTTGGGGCTCCAAAGACATGAAAACAACAATCTACCTGATCCTGGCTTTTCACTGTAAAGTAGTAGTAGCAGTGGCGGAGGACGGAAAAAAATAAGGTGTGGCAAAATCGATAACATAGATATCAAAGATTTCTCAATATATTGGTTTATACACATATAATATATCATGATCGTCATCTACTATATAAGTAAAAATATTTAGAATAAATAGAAAGATACAAGTAAAGTCAATAGACTAACCAAGTGACGATGAATATCAATCGCGGCAACAGCCTGTTCAAACTCGTCTGAGTCAAAGTCATCTTCATCTTCTTCATGTTCTTTAATCTCTACTTCAATATTTGGTAAATTTGTAGCTCCACCATCACCAGCAAAAAGATTGGAGGTGCCACCACCGGACCAAAAGGTCCTCAAATCTGCAAAATTACCAAAGTATATTAAACTATTAAAGCGGACATGCCAATTAATTTATAACAAATTAAATTTTTCATCTATAAAATTACAATATGTACCTCTTGATCCTTGATCCTTAACTAATTTATGGCCACTGCGCTTCATCATAAATTAATCAAACAAACTAAGTAAGTCGGGACGGGAGGTACTTCTCTTTCGTTATATTTATATATATACTGCAGTACACAGCTCTCTGTATATTTATATATATATGTCCTGCAGTACAGGCAGACAGAGATGGAGGCGCCGCCCGAGGGGATCCAGAAAAGACGGCCGAATCGGGCGGGCTGGCCGAGTCGGGAGGCGGCGGCGACGGTTGGGAGGCGGCGGCGCGGCGACCAGCGCGCGCGGCGCGGCGACAGGCGGGCACGGGCGGGGGCTGCACGGGCGGGGCGGCGACCGGCGAGCACGGGCGGTGGCGCGGCGCGGCGACAGGTGGGCGCGGGCGGCGTGGCGCGGCGACAGGCGGGCACGGGCGGGGGCTGCACGGGCGGGGTGGCGACTGACGGGCACGGGCGGCGGCGCGGCGCGGCGACAGGCGGGCGCGGGCGGCGGCGCGGCGGGCACGGGCAGCGCGGCTGCCTCCCGATCTGGTTTGTGCTTCTCTACAGCTTCTCTTCCTTCCAACGCTACAGTGTTGGACTTTGAGTTAGTGGACCGATTTTTTGGAGTGGGGTACTTCTGGTTCTGGGCCAAATTCTAGGGTGGTCTAAGGCTCTACTCGGACCACCCTCTAGAACCGCCACTGCCGACGGTGAGTTCTTTCCAGCGAAACTTCATTTTCTTTGATGTGCACGTGGTATAGAATGATTTGGGGGTAAATTTTTTTGGGAATTTAAGGTATGGCGAGCGCCATACCTTGCCATATTGAGAGCTCCACCCCTGAGTAGTAGCTAAACTTTAATCTAGCAGATCATTTACTTCTTTATGTTTAATACCTATATTGGACGACCCAACATTAACTCTTTAATGTTTACTTATTTTAGCAAAAGATAGATAAAATCAGTAGTAAACTAACAAGCAGTAAACTAAGTGGTTTCTCCCTGATATTTTCTACACACACTTCGATGGGTAAGATTTTCAACTCTCTTCAAATTTTATAATACAACTACACCCATTGCCTACTTGGACTGAAGGATCAACGAAGTCGGGTGTATCCTAGTGAATAGAGCTGACTACGTTTCCTTACTCAGACTAATTAAATTTTCGAGACGGCTTAACTGCGTAGTCGACATCTTCATTTGAATAGAGTTTGGGATACCCTACAGGCGCGCACATACTCAGCGGGAATACCACATATATACCATGTACTATACAAAAATAAACTCTAGATACAAGGTAGAAACCCAAAACACATATGGAACCTGGTTG
The DNA here is from genome assembly GCA_003991445.1 of Oryza meyeriana var. granulata. Taxonomy (NCBI): domain Eukaryota; kingdom Viridiplantae; phylum Streptophyta; class Magnoliopsida; order Poales; family Poaceae; genus Oryza; species Oryza meyeriana. The sequence goes on from RYFJ01001359.1 coordinate 80,738, forward strand.
TACTAGGAAAGTACTACCAAGTCTGATCTGGTGATGGCCAGGATTGTTCGGTCGTTTTTTAACTTGTCTCCTAAGTTCTACTTGAACGAGGGGACAATCTAAGGGTGTAACTACAACACCTCCCTGGAGAGAAAGGCACACGCCACCACAACTTAAGGCAAGCCACTGCAAACCAATATAAGACAAGACCACTGTAGATGAGAAGCCAAGTCGCCGATCACGGCACAACTCGATACAAGTCCTTGATGAGAGGATTCCGATAAGGTAGTCAATTAGGTCTAAACTATCAGCTTCCCCTCCACATATATTATACCGTGTACACATCTATACATATATATACATTAGCCTCGTGCCAATCGGAATGTAGGATTGTTACCCTTCTTAGGGTATGAACCTATAAAAAAATCTCGTCTCTTTTCTATGTGCGTGCATTAGAAGGGCCACACAAATCCAGCCGTGACATAAACAACCCTAGATATACTATTATGGTCATAACATTAATCGACAGTACGTGCTAGCAGCCAACCCAGTCATTGCCTTGATTGTTTTTGAACTCTTGTGTATTTTTATGCAATTGTGTATTTGAATTTTTATCCAATAATATAAGCATTTCTACACTACTACTTGTCTCCTCAATCATTTTTCGCTCAAATCTTTTTCCATCCTACCCTCATCCACCCAACAAAATCTTTTTTTCTCAACCTTAAACTCTACTGAACAATATAGAAATGCTTATATTGTTGGGCAGAGGGAGGAGTTTTTCTTAATTCATCTATTAAATATTTTAATATTTATCATTCCTCAACTCATAGTTTTCTAAGAAATGTCAACAAAAATATTGCATTTTTTCAAGTGATATTAGTACTAACAATGACAATACCAAACAACAAATGAAGCACACTGATAAGAGGTCGAATATAGTTCAATCTTGATGACATCATGCGCTAGATTTATTTCACTAGGACTTCCTACCTAAATTTTTATTCTGTGTCTGCCACCGACCTGATCATATTGTTAATCATGTTCATTATGGAGATCATGGTGTTAACCATGTTGTCCTGGGCTTACCATCGTGTCATGCTGTTGTTGGCATGACGTGCTAGAATTTTTTTTGAAACAATATTATTTTAATGGAAAATTGGAGAAATAGTATGCTTATTCAAAAATTTGCAAAAATAGATGCCTATCAGCAAATCGATTGTTGATAGGTGTCTTTTCAGCATAACAAACTGCCAATAGGGCGATATGGTAATCACGATGGTTAAGTGGTCCCAACACGGAGGGTTCTGTCGACAATTGGCAGACCAATAAGATGCTAATGGTAGTTGGCAGGCTGATAGGGCCCTATCCACAATCCATGTGCCGATAGGCCCTTATCAGCGTTGCGAGAGAAAGCCCCACTTGTATAGAAAGGGAGATGGTTGCAGTTATTAGAGACCTATCAAACATTCTAATAGGTCTCTCTCATGTGGCCTACCATGCCGGTGCTCCTACACAGCACGGTGGCCAGCCTCGTGGAGGGATGGCACCAACATGGCCACGCTATCAGTGCTATTGAGTGTTATGTGCCAAATAAGAGGGTTCAGTGATCCGATTGTCAACAAATTTTTATTTTTGTATTTTTTAAATAGCATAGTATTTTTGTAATTTTTCATTAAATCAAGCCAAACGGAAATGAAGGGTCGGTTATTTCCATTTAGTTTTTAGTTTTGGTTAGTTCGATTTTTGGCTTTTTGGTCAGTTTATACTTTCTAGAAACCGCAATTACCGAGCAACTGAAGTTGTTGATCACCAACTAATATCCACCGTATGGCCCAAGGCTATTGAGTTCCATACAACCATCATCCAATGCTAGATAATTTCTTGCAAGTTACAACCCTACTCGCCGATGAATATTTAACTTTTTGCCACTTGAATAAACAATTTGTTACTTTGTGAGATGAATCAAACATGTTTGGTACACAATGATATGGTAAATAGTTTAATGGCCCTTTTGCCGACTCCATACACCTGCCGCCCGCTTGCCTGCCTCCGCACGAGACCACGACGGCGCGAGCTAGGGATGGCAATGGATTGGATTAGGCACGGATAGAGCAGGAATATGTCTGGCCCGATACCCAACATGGCTCGTCCAACCTATGCCTGACAAGCTTAGCGAACAGGGATCAATGCCTATACTCATGCTCGACAGGCACCCAGGTACCCAGTGCATACCTAGTGGGTTTTTTCAAAACTTTAGTATGTCCATACTCCATAAATAGTTGATTAAACAGGCGCCGGCCACACAATTCACTACACTAGTCGCCAACCCATGCGTTACACGGCCTACGTATTATTATTGTTATTATTATTAAATTATAAATACTAAAATTTCAACCATATGCTAAATTCATTAGTTATTTTATGAAGCATACTAAGATTAGATTAAAAAAAATTAACGTCAGTTATGACTTACTAATTATTAGTTTTGAACCGTGGTTTAAATTAATAAAATACTAAGTTTAGAATACAAGATGGGTATAACTGGAGAGATATAAATAGGTCAAAATTAGTGATGCATATATATTAGGTTGAATATGTTGGGAATATGCCCTAGAGGTAATCATAGAGATGATGATATTGTGATTGTATCCATGATATATTATGGGTTCATTGAATATCCATTAAAGACAACTTGTATCGATTGGCAATTATGTGAATTGTTTGTGAAACTCTTTTACTTGTATGGTTATTCTAAAGTTGTCCCTGATCTGAGTTTGTGTGAGGACACACATGAATATTAGATCAGCACATGTATTAGTTGATGACTATGTTTCACAAGTCATAGACATGGAGATGTCAAACTAATAATGTGGGCACATGTGTGACATGGAGCCGGACTGACCCAACATGAGAAATTGTAATTATCTCTATTCACATCATGTACGTTATGTCCTTAGACCTGAGATTGTTGTATGTATTCAAGATGTGAAACGACCTACTCAGGGACTATCAAACGCTACTCCGTAACAGGATAGTTATAAAGGTGGTTTTCGGGTTTGTCGGGAAACATGCTGTGAGACATAAACAATCAAGAAGGAATTTGCTCCTCTCTATGTGAGAGAGATATCACTGGATCACTTTAATGATTAGATCAAGAAATGCATGGCCGTGCTTGGGTTAAGTGTTAACCTAAGAGTTGATCCAAATATCGTGAGGCAAGGGAATAACAAGTATGTGGTTTGTGGTGGTTCGTCTGATATGATCTTTGCGTATGCATAGGAGTTGACACGCCTTGCTAGAGGCCGCTGTCAACTATTGGTCGAGTAGAAGTACTCCGGCCATGTCTATGCGTACGTGAACCTATAGGGTCGCACGCTTAAGGGGCTGGAAACCTAATTTAGGTTGGACCCGAATTAAATAAGGTTTAGGGTCACTAATGGGCCTCCAACTCGGGAGTTCATTAAGACGCCTATAATTACAAGGGGTGGGCGACGGGGCTAGGTGAATCCACGCCATTTGGCAGCCGCCGCCGCTCCCATGCCCGCGCCCTGTTGCACTTCGCGGACCTAGCAGTCCGGAGGCGTGACGCTTCCTCCCCGTACGTGTGGATACCTCGGAGGTGCTGTATCTGGAGCACAAGGACGAACCGCACGAGAGGGACGGACGGACGGATGACCTCGCAACTACACGACACTGCTGCAACGCGTACGACTACATCGAGTCGCTTCCGCTGCACCTGCGCGTCTAGTGGTAATCCCGTGATCTATAACTAGCAGTAGTTCCTGGTTTATGGGGTCGAAAATTTTGTTTTCTGGCTAGCGTAGCATTCGCATAACCTCACAGAATATAGGTTACTCACAGATAAAATATAAAATATTGCTAGCTCTCCGGTTGTATATTTCTAGCCAAAAATTTAAACCCACAATAGAATTGCCATCGCGCTCGGCTGTCTTCTCTTCACGGCCACCGCCCCTCGGACTGAAGGGCATAAGTGGTATTTCGCGTAAGAGTTTTGGGAGAGGAAAAATGGAAAGGCCGAAATATTTGGCCACGGGCGGCAGGTGGCAGCTATTTGCTTCCGCTTCCGCTTCCGTCTCCCACTCACCACCGTGCCGGCCGCACCTCGCGGCCTCCATCCACGCTTCCACCCAAAGCACGAATGCACTACCCACCGATTTTTCTCCCGTAGTCCCGGTCCCTCTCCTCCGCTCTGCTCGGCTGGCGACGACCGGGGATCCGTCGGAGCGGAGCACTGGTTGATCAAGTTTTTGTTGGCTGCAAAACCCCAACTTCCTTGGGCTGTTCCAAGGTTTCCTTACGGCCTCATATTTTCGTGTGAGCATTCTATCCAATTCTTTCTTTCTAGGCTGGTGCTCCGATCCATCAAAATTTCGGTGGATTTGTTTCTCGCATAATGGGGTTCTGATCGTGGTTTGTTTTCCAAAAAAAATTGGGTTCTGTTCTTCTTTTTTTTTTTTGCGTTGGTTAAAATAATGCCCTTTACCGGTTCCCCTTTCGAGGCGTACAATAGGTGTGTGATTATTGGCATTTTTTAGATGCATGCACTCTTGCCTACACTGCTGTACTCGATAGTCATTTTTGGTTGCCATACATTTAGAATCCTTTGTGGGGAATAATTTCTTGAGTTGGACCCTCAGCAGTATCATCGTTGATTCAATTCTTGATATCCTCAAACTGTAGCATTTCTTGAAATTGGGCTTCTCTTTTGTTGGGGGTGACCTTAAACTTTTCAGAATTAAATTAGTGTAAAGAGTTGCTTGCTTGCACAGTGATTTGCACTAACTTTTATGCTATTGAAGTGTTTGATTTGAAGGACCACCTCTAACCTTGGAGGAGGTGGTCCATCACCTCGTGATCTTTGTCTCTTTATTATATTTCTTATTAAGAGTAAATTTCACAAAACTACAGATATTTCATTAATCGCAAAACCATATACTTAAGGGCGGTGTATCATAATACTACAAAACTATAGATTTAATATCAAATTTATCACGAAACTCTAGATTTAGAGTAGTGTATCACAAAACTACAGATTTGTAAAGAAGTTATCACAAAACTACAGATTTTTAGAGTTTAGATCTGAGCCATCAATGATGGGTGAACCGGCGGATCCATTTGCATCTCCTCTCGGAATATTACCCAAGCGGTACTTCTTTACTGTGTTTTAAATTGGTGCTAAATCTGTAATTATGCGATACTTAGTGCTAAATCTGTAGTTTTACAATAGCTTGGTCAAAGCATATGTAGTTTTGTGAAATTTACTCTTCTTTCTTTTTACTAGTCTTGCTTATGAGGTGATTGGCCAACTCAATTCTAAATCCAGAGAGGAACAAATTTTCAAAAACCACACATTCCAAAAAAAATGGAGAAAGATGCATATCCAATGCTCCTCAGCTTTGTTCGTAGCTTCACTTTTTTTTTTTGGGAAATATTTTGTTATTGAACCTTGGTTCTTATGGGGAGACAAATCTCACCTGTAGGATTTTTATTATTTTCGTTTCTGATTGCATACCAGTGAAATGGTGCAGTAATTTATATCACACAGTGTACTTGACTTGTATCATGAATTGTGCATTTCAATCTACTATCTACAAGATTGCAATAAAAATCTAACATGCTGTTAGCCAACTGTTCATTGGCTGGCAAATTTTAACAATTACTACCTCCGTCCCGAAATGTAGTTATTTCTGGCTACGAATCTGGACAAACAGCTACATTTTGGGATGGAGGTAGTATAAAGTTCTGCTCAGGTTAGATGGATAACATTATGTGATGGAAGAGGCATCCCCTCTGTTTCAAAATATAAGGCATATTTTGTTTCATTAGGATAGGGCTTTGACCAACAATTGCTCTATTCGGATATCATTTATGTGATACAAAAGCATAATCATAAGTACTTTTGAATACGAATCTAACAAATTCAATTTTGTGTCAAAAAAATTATATCCTAATAGAGTAATTCTTGGCCAAAGTCTTGTCCTAATGAAACAACATTCGCCTTATATTTTGAATACGGAGGGAGTATATATAATAGGATGGGAGTTACCAAGTATGTAATCTCCTGTTTGTTTTATTAGCTTTTTGACACATTGATGACGTAGTGCATCTGGCTCTTCTGCATTTTACCTATGCCATGCTCCGTTGGTTACAACATTTTGCTGTTTCAGGTTAAACCATGACAATAATAGACTATGTTGACCTGTGCGATGATGAGGAGATTATTGTGGAAGAACCTGGTGCTCATGGACTTGTTCATGCAGCTGAGATGCAAGTAGAATTAATTGACCTGGCTGCTGAAGAAGATGGTGTGGATGAGCAAAATATTCATGGGAATGGCGATGCTGTTCTATGGGCAACATTACACAAACCAAATTTTGTTGCAGCTCACCACAGGTTAACATTGTGTAAACAGGGATTCGTTGCAATAGGTGATGATGCAGAAGAAGCTATGCAATCTGGAAATCTAAAGTGTTCTGCAGCAAATGATGGCACAGGAGAGGCTACACAATCTGCAGATCAGGAGATTGGTGTGGCAGGTGATTGCACTGAAGAGGTTATGCTGTCGGGAGATCAGGACTTTGCTGCAGTAGTTGCTGACACAGAACAGACAATGCAGTCTGGAACTCAGGAATTTGTTGCAGAAGGTGATAACTCAGGAGATGCTATGCAGTCTGGAAATGCTGCTCAAGCTACCGCATCCTCGTCAATGTCAGAGCAAGGTGCTATCACATACTCATCAATGACAGGGCAAGTTGCTACCACATCCTCGTCAATGACTGAACAATGGAGTGGGGAGATGGCTGCATTTCTATGTTCCCGTCCCATGTCAACTGCATTGCCATTTCCCCGGCAGTTCTGGAAAGCTGGGGAGTACAGTGTTGCTGCTCAACCTGCCATCAACAGTATGCCACCAACCTTCCTCTTCAGGCTAGATCTTATCACATCACAGTCCCATTTAGAACCCTCAGTGCAGCAGGTTGCAGTATATTTCCCCATCTACTCCACTCGACCACATCTCACCATTGACAGCAAAAACTGTGAACAAGTGGTTGACTCTTTCATATAACTCCACCTGAAAATGAATTCTATATAGCCTAGAGGGATCGTTGAAACTTATATATAGGAGATAGAGTAGAATAGGAATTCTTTTCCATTCAATGTGTGGAACTGAGACCTATTGTGTTCATCTGAAGTCAAAAACAAATCTAAAAACCCTTATATTTATCATCTATTTCACAACAGAACCCACTAGGTAGGCTAAAACATTTGCTATATTTTGTATATACATCAGAATTGCATTCAACCTGCACTGCCAAAGTATTGCGGTGTGGGCATTATAGCCGACATACTAATATACTATTTATTTGAACAATTTCTTTGTTGATTGGGTCTATCTAAGAGTAAATTACTAAATTTCACAAAATCACATGTTTTGTTGAAGAAGTTGAAGAAAACCGTAGTATTTCGGCTAGAGACACATAACACTAATTTTTTTAATGGTCATATGAGCTTACTAAACTTCAATCAAGCAAAATCACAGCTCACCCATCTGCTATGCTGGGGTTTGTGGAGTTCTTTGACCATATAAAGCTAGTATCACTAGCCAAAGAACATGATATTTTGTGAAAGCTTATGACCTTCAAATCTTGGTCAACGTGCTATAACCAGAAAAGCCTAGTGTGATCTGCAATTATGATCATAAACCTATGATATTACGAAATTACCCTTTTCTCCTAGATTTATTCCATGTGATAGTGATAAAATTTCATCTGTTAACGTAGGTTGTATCCAGAGTTCAGTTAAGAAAGAATTAAAATACGTATTGCATGTTTATTGTTCTTTTCTCTCAGACTATGTCTATCCCTCTCTCAATAGTCAATACCCCAATCCTTTAACATAACAAACAGAGCAAAAACTTGCACTAAAGTTGTAGATGGATATTAGGATTATTGGGTAGTTCATTCATCACACCTTTTAATTTATTGGTTGTTTATCATGTTAGTTCGCACCTTTTATTTATAATTTGTTTATTCTGATGATTGAATTTGCAATTGATAGGTGTTCAGAACCACTTAAGGATTCACCCCAAGTTTCTTCATTCAAATGCTACTTCACACAAGTGGGCATTTGGTGGTGCGTCATAGTGACATCAGTAAAAGCTTGCACTTTGTATATGTGTGCTCCTAACTATTCAAATATGTACTCGAGGGTGATTTATTGATTAAGTTTTGTTTTTACAGCTATAGCAGAACTGCTCGACAATGCTGTTGATGAGGTTTTGATTTAAATATATCGATGCTAAATTTTATCAGCTTTTATGAATCTTGTGGTTTCAATCCTTTTGTTTTACATGTTTAACATGGAAAAGGTGAACAACGGAGCAACCTTTGTGAAGATAGATAAGATAAAATGTTCTCCTATTGGCGAGTATTCATTGGTAATACAAGGTATCTGATTGCATTGTAGATGTAATATGTCTTTCTTTGAAGGAAGTTGCTGCATTATATTTTTCTCTAAGTAGCAATATTATGCTCGTTATAGCTGATTTTCTTTAACGCTATTTCAAGACGATGGAGGTGGTATGAATCCAGAGTCTCTTCGACGTTGTATGAGCTTCGGATTCTCCAAAAAAAGTGGGAATTCATCCATTGGACAATGTAAGAGTTCTTGGCAATGCCTTTGGCAGCTTGTTCTAATGCTTAATGCTTCAGTAGCTGACTTGCAAAGTCATAACTACCAGATGGAAATGGGTTCAAAACCAGCACAATGAGGCTTGGAGCAGATGTTATTGTATTCAGCTGCACACAAGATAATAGGTTTTTCCTAATTTAACATTACATTATCTTCTTATTCATATTCTGACAAGAGAAGTCAATTCAGAGTGCTACTGTTCCATGTACATGTTTATTGTCAATTCCTCAACCTCTCTATCCCCTACCGGCCCTGAAAATTCCCACAATATTAAGAGTAAATATTAAATATATTAAATGTTGTTTTCAGTTCTCTTTGATTTATTGAGCTAACTCTGTTTATGTTAATGTGTTGACAGTAGATTGACACGAAGTATTGGACTACTCTCTTATACATTCCTTACAAGAACTGGCTGCGATGACATATTTGTACCAGTGGTCAGTTCATTAACTTCTTAGCCACTTGCCAATATTATTACTAATGTAGTATCTACATCGAATCAATTTGTTGCCTATAGAAGTTAGGTAGTACTCCCTCCATCCAACAATATAAGCACTTTTGGACTTCGACACGGTCTTCAATGTGCTATTTAGACCAATAATGTCTATACAAATAAATTATTTCAAATAAAAAGAGTTGCATATTATGATAGTTTGTTTAATGATAAATCTAGTAACATTGTTTTTATGTCATCAATCTTTATGATTTTTTTTCTATTGACAGTCAAATTTAAAAATGTTTACTTATCACTATTTTAAAAGTGCTTATATTTGTGGACAGATGGAGTAGTACTTAGCGGAACCCATGACGCACTGCTATTTTATGATTAGTGCAACTTTCTGTTACTTTTCTTTATAGGTGGATTATGAATTTGATGCATCATCTCATACTTTCAAGAAGATAATGGACTGTGGTGAGAAACAATTTTCTTCCAACTTGTCCACTCTTTTGAGGTGGTCTCCATTTACTTCAGAAGACGATTTATTGAATCAAGTAAGTTTCTGTATTTATTCGTATTTTTTATATCTTCCCCAATCACCTTTTGTAAATATTTGTTGCAAATGAATTTATTGGATGATGGTATGCTAAGGATCAAATATGCAAATATAAAAGTAACAGCTTAGCTACTTTATATTCCATCTAGTTGCAGAAACATGTTTTGAGCAATGATATGTTTTCCTGACCAGAGGGAGTAACATAAAGATTTATTCTTATTGTTTTTGGCGAATGTCTAGACTTTGTTTCGAAGTGCAACTGCTTGTAGTATATATCTTTTTGCATATCTGGGCTGCAGATCTATTTAAGATTTTTACATACTCAGATACATTTTCTTTCAGTTTGAGGACATGGGATGCCATGGCACCAAAATAATTGTATTCAACTTGTGGTTCAACGATGCATGGGAGATGGAGCTTGACTTTACATCTGATGAAGAGGTGAAGATTTACCTCTCCCTATCCCATAGATGTAAATGTTCGTTATGTTTAGTTTGTGCAATACACTGTGAAGCATAAACGTTACTTACAAGCTGTTTGGTTTGAGGAGTGAAATGGTGCATCCATGGATGGAACATCTAATCCTAATTGCAAACCTAACCACTTGTTTAGTTTGAGAATGGAATGGATTGATGCACCAGAGCATGTACATCTATAGGTGCTAGAAAGATGATAGAGGGGAGATAAGGTAATTAATTAGTATAGGTGCTAAGGGATGTGTAAGTTGGTCCTTTAGCTAAAATTGTTGACAACCATGCTAAGCTTGGCATCTGTTGCTAAGCAATATATTTTTATTTTTAGTAAGAAAAATATTTCCATATATATTATTTCCATAAATTATTTATTTCAAATATAGAATTTCCAAATTTCGAGAACATATAGCACCTAATGGGTGCTAAGAGTTAGGATAAAAGTACCTAAGAGGGATTTTTTGGATAGAGCACTGATATGTCTACTATGGCATCCAGAGTGGGTGCTAAGGGATGCACATGCTCTCACCTCACCTGCAAAAGCACGTATATAGTAGAAAATTAAGCATGGGTTCATTCCACTACAAGGCTAATTCATCCTAAGAAAGTTAGATTCTTCAAGCCCAAAGCACCTTTAGTTATTTGCTTACATTGGTTTTTTTTCTGAAGTAGGATACAGTTCTGTTTCAACACATTGAATATCTAATATTCATCTTATCTATTGAAAGTATTTACTTTCCATTGATTTGAGGGAACATATAGAAATATTCTGAACTATGTGTACATATCCATTTTTTTAGTGTTGTGCTTGTACTACCTTAGGGGCCCTGTCGCATTGCGAAGGACATCCCTCTTGCTAACAAACTACAAAAAAGCTGGCTTATTAAATTTAGAATAATTGGATGTCTCTTGTACGGTTATGGACTCAAGTAATTGCAGTGACCATTAGGAGCCCAGGATCTTGTTTCATACAAGTCGGGAATGGACTAAGTGTCCTTTAGCAGTCTCTAATGTTGTTTTTATGTCTTTATCTGAGACAAGCACAAAATTTTTGCTAAAGAACTTTGCTGCATGGTCATGCAGGATATAATGATCTCAGGAGCACCTGCCATCCCAGATGGACAGAAGACAGTACGAAGGTTGAATCATATGCATCTCGCAAATCGCTTTCGATATTCACTTCGTGTAAGTTTCGAGCAGAAAATATGGTTTTACAACATACATGTAGACCTGTAGTATGTTTGCATTGGCTTACTAGCTTAAACATTGGCAGGTTTATGCATCTATACTATATCTTCAGCTACCAAAACACTTCAAAGTCATCCTGTGTGGACGAGTTGTTGAGCCCCATCATGTTGTTAATGATCTCATATACTGTGAATGCATCAAATATCGACCACAAGTTGGAATAAACATAGAGGTTTGTTCTAACCAACTTTGTTTTAAACCTTATTTCAGGTGCAGATCTACTGCTCAGATATTATTTCCATTTCACCTAATTACGTTGATAATTTCGCAGAGACAACTAACTCTATATTGCAACATCATTCCTTTTTAGCTAAGACATTTTCATTTCTTTTATTCATCAGGTTGATGTCATTACTACAATTGGCTACTTAAGAGGTGCTCCAAAACTGGATATACATGGATTTAATGTCTACAACAAGAACCGCCTTATACTGGTAAAATTTGTTGATATTGCTGTATGCAAATTTCTTCCATAAGTTATTTCACAAACAAGAAAATGTGTATGGCAATGCAGTGCCTGAGCTGTAAAGTTCAAATCAGTAATAGGAGTTAGTCTAGAACTTTTAACGAGGGGAGAATTAGAATTAGGAAAAATATAAGTGAACCTTCACCTTTCAATTAGTTTTTCTGTTTTTTGAGTAAAAACAGATAAGGGCTTTGGTGATTCCTTTTTGGTTTCAAGCGCATTCATTTTTTTTAATATTCTGAATTCCTAATTTTACAATTCTGAGCTCCATTGTGATGGCATTTCATTTTCTCTTTGTTCAGCCCTTTTGGTCTGTTCACTCTGATAGAATTCGCAGCAAAGGCATTGCTGGTAAGAGTTTCTAATGCAGTTTTGACTTGTTTTCCTGGCAATACTTCTTTTAGTACCATTTTTTTTATTGTGAACAAAACATTATTTGCTAGGGGTTTTGGAGGCAAACTTCATAAGACCTACACATGATAAACAAGATTTCGAGAAGACTGGACTTTTCAATAGACTTGAGACACGGTTGAAAGACATGACACTGGAGTATGGGTGAGTTCACTTGTGATATGTATGGGGCCAAAAGTGCTTACTGCTGCAATCCCATCCATTCATTGTATACACGGACTTGTAAATTACATGAACCTTCCAGTCAGACACATAGTTCATCTGTTACCATGTGCATCCTCTCGTGACACCATCAACTGTCTACGCATATGCCAGGAGGCACCATGCTCATTTGGTTGGATATGCTCGCACCACAAAAGCACTTCCTCCAGCACATTATACATCAACTGTTGCTCGCGATGATGATAGTTTAGCAGCTCAAGCTTCCACGAAGACTTATGCTAGCAATTCAAGAGCCAGAGAATCTGTATTGTATGACCTGTGTTCCAATGGAGGTAACTACTGATCCTTTGCATGTTGGTGGCTCAAGGAATGAACCACCTATAAATTTCTGAATAGTGTATTGGACGCAGAACCGTTCAAAAGAAGAAATCCGTGCTCAGTGATTCATTGGAGGGCTCAAAAAAGGCAGAACGTCCATGATTATGCTAATCAACCTGCAGACATCAATGCTGTTCAGGTTTGAGTTGTGTTCATTATTTTTCTTTATTTGATCAGTAATATTTTTAAGATCATATTCATTGATCGCATAATTCTAGATGAAAGATGAAAGGATCAGACATTTAATCTGTCAGAAGAAGGTGCTAAAGGATGAGTGAGTACAGAAATCTTATCTTGTTTTTCCTTTCCTTCAAGTATTTTGCACTTCCATTTCTTCTTTCCTTCAAATATTTTGCACTTCCATTTCTCTGTGTTGCATATGCCATTTTTGAGCAAGAAGCACTTTAATTTGCTTATTTCATTTTACACCTACATTTAAATAAGGTGTACAGAACTTTGAATTGACAAAACAATCAAATTTTGTTATCGTCAACCAGATCTAAGCACACAAACTCAAGTGATGAGGGTGGTAAAATGGACTTATTCCAAATTAATTTGTACACCATTCCTACATTATTCTGATTTTTAGAAACAAAAATGATTCATTATTATGTCATTTTTTTGTGTAGTATTTGTTATCAAAATAATCGATTTACCTACCTTTTTTAGGTGCTCCAAACTTGAGGCAGCAGAGAAGCAGCTCCTATGTAAGGTATGTGTCCTACATGGCTTCGGAGTTGTATCATGTAGTATATAAAATCAGTACAATTAGCTTGTAGTATGTAAAATCAGTACAAGTGTACAACGCAATTTTACATCCTTAGTTCAGGCACTATGAATGAATGAGATTTGCTATTTCCTTTAGGGGCCAGCATATGAATTGCATCCTTATATTCAGATGGCTGATGTGCTCACCTGTCACTGAAACAGGCATACTCCTTAAGAAACAAGCTCCTTGAGTGGCAGCAGGAATACAAGAACCTAACCGACGAGCTGAAATTCTACGATGGCCTATATGCATTGCAGCACAATCTTCAGTGCAACCGCTCCAGCTTCTTGGGGTATCAAGGTTCTGATGGTGGACGCCTAACATGACCCTAACTCCCTTCTTCTATATCCTTCACAGATTTTAGCCGTGTATATATTCACCATGCCAGATGTAGAAAGCATCTGGGGTTCACTTCATGGTGAACCACCAAAGTATATATAACCTCATACTTTTGTAGTAGGTTCAGCTGACCGAGCCCAGGGAGAAGGCCTTAATTCAGGTAGCACTGAAGATGAGAAAAGAGAAACTAACAAAACCTCTTAACTGAAGATGCATGGATTGGCAACATGCAAGAACAAGGACTTTGGACCGAGAATCTGGGATATTTTTGAGGATTTCTGGACGGCGATGCTCACGGTTCTGTTCATGGCTGCTGTAGTGTAGGGTGAAGAGCACGTCGCATCGGTTAGGAAACTTTGCGTGACGTCGGGCAACTTTTGCCGTGTCATGTTGTGCAGAAATAGGGACCCACATGCGCCATGAGCCTACTGGGGTCTTATCTCTGTCCATTGCTGTGAGCCGTCAGTTTTTCTTTTTCACGTTTCCTTTTCTTGAGGGGAAAAAACTGGCCGTCCATATAAAAGTAAGCCATGTGAAGAACGGCCCAGCGTAGACATGTCAATGTCAAGAAGCGAACGCAACGACGGAAGGTTCCAAAGGGGTATCGCTCATCCTGCTGGGATCCTCCATGTCAGCACTGGCAAAATATATCGCCATTTGCCAGTGTCTGATTGTTCATGTCCCATTGAATTTTCGCTATGCAGTTTATAAGGCACACCCAATTTTGTATTTTAGGACTTGATTGCAGAATTAAGTTTGATTGTTTTTGTTGTTTTCTAGCCAATTTTAAGTTTGATTGTTTTTGTTGTTTTCTAGCCAATTTTGTATTTAGAACTTGATTGCAGAATTAAGTTTGATTGTTTTTGTTGTTTTCTAGTTCAGCCATAGCTTTTTGGTCACCAAGATAGTGATATAACCTTTACCTCCTTCGAATTGTTTTCTGTTGTGTCGGTCACATGTCTCGTAGTTATAAGTTTAATCCAGATGTGTTCCAAGCATACCCAAAAAACGGTGGATACATGTTGAGATAGGCATACACACCACTAGCTCCCTGTATTTGTTAGAAAAGTTAGTCAATATAGCGGAACGATGACTTAACCTCTTTAATCTTGGCAGCCATTGATCAATTATAAATATGTCAGATAACGATATAGGAATATACGATATTTGTTAAGAAGGTTTAGTTGAAGCCTAAT
This sequence comes from Oryza meyeriana var. granulata, assembly GCA_003991445.1. Classification (NCBI taxonomy): domain Eukaryota; kingdom Viridiplantae; phylum Streptophyta; class Magnoliopsida; order Poales; family Poaceae; genus Oryza; species Oryza meyeriana. Next base: position 95,866 of record RYFJ01001359.1, read on the forward strand.
TCTTAGGGCTTTGATTATGGGCATTCATTTCTAATCAACATAGGACACCTAGGCTCTACGAGTCTATGGCCTTGTTGTTATTTCACTTCCTGTTCGTTTACGCTATATTATCATCACTATAGTTGTAATGTGATGATTTTCTTCCTATTTAAAGGGTTGTCGGGTTACAGAGTTTGATGCTAACTTCACCTTCATCATCTAATATAAATTCAAGTTCAATTATAACCTAACAGGACTAGTATATTCGACACATATTCCAATAAACTCTATCTTGATGAATATACGCTACCTAGAAGTAGTAGAATCACTATGTAAATCTACCAGTTCTCTAAACTTGGGTCGTCTTCTTTGCAGTTTCACCGTAGGCCGCAGGCTTGCGACAAGCCTGCGCTAGACTCGTCACTATCAAAAGCAATAGTTATCCTAGTAACAGCTTTCTCTAGTATTCCACCTGCAATAGTACACCCTCGTAACTTGTAAAGATACGACTTCACCTTCTCTCTAGTCAAAGTTTCCTCCAGTACTTCACCTGTAATAGTACATCCTCACAACTTGTAAAGATACTACTCTATCTTCTTTCCAGTCATCACAGTCGTCTTATCCTTCATGATCTTCATAGTCTTCCTATTTTGATTAGCCTGAAATATTAACTATTCTTCATGAAAGGTTCATTTCATTGTACACATGACATTATGAGAAGATCACCATCGCTATCCGAGTTATTTGAAGTAGTTACTGCATTAGTCTTAGCTTTTCCCTTTAGGTGCGTCGGGTGTGCTTTCTATAGCGTTACCCCTTTGATCTCTCCGATCGCCTTTGGTCACGCTCGGCCTCGTCTTCCGGTCACCTCCTGCCCTTGCCGGTTTGATTGCGAGCGAGGTCGTCACCTCCACAACGTCCTCGTCGCCATCGATCTCATCGTCACGACTGACGATCTCTGTCGATGCGCGACCACACTTCGTGTTTTCTCTTTCACATGTCAACTTGATCTAATGTTGAAACCATTTGCTCTGATACCACTTATTATAAAAGTTAGCCGATATAGTGGAACGACAACTAACCTCTCAATTTTATCAGCCATTGATCAACCATAGACATGCTAGATGATAACATATGAACACACGATATTTATTAACGAAGTTCAGCTGAAGCCTAATCCTTGAGACTCTGATTATGGGCGTTCTTTCTCAATCAACATAGCATACTTAGCTGCTACGAGTCCATAGCCTCGCTGTCATCCTCTTCCTATGCCACTACGCTATATTGTCGTTACCATGGTTACATTACGACGTTTTCCTCTCTATTTAAATGGTTATCGGGTTACAGAGTCCGATACTAACTCCACCTCCTATCACCTAATAAAACGCGAAGTTTAACTATAAACTAATAGGATTAATATATTCGATACCTATTCTAATAGTATTTATTATGTGTATGCATAGATCTCGACACATTTGCCAAAGTGGAAGGGGGTGAGTGTGTGTTCGATACTTGGATTGTTAGGATTTTGATGACCCTCGTTTAATTAAGAACGTCATTGCATGTTTTGTGTTAACGCTAACTAAGCTGAGCGATATTACTAGTTTTGATTGTAGTACTGTTTATCGTCACGGTTCTCATGCTCAAATTTTCACCATCTCCTAGCTTTTCTTCTTTAGGACGGGATAAGCATGTGCTTTACTTTTTGGCGTTATCCTCTTCGAGTCAATCACTCTCAACTCTAATAAAGTGTCTTTACATTAGTTAGCAACCGCGTAAACTAATCCTTGGCACTTAATTGCTCCACAAGAAACTGGTCGTCGATCTTACCAGTACATTCAAGCATGATAAAGAGATCAGTACTACTACATTCTAGTAGTGATCTAGTACTAGTTTAATACGTAAGGAAATGGACAAAATTCCTATAAATATTTCGGCTTTATGGTGTCTATGCTCTCATATGCTATCTGAGCTGTAGAGAAAGTCCCAGTGCTTCAGTAGCCCCAGTTAATCAGGTACGTGTCTTCGTGCGATCATGAAATTATTTTGTTTCTCCTGATGACGAGGGCGCATTCTGCGATAAATCTCCTGTACTAGCTAGTTCTTCTGAGTTCTGACGGCTAGTTCTTCTGAGTTCTGACGGCTATTTCCTCTTAATTCCAACAACTGACGGCTATTTCCTCCTAATTCCAACGACTAAGGGTGCGTTCGGAACTACTACTTCGATTGGACTTTTTCATCGTTTTTTGTAAACACGTTTTCCGAACTACTAAATGGTATATTTCGTATAAAAACTTTCAATATTGTATATGAAAGTTTATCTAAAAAATTAAATAGATTTATTTTTTAATTTTATAATAGTTAACACTCAATTAATCATGCGTTAATAACTTACCTCGTTTTATATGATGTGATTAAGCTCATCCGAAGTTCGGTTTTGAACATAGCCTAAATATCTTATGCATGTGATGTACTTTCTCCGTCCCAAAATAATTTAATTTTTTGTCTATCTCATTTGTCGCGTAAAGACTTATCTTTAGAGCAATTCATATATTAGGTTTTGTGAAAGTGGAAGACAAATATATTAAAATTTGTTAAAGCGGGAGATAAATACATTGAATTTTGCTAAAATGGAGAGAATTTTAACTTTTAGCTTTGTATTGGTACAAGTGAGATGTGTTAAAAATAAAGTCTTTTAAGACGGAGGTAAGTATATCTTTCTCAGGGAGGAAAATGGAAAAAACCCCAAAAAATATATTGCAGTCATGCATTCTTTTTTCCACATCAACAAGTGATATTTTCGTAAATATTTTCTGTTAAGCTACAGTATGCATTGCCGTGGCCATTCTTGTACGTATGCACATGTATTCTGTTATCATATGAATTAAAGATGCGGTTTTCATAACCAACGCTCACTGTAGTTATATTTCTGTGGGTTCCGACTTGTATTTTCATTTTTCTGTTGTGTGCGAGTAGATTTTTATTTTTCAGAACAGTGTAAACATTCGTTCAATGATGCTGATGGGGTGTCCAAGTTTCAGATTGCGTACGCTTGTTCGTTTGGTAACCATTTTCACTTGTAATTTGTTTTGAAAACAGGAAACTTGACATAGTTTTCACTTGTGATTTTTAATTTAACCACGACTTCCCCCTCCGACCTCCCCGCTCGGTACGTGTCAGTGCACTCCACGCAGGCAAAAGAAGCCGCTCCTGGCCCACATGTCATTCACATGGTGAAAGCAACGCGTGGTGTGCTCTCATTTGCGCTTGGGATCCCAGTCAGGCCTCGGCTCGGCTGCTTGGATCTAATGACGCTTTTTGATTTTGCCTTCCGTTAATTATACTGCCTCTTTTGAATTTTGAAAATATAAGAAGTTCTTATTTTCTACAATGTTAATATTTAAAATTTTTAATTAATAATTAAACTAAAAATATATGTGTTTAGTGTATTTGGATTTAAAAATATTTTCATATGATGATACTTTGTAGTTGTTAATGATATATTATGAAAGAAACTAATAGTCAAAATATAATATTGAAGACCGTGTAGAAATCTAATACGCGTTATATTTTAAAATAAAGAGAGTAGTACTCTTTATTTTGCATGCATCCCCCTGTATAACTAAAATTATGCTTCTCTATCCTTTTTCCATTTTCAAAAAATATATAGTACTCTCTCTGCCCACTGCACGATCCTCAAAACTAATTTTTGATTTTAATTTCTTATATACTATTTTGTTTGTAGCAATAAAATCATAATCATAGAAAAGTAAATTCAAATATCAATCAATGATATTATTTTTATCAAATAAAATTTAATTTATATTATTGGTCAAACATTTTAAGAGTTAAATATTAAAATGTGTGGGTGCCTTATGCTGTGGGATGGAGGGAGTATTAAGCTTTGATTATCAAATGACCCTCCAACAACTATGTTAGTAAACAAAATATTATTATATTATGGAAATAATTTAATGTGAGATGACCAATCACCATGTTTCATGCTTTTGTCAGATTATTTTAGAAGAAAACCAAATTGAGTCTTTTTTTTTCTCTCTCTATAGAGATGTTTTTATAACCTTTAGCATATATAGTGTAGTTTTCACATATTTATGTTGTCTAGTGTCTCTATGCTTCCCACCCGGGTTCTGGCTGGACGAACTAACCTTGTTGCTCTCTTGGGAGGAATGGGGTCACAAATATGCCTCCCATCATTCCCCTCTCCAACAGAGGAATTTCATCTCTATGTCACAAAAATAATGTGCATACACACATTGTGAGTGTTGTACCTTGATCGACGAATTCTGCTAGAAGCACAAGGCAACAAAAATATACTCCTTCCGCTGTGCTAGTTCAACACACATCCGATCAAGGCCATTATCTACTACTCCATCCGTTCCAAAATATAATAATTTAGAACCGAATTTAACAAAAACTAATACTAGAAATCTAAACATGCCTTTTTCGTTGCAACGGTCTTCCTAGCTTCCTATAGCGGCTTCATAGCTATGTCCTGCTGCAGCCACAACTAGCTGAACAAGGCTAAGGGATAATTTGAAGGTGAGGGAAGAGATAAAAGGAAGAAGATAATGTAAAACGAGTTAAGTCATTAGCGTATGATTAATTAAGTATTAATTATTATAAATTTAAAAATAGATTAATATGATTTTTAAAACAACTTTTATATAGAAAATTTTTATAAAAAACACACCATTTAGCAGTTTAGGAAGCATGCTTACAAAAAATAGGAGTTTTTTCTCCTCTACCCCTAGATTTGAACTCACCCTAATAAGACTAAACAATTGCATATGTATGCCTACCAAATATTTTTAACTATACACCATTCTAGAGTTTTATGAAACATGATGCATTTATCAATTCTTGTAGGACGTATGAAATTTATATGCTCGAAAACGGGTTTTAATTACCATGTACTTTAATTTATATCAACATGCACATGAACTAACCGTATCCTTCAATGAGATAGAGCTACGAGTCTACTTTAATGTTCCTCGCTCAGTTTTCTTAAACTAACACTAGATTATTTTATTATTATTTGAACCTTTTAATTTAAAAAACAAACCATTGAAAAACTTGTTTTTACAATAACCCTTTTTGCCGCGTTATGAACAATGGCAAGGCAAGTTACTATAGCGCTACTGTTTATGCCATGAGAATGGTAACTTGCCACGTGGCAATTGTTTTTTTGCCCGTGTGAGTGACACCGTTGTCCTATCACATTAATCAAAATGGCATAGGAAAAAAGGGTTATGTTTGGGAATAAGTTTATAGAGAAATTACTTTTAAATATTAAACTGAAAATGTTGAAAAAAGAATAAAAAATTGGGCATGTTGTGCAGTGCGAACCTCACCGGTAGAGACGGAGAAGCGCAGGGACATGGATGCAAAGTGGGGATTTGGCTCCCCCGGACACCAGTACGGTCCACCTCCCAGCGACATTGGGAAGACGATAATAAACTGCGTCCCTCCGTCCTCCACGCCACTCCATTCCTTTCCAGTCAGATTCACACACACACACACCCCCCTACGCTACGCGGCACAAGCACACTGCTCCTCGGTGGCAGTGCAGAGAGAGAGAGAGAGAGAGAGAAGCGAGGAAGACGACGCGCCCATTCCCTCCCTCCCTCTCCTCCGCGTCGTCCGCTTCGCCTCTCGATCGCCTCCCACCGCCCACCGGCTGCCTCTCTTTCTATCTCTCTCCCTCGCGCGCGCTTGGGGCGTTCATCTTGGGTAGCATCCCGTGACTCCGCCTGCTCGATCTTGCATTCCGCGAGTTTTCCTTAGCGCCTGGTGATAATGTCGTCTTGATTTTTTTTTCTTTGCCTTGTCTTGTTCTTTGCTGCGATAGGGAGAGAAGTTTGCCGATCCGGGAAGCCATACTGGCCTTAAAGATCGAGCTGTTGAGTGGTTGAGATTCGTGCAAATGAGCGGATTCACCGCGGCAGCAGGGTCGGCGGAGCGGTGCACGCTCGGGATCCACGCGCGCCCGTCCTCGCCGGCGCCGCAGCCGGCGTCTCTCCGCCGTGGCCGCCGCCCCATCGCCACAACCCTCGCCGTCTCCCGCCGGAGCCTCATCGTCCCTCGCGCCGTCGCCGCGGCCGCCGACCGTGCCTCCCCTGACGTACTCGCTCTGTCGCTCGCCGCTCTCGTGCCCGCCAGGTGTTCGACGGTGTGGCTCACTTATTTTTTTTGTTTCTGTTGTTACAGCTTGTCGGAAGGTTCAGCCTGGATTCCAACTCAGAGCTTCAGGTGTTGATTTACCATGCATTTCAATCTCAAATGGATCGACCGATTTGATGTAAATTTGTTCCTTCTAATGGACCATGCTGCATTGCTTTGCAAAACAGGTAACATTGAACCCAGCACCACAGGGTTCGGTTGCGGAGATCAATCTCGAGGTAACCAACACCAGCGGCTCCCTGATTCTGCATTGGGGTGCCCTTCGCCCGGATAGAAGGTGAGACTTATCTTCCATCACTGTCGATGATTAGTGCATGCCTAACTAATATGCTCACATGTTGTGCGTATTTTTGAATTAAGGCTTGGTAATCCCTAACCCATCCTTTTGACTGTATTTAGAGAATGGCTCCTACCATCCCGGAAACCAGATGGCACGACAGTGTACAAGAACAGGGCCCTTAGGTCACCTTTTATAAAGGTCAGTCTTGCATAATTGATCTGTCTTGGAATGTAAGTGTGCACAGTTAGTAATTTCTATTCCTGTCTCTAATTTTTCAGTCAGGTGATAACTCCACACTGAAAATTGAGATAGATGATCCCGCAGTGCAAGCCATTGAGTTCCTCATTTTTGATGAGGCACAGAATAATTGGTCAGTGCTTCTCTTCGGATTACCATGTAGCACTCCCATGTCCCTTGGAATGCAGAAGATATCAAATAACAGCACTTTACTTTGTGCAGGTACAAAAACAATGGGCAGAATTTCCAAATTCAGCTCCAAACAAGCCAATATCAAGGGCAGGGTACCTCTAGTGCTACTTCTTCTAATGTGGTTCCAGAGGATCTTGTGCAGATCCAAGCATATCTTCGGTGGGAAAGAAAGGGAAAGCAGTCATATACACCTGAGCAAGAGAAGGCATGTTTCGATACTAGTTTTGGTTTGCCTTATACAGCTCAATGGACTAACCGATTATTTCTGTGGCTTTCTCTAGGAGGAGTATGAAGCAGCACGCACTGAGTTGATAGAGGAATTAAACAAGGGTGTTTCTTTGGAGAAGCTACGAGCGAAATTGACAAAGACACCTAAGGCAAGTGAAAGTGATGCTCCTGCATCTGAAAGCATCACGACTACTAAACTCCCAGAGGAACTTGTACAAGTTCAGGCTTACATAAGGTGGGAGAAAGCAGGCAAGCCAAATTATCCCCTAGAGAAGCAACTGGTACTAAGCTGAATTATCAACTCAACAAGCTTTTGTCAAGTTGACCGTTTATGAAGATTTGGTGTTTTGTTTTTGCCAGGTCGAGTTTGAGGAAGCAAGGAAGGAACTGCAGGCTGAGTTGGATAAGGGGACCTCAATTGAGCAGTTGAGGAAGAAAATTTTGAAAGGGAACATTGAGACAAAAGTTTCCAAGCAGCTGAAGAACAAGAAATACTTCTCTGTGGAAAGAATTCAGCGGAAAAAAAGAGACATTATGCAACTACTTAATAAACACAAGCCTACCGTTATGGAAGCGCAAATAGAGGCTCCTAAACAACCGACTGTTCTGGATCTCTTCACAAAGTCGTTAAAGGAGCAGGATAGCTGTGAGGTTCTAAGCAGAAAGATTTTCAAGTTCGGTGACAAGGAGATACTGGTTAGGATTCTCGACTGACATTTGACATTCATAGACCTTGCATCCACCAATCTAATTTGGCTTACCTGTTCTTAAGGGAATTACCACCAATGCTCTAGGAAAAATGAAAGTTCACTTGGCAACAAACTATATGGAGCCACTTATACTTCACTGGGCGTTGTCAAAAGAGAGCGGAGAGTGGAAGGTAAAAACAAATATGTTTGCAATTTCTACATCTGAAAGAGACACTGTGGGCTTGTACTAATGGGGTACTTGGTAACTGTGCAGGCACCTCCTGCAAGCATATTGCCATCTGGTTCATCGTTGCTAGACAAGGCATGTGAAACTTCATTCAGTGAATATGAATTGGATGGTCTGTGTTGTCAGGTACAGATAATTTTATCAGTCTATTATTGTTCATTATCTTTTACAATTCCTGTCATCTAAGTACTTCTCCATATCCAGGTTGTTGAGATAGAGCTTGATGATGGTGGATACAAGCGGATGCCCTTTGTTCTTCGATCTGGTGAAACATGGATGAAAAATAATGGCTCCGACTTTCACTTGGATTTTGGCACCAAAGTTGCAAAAAATACAAAGGCAATTGCTTCTGTCCACTTTTAGCATAGCAACCTTGATTTTTTCCCCCTTTGTTTTAAGGATAAATTCCTCATGTGCCACTGAATTTTTGCCATATCCCATATTTTCCACTCGTTGTCTCACTGGTAGATGGGTCAAGGGCCCCGCATGTCAATTAGTGGCTAGTTAGAGGTGATTTAAAATTATCAGTGGCAAATAAAAATTTCTAATAAATTGTGATAGAAATCGCTTACTAATAAACTGTTCAAAAATATTCTTAATTAAAGGATACTGGTGATGCTGGTAAAGGCACTGCTAAGGCCTTGCTTGAAAGAATAGCAGATCTAGAGGAAGATGCCCAACGATCTCTTATGCACAGGTCAGGTGCAACGATATCTATTACCTGTATGACTTGTTCTGTGTGTTAAAAAAATCCCTGAACGACCTCTGTTCCTCTACAGATTCAATATTGCAGCAGATCTAGTTGACCAAGCAAGAGATGCTGGATTATTGGGTATTATTGGAATTTTCGTTTGGGTTAGATTCATGGCTACGAGGCAACTAATATGGAACAAGAACTACAATGTGAAGCCACGGTAGATACTTGTTTCATATTCTTCAGTGAATTTTCACTATGTGCAAACAGCAAAGTAGAATTAAGTACTTATTTTTTTTCTTGTGATGGGAATAAAAAACTTCTAGTCCTGATAAAGCATAACAGAAAAAATAGAATGCTGTTTAGCAGACAGAAACTATTCTGTTTCCATATCACACTAACATGACTTTGCTGCATCTTCATTAACATATCATAATGATCTACAACTATGCAGTGAGATAAGCAAAGCACAAGATAGATTTACGGATGATCTTGAGAACATGTACAGAACTTATCCACAATATCGGGAGATCTTAAGAATGATAATGTCTGCTGTTGGCCGGGGAGGCGAAGGTGATGTTGGTCAACGCATTCGTGATGAGATATTAGTAATCCAGGTAAATTAATGTTCCTAGGTGAATATCAACTTGTTTGTTGATCTATTTGAACTATACAAAGAGTTGTTTTTGGATTGTCCATTAAAACTAGTTTGTTGGTTTTGAAGAGAAATAATGACTGCAAGGGTGGAATGATGGAGGAATGGCACCAAAAACTGCACAACAATACAAGCCCAGATGATGTAGTGATCTGCCAGGTAATTGACACACAAATATTTAGTACTGTACAGATTTCAGCATTGAGGTTTCGATGTTTATGGACTTATGTCTCTTCATGGGTAGGCTCTACTTGATTATATCAAGAGTGATTTTGATATTGGCGTTTACTGGGACACCTTGAACAAAAATGGTATAACAAAAGAGCGTCTGTTGAGCTATGATCGACCAATTCATTCAGAGCCAAATTTTAGGAGTGAACAGAAAGAGGGCTTGCTCCGTGACTTGGGCAATTATATGAGAAGCCTCAAGGTATGTCAAACATCTGTCGTGGATAAAAGAATTGAGATATCTACACAGTATGTTTATGTAAAATTTTGCTTTCCAAAGGCCTTCATATTTTGCTTTGTACTCCCTCTGTCCCTAAAAGACTGTTGTTTTAGGCTAACAATTTGTCTCACAAAGAGTGTTCTTTTATAGTGGAGTCCACTAGACCTCTTTAATGCCACTTCATCGTTTTAACCATCCAACCAATAGCATTCGCTCCTCCTCCTTGTTTTCTTCCTTCTCCCTGTTTTCTCTCCACATTAATTAAGGGCATAGTAGTCTTTTAACCTCATGCTTAATCTCTCTTTGACTAGCTAAAACAACACTCTTTAAGGGACGGAGGGAGTAGTTAAAAAATAATACTAGATCTACCCTAAACAACATACTACTAATCACATATGCTGAAGGGTGGCATTTTCTGCTAACAATATATGTTATTGTTATGTCCCATGTGTTCTGTTATGGGTGTTGATTCATGGATAAGATAAGGTCCAAAAACTAGGATAAAGGCGAGGTCGCTCTTGTTGGCTTCGTGCTTATCTTGATATTAGGAGTCTGATCAAGCTAAACCTAACTTTATGTTTCTTTATTGCTTAATTGATAAAGGGTTGCATTGGTCCCTTTTAGATGGAGGGTTCCCCTGATACAGTAGCTGTGAATGGTAACATCCCTATAAGAATAAAATCTCTAATTTCCTAACAAATCATTACTCTAATTCTAACTTAACTCATACCTTCCTAACTAATATTGTGACACCAAATAACTTGTTATGTGGGGTTGCACGTTCAGCAGGCACGGCAAGCAGGCGGCGCAAAGGAATCGTGTGGCAAACAGAAGGATTAGATGATTGCTAGGACTTTTGTTTTGCTCCTTTATTTCAGTTTGAATTAGTTACTTATTGTTGAGAATTACTAGGATTATTGTTTCATCACCATCTTCTGCTATAAAGGGGATTGCATTGCGTTCATTCGAATTAATCAGATTGAAGCTAAGCTCCTTCTTCCTCTCTCATTCTTACCCGTTCGTTACAGCTCCGGGGAGGCAAATGCTTAGACCTCGCCCACCCATCAAGCACCAATGCACACTGCGCAATCTCGGCCCACCTCCATCCCATAACATAACTAATCTCTATCCTGGGAACTAATTAATTTTTGAGGAAATAGATATTATGATGATGATGATTTCATCATCATTGTATGAAGGCAAAGCTCTTCCCTAATCGTATGGCTACAGTACATCATATTGTTGGTGCTACAATACCAACGCCTGTAAATAGTCTTTGGCCATATTGTTACGCATTTAGTTCATAATCAACAAAGAATAAAATTTGCCCTCTTTGGTGTTTCCTTCCTTGATGTTAATCACTTATTGTGTGTCAATCAGTCGAGTTTCATCATTTTCACGGTTCTCCAGATAACAGCTTTGGTTTGTTTGCATCAGTAAGAATCAACTGCTGCGTAATTAACATGTCCAGTGAACCCTATTTTTATTGTTATTGTAGGAAATTGCAGCAGGAATAGAAATCTTATCTCTTTGCATTCATATATGGGAATCTTAAGGAAATTAAACTAAAATATCACTCTATAGTTCAGTCAAAAATATCACGCTATAGTTTACCAATCATTGTCTTGAATCATCTCTATTATCCAGCACCCCAGGTAGCAATGGATCAAATTATTACTAGCCTCGTTAATAAAAGGCAAGTGTTATCATCAAACTATTCCATCCAACCAAATTTATCAGGCATGTACACACTCCAAGATTCAAACTTTGTAAGTTTTGACCAACAATTAGGCTAACTGTATATAAGTTTAGTGATACGAAATGGTACCACTAGATTTGTATTTCATTGTAACTATATTGTCTTGGTTTTGTAGTTAGAAATATTGTCATTTCATGATTTTATTGTGATTCAATGGTATTCTATATTTCTACTTCTTTCTTTTGTTAGGCAGTGCATTCTGGTGCTGATCTTGAATCTGCTATAGCAACTTGTATGGGATACAAATCAGAGGTACCATTCTCATGGCCAGCCATTCTTCAAATGTGCTCTACCAACTTGTGGTTATATATGATGTAGTTGTTTCTTTGGGATACAGGGTGAAGGTTTCATGGTTGGTATTCAGATTAATCCAGTGAAGGGTTTGCCATCTGGATTTCCTGTAAAATATCCTTGCCTTCTTTTTTTAAACACATTTATTGTAATTAAAAGCTCATGATATTCATTACTTCAACAGGAATTGCTAGAATTTGTACTTGACCATGTTGAGGATAAATCAGTGGAGCCACTTCTTGAGGTGAGCAATACTAAACCTAGGCATGCTTCCAAGGTTTGGTGCAGTGGCCAGGATAAAATTGCAAGACGCACGTTAGGATTCTTTCTCCAAATCAAATAATTAGATTTCTTATACATGTCTGATAACTGATCTGTCTAATCCATCTCATCTTTGCAACTTCCATGTGCATTCTTTATTGCCACTATTAAAATTCTACCTTGCAGGGGTTATTGGAGGCTCGAGCTGAACTATGCCCTTTGCTCCTGGGCTCGCCTGAACGCATGAAGGATCTTATCTTTTTAGACATTGCTCTTGATTCTACTTTCAGGACAGCAGTTGAAAGATCATATGAGGAGCTCAATAATGTAGCACTGGAGGTTGGTTAACACAGAATGTTGCTATAGGTTACATTATGACATGTTTGTTCTTACCTTGTACCTTGTCTTTTTGCTGATTCAAATGCATAAAGTCATATTCCTGTTTTTTCTAATCCAGAAAATTATGTACTTCATCAGTCTTGTGCTTGAAAATCTTGCTTTGTCCACCGACAACAATGAAGACATCCTATATTGCTTAAAGGTACAATTGTTCTGTTTTTGTCCATGTTATCTACAACCAATTGTTTAGAATAATTTACCTTAACTGTTTTGTTCATTGTTAATCAAAGATATGCATAGTGGCATAGCACAATATAACTCAATATAACTGTTCATGTATATCAGACAGCTGCTCAGAATATTCGTCATATTGCTGTTAATCTCTTCTTGTTATCCTTTTCCCATGTAGTAATGAGTTTGGCTGTTGTCCTGAGAGTGTTCTTTTTTCCGAAAGAGTTAAAAAATGATTGACTTGGAAATGTCTTCAATATATAACTTTGACCATTAGTTTTGGTTTATAATTGGAAACATTTTAAAAATAATATTATGAATGCCATTGCGAATGTTACTATGGAAGTATTGATATGCTACCGACATTCTTGTTTTAGATGTTTTTTTGAGAATGTGTGCAGTCAACAGTTTTTTAATATTTATTATGCTCAAATTTATTTGGATTTGTCATGTGGATGGTACTGCTAGAATTGCCATAAAAAACGTTAATGTTGTTGTATGTTTAATAATTTTATTACCATATAATTCAAACAAGTAATTGTAAAAGGTGCTTGTTGGTGATGGTTGCCATGTATGAAATGACTAGTTAAAAGGAACCAAAAGTTGTAACATTTTCATGTTGCCAATCTTGGCACTACAAAGATACCAATGATTGAAGTCCTCACTGTTTGAATGGCATATAATGCAAAAGTGTCTTTCTTTATGAACTGGAGAGATTATAAGTAGTTATTTTAATTTTTTATTTGAACTGTTTGTGATTTATGGATTGTAAACTTCAAAAATGCTAACTGTCCTAGTATGCGTCATGAAGGGATGGCATCAAGCCTTGGAAATGGCTAAACAGAAAAACGATCAATGGGCCCTCTATGCTAAAGCATTTCTCGACAGAACAAGACTTGCCCTTGCAAGCAAGGGAGAACAATACTATAATTTGATGCAGCCCTCAGCTGAATATCTTGGCTCATTACTTAACATTGACCAATGGGCAGTAAGTGTTTATGAACTTCAGCTATTTTTCTATCCAGACACTTAGGAATTAGTCTTAAATACCATTTTGGCAGGTTAATATCTTTACAGAAGAAATTATTCGTGGTGGATCAGCTGCTACCCTGTCTGCTCTTTTGAATCGGATCGACCCTGTTCTTAGGAATGCTGCACAGCTTGGAAGGTACAATGTAGATTCTCAATTATTATTGTACTCCCGCTGTCCCAAAATAAATGGATTCCTAGAATCCCAATAAAAATTTAGTAGTGAGGGGAAAAGACTAAAGTGTCCCTCATTAATAGAAAAGTAGTACTGGCGGGTAGGTTGGTAAGGGGTATTGAAGGGATACAACTTCTCGATTCGTAGATCGAGGGTAGGTAAGAGGGTAGAAATGAACTTATCTTAGGACAAATTTTGAACTCTAGGTGTCAACTTATGTTGGGATGGAGGGAGTATTCCTTATTTCCTTTACCCTGTGCCTGACATTTATCACCTAACAGTTGGCAGGTTATAAGCCCAGATGAAGTATCAGGTTACATTGTAGTGGTTGATGAATTGCTTGCTGTTCAAAACAAATCCTATGATAAACCAACGATCCTTGTGGCAAAGAGTGTCAAGGGAGAGGAAGAAATACCGGATGGAGTTGTTGGCGTGATTACACCTGATATGCCAGATGTTCTGTCCCATGTGTCAGTCCGAGCAAGGAATTGCAAGGTTTTCCCTCTTCACAGTTACGTCCAATCTTTAATAAGATTTGTCTTTGGTATTGATGTAACATTGACTATCTTTTCTTTCTGAAGGTTTTATTTGCAACATGCTTTGACCCTAACACCCTGTCTGAACTCCAAGGACATGAACAGAAAGTGTTTTCCTTCAAACCTACTTCTGCAGATATCACCTATAGGTAATTCTTGTTATTATTCTGTGAATTGCATATATGATATATCTGATGAAGTGTGAGCTATGTTATGCATTTCATCACGCTAATAACTTATTTGTTGAGAGGTTTCTTCCATCAGACTAGATCATTTTTATTTAATACCTTGTTCCGATTACATTGAGGATAATCAAATCCTCACCTCCTGGGAGTTACTGATAGCTGTTTTGGAAGGACAGTTTCAGTACCATACAGGGTTAATGAAATCTTCTACTATATAGGCGTATTCCCTAAAAAAAGATCTATATAGATAACCAGCAGCTAAAGCCCCAGTAAAGTCGACCAGTTTTTAACTTAACTTTTTAATCTTTTTTTGGGTCTTTAAAATGCACAGCTCTGCTTAATTATCCGTCAAATGTTTACAGTATAGTATGTACCATTTGATAGGGAGATTCCAGAGAGTGAACTTCTGCAGTCAGGTTCTCAAAATGTACAATCTAGCCAAGCAGTACCATCTGTGTCATTAGTCAAGAAGAAGTTTCTTGGAAAATATGCAATATCAGCAGAAGAATTCTCTGAGGAAATGGTAAATAAAGCAATTCTATAGATTAATCAACTTTTTTTTAATTAAGACTTTGCTTCATTAGCTGTTGTTATATTGGTTTCCTTTACCCTTGACCTTTGAGCTAGCTTGAAAGACTCATGATTCATTGTCAGGTCGGGGCTAAGTCTCGGAACGTAGCATACCTCAAAGGAAAAGTACCTTCATGGGTTGGTGTCCCTACATCAATTGCGATACCATTTGGGACCTTTGAGAAGGTTTTGTTTGATGAAATCAATAAGGTTGGTGATTTTTTGAACATTAAATAATTGATAGGAGCATGTAATTGTATTTTTTTTCTTGAATACGCAAGAGAATTGTGTATCATTTCATTAAGAAGAAGAGAAAGCATGGGACTGGAAGGATGGCAAAGCCCACCCTCACCAAGACCCTGCAGGCCTAGGCCTTTACAAACTCAAAAAACTGAAAAATGTCCTCATCCAGGCGGAGCTAGCAACCTCTCAAGGAACTCCTTAAGTCTATTAGCTCCCACCATGGACGAAAGGATACATTCATTAGCCACTGCTTGGAGGACAGTGGTCACACAGGGATTGACACCATTAAAAACACAAATATTTCTATGCTTCCAAATTTCCCAAACCACCAAGACGTAGAGAATTCAGCGCCTTCTTAGTGTCCTTGTCCCTGCCTCTTATCGCCCTTGACCGCCATTTCAAGAAATTGGTTGAAGCTTGTCCTGGAGCTATGTCACCCATCCCCAGCCTTTGTAAGATTAAAAACCATAGTTGCCGAGAGAAAACACTCAACCAGAAAGTGATGGATAGTTTCCTCCGCTTGATCACAGAGAGGACAAGCAGCGGGGTGCGGCAGCCCTCTCTTAGCCAGGCGATCTGTTGTCCAGCAGCGGTTATTGCTCACAAACCATAGGAAAAATTTGCACTTCAAAGGCACCCAATTCTTCCAGGTTCTTCTCTAGGCGGCAAATCTGACTGTGCCCATCAAGAAGCAGTCATAAGCTGATTTGCAAGTATAAACCCCCGTCTTATCGAGTTTCCACCGGAAATGGTCAGGGATGCCATCCCGCAGCTCTACCTCAGCCACCAAGACCCACAACTGCAAATATTCCACAATAACTTGGATGGAAAGAACTCCTTTGATATCTATAGCCCATCTATGATTCTCCAAAGCTTGTGCCACAGTACGATTTTTAACAACCTTTTTATGTATCAGTTTGATGAGATTAGGAGCCACCTCCTCCACATTCCTTCCTTGCAACCATCTATCAGACCAAAATAAGATAGATTGCCCATCTCCGATCATAGCTTCAATGGCCATATTAAAGAGGGTGTGGGCATTGCGCGGAACTTGCAGGCCCAACCCTTGCCAAGCACGAGCGCCGACTGTCTTTTGCAACCAAAGCCAACGAACACGCAGGACCCAACTTATGTACTCCAAGTTGTGAATTCCCAATCCACCGTACGTGGGGGGTTGGTAGACCCGCTCCCATGTAACCAAATAATTGCCACCATTAGCCTTCTCATGTCCTATCCATAGAAAACCTCTTCGCCTTTTATCAATAGCCTTGATTACCCACTTAGGTAAATCCATAGCGATCATCAAGTAAATCGGGATGGCTGACAGCACCACTTTCACCGTGGTGAGTCTTCCGGCCCTATTCATAAGAGAGGCTTTCTAAGTAGGAAGGTTATTAGCTACCTTGTCCACCAAGGATTGGAGCTCCGCTTTACTTGGTTTCTTAGTATTGAGTGGAAGGCCCAGGGATATGCAAGGAAAATCCTTGACTTCACATGAGAGCATATTGGTAATAACCTCCAAATCATCTTCTTTGCATTGAATAGGGGTAATTGAGCTCTTTTGCAGATTAGTCACTAGCCCAGAAGCATGACCAAAAACATCCAGCAGATCCTTGATGATAGAGATGTCGCTCACCGTTGGCCTTAGAAACATAACTGCATCATCTACATAGAAGGAACACCGATGTTGTGCCTGTTGGACAGCAAGGGGCTGCAGCCACCCTTCCAAAGAAGCACGATTAACCAACGAGTTCAGCACATCCATGACCAAAATGAATAACATAGGGGATAAGGGGTCTCCCTGCCGGAGACTGCGGTGATGATAAATAACCTCTCCTGGTTCACCATTAACCAGAACTCGAGTGGAGACGGTGGAGAGAATCAAACATAGAATACACTACCAGCGACCAAACCCTAAGTGTTGCAAGACATCTAGAAGGAAGGCCCAAGACACCGAATCAAAGGCTTTAGATATGTCTAGCTTGAGAAGAATATGGGGCTCTTTCTTCTTATTAAGAGACTTAGCCATCTGTTGGACCAGGAAAAAATTATCTTGAATGCTTCTCCCTTTGATGAAAGCACCTTGGTTGATGGAGACCATATTTGGGAGCAACGGGGCCAGCTAGTTTGCCATTAGCTTGGCTACCATCTTAGCGAAACTATGGATCAGATTTATGGGGCGAAAGTCTTTCACTTGAGCGGCATCCACCTTCTTTGGCAAGAGGGGTAATAAAGGCTGTATTAAGCAACTTAAACTTCACGACATGCCCCTGTTGGATTGCTGCCAGGGCTAGAAGCACATCCTCCTTAATGATCCCCCAACACGACTTTATAGAAACGACCTATAAACCCGTCCGGTCCTGGTGCTTTGTCTGACGGCATCTCCTTGATAGTCGCCCAAACTTCATAGGTCAAAGTGCAAGTCATGGAAAATAGGAAGATCCAAAGAGAACGTCCTGTCATGAGCCAAGCCTAAAATGTTCTCATAGAAATCAAAGACTGCCTCCTGCTTATCAGCTTGACTGGCCCACCACCAACTTAGCAACAAAATTCTTCTTCTTGCGATAGCGACGCTGTTGATGGAAGAAAGCAGTGTTAGCATCACCATCTCTGAGATAAGCAACATGGGACCACAAACGCGCAATGGTTCGCTCCAAGGACGCCAAGCCGAGACAGTGAAGTTTGAGTTTCATCCTTAACCAGTTCTCGCCACTAGAGAGAGCCCGTAGGTCTCTAGCAATCTCTATCTGATGAAGTATCTCTTTAGCCATGGCGAGCTGCACCCTAATGTTGCCAACCTTCCTTTGACTCCACCCCTGCAACCCTCTACTCAATCTTTGAAGGTTAAGAAAGAGCGACTCGACCGGGCAATAAGATGCCACGGGAGCCACCCAATTTTGTTGCACCGCTTCATAGAAACCCTGCACCTTAGGCCAGAAACTTTCAAAATGAAACCACCTTTTAGGACGCACATTAATCTTAAGACCCAGGATAAGAGGACAATGATCAGAGAATAGAGGCCGAGCTTCGCAGAAGTGAGTCAGGAAAAATCTGCTCCCAATCAGAGCAACAAAAGACTATCAAGTCTGACCAGAGTTGGCGCTGCTCTCTCATTAGACCATGTAAACTTTCGACCATGGAGAGGTACTTCCTTCAGACTAGCATCATCTAGAAAATGCCTAAAGCGCCCCATCATTGCTCCGCTTGGTAAATAAGATTAAAATCACCTGCAACCATCCAAGGACCAGCACAGATAGCCCTAATATCCCGTAGCTCCTGAAGGAACAAAATCTTGTCGTCGTCCTCCTAAGGACCATAAACCCCTGTGAACCACCAATTACGACCTTCTGGTTCTATGAAATGAACTGAAACTGAGTATGTGTATTCTGCTGCCCAAAGCTTGGCATACAGAACCTTTCCAAGCCACCACAACACTCCCCCTGGTTCCAACAGCCGGCAATACCACATGGTTATCAAAAGAAGAACCAAACACCGATAAGAAGAGATTTCTTGAAAGATTTGCGACCTTAGTTTCTTGCTAACACGCTATATCTGCATTGGAAGAGAGAATTACATGCCGAACTGAATTGCGCTGATCCCGACTGTTGAAACCACGCGCATTCCAAATTAAAACAGAAGACGGATTCATTTAGAAAGCTGTGGAAAATGGACCAAAAAACCCCAAAAGACTCAGCAAATCCCTGTCAGAACCTCAGCTGACCGGGCCTGGCTAGCCCCATCCACTTCCCAACCAAAAATTGCCGCCAATGCCGAAAGGTCTATCAAACAACTTACGGTACTGATCTTGTGCTTGCTGAGAGATCCTCTCCCCTTCAGGCACGAACCCGAGTTTCCGAATATTGCGCCGCTGTGCATCAGTTGTGGCCAGCTTCGGTGAGCAGGGATCTGCCCCTGCAAGGCGTCGGCTTTGGTGGGGCAAGGAGCCAGAGGGAGGCACCTTGCTTCTCCTCTTCCTGATAGCCGGTTGCGGGAGCAGCTGATTTACTCTCTTGATTACTCCCTTCGTGAATGGATGCAAAGCCTCACTCTACAAGGTCGCTGACTGTACCACAACTCGGATTTGGGGGGGTGGTGTCGCCATTGGGGACAGAGTAGAGGACGCCATATTCCTACACCTCTGCTGCCGAGAGAAGACCAGTAGCGGACGTTGACTTGCCAGCGAGCTCTGCACAGCCAGCGAGCCTTGCGTGGGCAGCCTCGAAGCGACGGTGCCATCTTTTGGGACTCCCTCCTGGACTCCCTTCTCAACGAACCCCCCTGAGCTTGGGGGAGCTCCACTTCGCCAGCGGGTCATCGGTGGCGTCGGACCCAGTGCCACTCAAAGCGGGGTCCACGGCGTCATCCAGGCACAGCGTCACCTGGAGCCGCCTCCATGTTGCCACAAACAAAGTTATCCGCAACCGAGTTTAATCTAGCAGCATCAAGTATGTGGCCTAGGAGAGCATGCAAGCTGGCTTTCTTCCAACTGATCTTCAAGAGAGAGGATGGAGACAGGCTTGCGGCCCATGAGAGCATCCCTATTGGGCTCTTCCACTGGGCCCCGAGCAAAATAGTCTTCTAAAGAGGATACCTCTTTTGTGTCCGGCTCGCGGCCTAGGAGAGCTTCCCAAGCGGGCTCTTCAACTAGGCTCGAATCCTCTAGTTCTGGAGATGAAACGACCACCATGGAGCCTGTGCCTTCTTTGTTGGAAATGAGGGCATCTACCTCAGCCATCGCATGAACAGGGCCATGCAGCGCCTCCTGGGAATTTATGACTCGCGCCTGGGTCTCCGTGTCGACGCAGTGATGGCCACTATGAACCCCGTCGATCCTTCCCTAGGCGAGCGGGCACCAGAAGCCAAGGAGCGACACCTTGGTTTGCAGTCCTGCCCACCCAATCACGAGGAGGGCCTCGCCAAAGGTGGCATATAATATATTTCAGACACCCCGCTGATTCCGCCGTCACGAGCAGCGCTGCTTTGTAAGGGGCCAGCTCACCTTCCGACGACAAGGATGGACTCAAGTCCTTCCATCGCTGCTCCTTTGAACGACCCACAGCAGGAGAAAAAGGGTGGGGAGAGGAATGGGTCGACGCCTCCAGGAGAGAGGGAAGGCGGTGGCCGCCGGGCCTGGAGTAGGTGCCAGCGCTTGGGTGGCAGGAGGGGAGACGCCGGGGGGAGGGGAAACGGCTGGAGGGGGATGGACATGACCCATTTCCTGCCAGATCGCATGTAATTGTATGAGAAGCCTGTTTATTAGCGTGATCAAAATACACTTAACAAAATAAAAAAGATGTACATTTTGATATTTAGCGAACAGAGTTCTTTTTATGTTTCTATTAGACGAGGTTTTTCTGCATTCCTAAGGTCTCTTTTGTATGCAAAACACAGACAAGGTTTTAGCAGGCAAGTAGATAGTGATCCTTTAATAGCATCTTCAGAACCTGGTAGGTCTAGTTCGTTGCCTTACATCAAGTAAATTAGCTGGTTTACAATGCCACTTTGAATATGTCATGATTTTCCTAACAATTTATTTTTTTTATTGGCAGGAAGTCGCACAAAACATACAAATGCTGAAGGGAAAACTTGCTCAAGATGATTTTAGTGCTCTAGGAGAAATACGGAAAACTGTTCTCAATCTAACTGCTCCTACTCAACTGGTAAGATATTACAGTGCAAAGTAAAGCTGATTAAGTATTCTTCATCTCCCCATATTTTAATAGAGAAAATAAAACGTGCATTCCTGTTTGCATTTGTTCCAATCAGAAACCTAAACGTCTATTTTCTTTACATTTTCTGTTTGAAAAAACAAAGGCTTATTTCATTTGTTTACCAGATTAAGGAGCTGAAGGAGAAGATGCTAGGCTCTGGAATGCCCTGGCCTGGAGATGAATGTGAACAACGCTGGGAGCAAGCATGGACAGCAATTAAAAAGGTGTGCTGCCCTACCATTCATACCAGAGATAGATCCAGACATATATCTCTCTCTTAGTGTTTCTTTACCAGTTTAAATACTGGAATTGGACTTCTTTGCATATAATATATTCATGGGATTATTTGACCCCAAAGGTGGCATCTGGATTTTTTATGGGTACGGAGAGTTATTAATTGTAAAGCGTGAATGTTAAAGAAACCCTTTTTAAATGTGGTCATCAGATATCTTACTTAACTGTTTTTAGGTTTGGGCATCAAAATGGAATGAAAGAGCATATTTTAGCACACGCAAGGTGAAGCTTGATCATGACTACCTTTCCATGGCTGTACTTGTACAAGAAATTGTCAACGCAGATTATGCCTTTGTTATTCATACTACTAACCCATCATCGGGAGATTCTTCTGAGATTTATGCTGAAGTGGTGAAAGGGCTTGGAGAGACACTTGTAGGAGCCTATCCTGGTCGTGCCATGAGCTTCGTATGTAAGAAGGACGACCTTGACTCTCCCAAGGTAAAAGATGTCTGATTACAGCTTGAAATTATCCTATGTTAAGGCTACCTGAGCTAAATGCAGTCCATTGATAGGTACTGGGTTTCCCAAGCAAGCCAATTGGTCTCTTCATAAAGAGATCAATCATCTTTCGTTCAGACTCCAATGGTGAGGACTTAGAAGGGTATGCTGGAGCAGGACTATATGATAGGTTAGTGAAAGTCCATACTTTTGTGGTTTGCTTAAGAATTTACCTGGCACTACAACTAAGTTGAGTGCTTGTTTCAGTGTCCCTATGGATGAGGAGGATGAAGTTGTACTCGACTACACCACCGACCCCCTCATAACAGCTCAGGGATTCCAAAAATCAATCCTCTCGAGTATTGCACGGGCTGGTCATGCCATTGAGGAGCTCTACGGGTCACCGCAGGACGTTGAGGGTGCAGTTAAGGAAGGGAAGATATACGTAGTACAGACAAGACCACAGATGTAATCTGTATGTATAATTTTATAGCCAGGTCAATCGGGCAATGTTGTAGAGTAGGATATACGGGTCATGGGACATGTATAACACATTACGCTCTCTTTTTTTTTTATTTGCTTGCATACTCAGTACACTGTAGTTTCTAGTGCTGGTTTTGTCGCCAATAAGTGTAATCTATGACCAATAAGAACCTCCTAGCCTACTAAATCCATTACAGGTCATTTTGATCAACTGGATTTGCATCTGCAGTAATAATCCAAATATCAGTGGCCTTGCTTTTGGTCCTATCCTTTTTAGTCAAGAAGTTGAAAAGTATCAGAAAGTTCCTGTAAATATCTTCTCTCTGAAATGGACAGCTACATGGAGATATGTGAATCAAATATCTGGAGGGAGCTATCCCCAGTCGACCGGAGACAAATACTGAAAGACACAAGAAGATAGAAATGGCAGGGTTCTTCAGCTTCTGTTTTTCTACTCATTATCATTTGCAGCTCAGGAATGGATCATTTCAGTATGAACTCATTAGATCAATCAAGTACAGACCAAGGGGCATGATCAGGTGCTGCAGCACAGCAAAGGGAAAAGCCAGGGAGGACTACTACCAAGTGCTAGGAGTGACGGTTAATTCAACGCATCAGGAGATCAAGGAGGCTTACAGGAAGCTCCAGAAGCAATACCATCCTGATATTGCTGGCTACAAGGTTTGTCCATCTGCATCTACTTCGGTGTTGCTGGCTACAGGGTTCGGTTTTCAGTTTCTTGGAAATTTATGCGGAGGACAGAACTGTTGTGCCTTTATTGATATCAAGATTATGTTGCTCTTTTGTATTGAACGAAAAGATTATTTTGTTCTTCCTTGTGTAGTTAAATGTGAAGTTTGGCACTTCAATGTTCAGGGTCATGAATACACTCTACTGCTAAATAAGGTATACAAGGTGTTGATGAGGAATAGTTCCACGAATGCTGATGCTAGTGGCAGAGGCTTTGGGAGCGGTTTCACTGGAAACGTGTACAGTTCTTGGAACGGGCCTGTGAGAAGCAATGCACTCTTTGTCGATGAATGCATAGGTACGTGGCACTGGCATTGTCGTCATTTCTGATCATAAGGCATGAATAGATACAAGGATGCAAAAAAAAAAAAAAAGAACAAAACAGCTAGATTGATATACACCGTACACCATATATAGGATGCAGGCAATGCGTCCATCATGCGGGAGAGACGTTCGCAATGGACGATGTTCTTGGAAGCGCGCACGTGGAAGTCCAGTTTGGAGACATGGAGCAGCAGATAAAGGTATTTCAGATCGTTCGAGTTTCTGATGAAGCATAGCCGTCACTGTTCACGCAGCATCCCATTCCCATAGCTCAATAATGTGCATCCAATTAATCTGCATGCAATGTAGGAGTAATTATTTTCCTTGGCAGATCCATTAGTTCGATCGAATTAATGTGCATGCAACGGCAGGTGGCTGTGGAGTCGTGCCCTGTGAATTGCATCCACTGGGTCGAGAGCAAGGAGCTGCCGGTGTTGGAGTTCCTGGCACGGCCGCAGCAGAAGGAAGCGCATGGCGTGTTCGGCGGCGGGTGGGAGAGGCCCCGGGACGTGTTCGCGGCCGCCAAAAACTTCACCAGGAGGCTCCAGAGGCAGGAGCAACAGGAGATGGCATGGGAGCAACGCTACAATGGTAACAATGACAAAACAATTTTTTTTTTAAAAAAGTGAAACCAACGAGCAGCGCCTAGCAGGCACCTGAGAACCATGCATGCTAGCTTTTCAGATTTCTTTATAACACATGAATTTTACAGAATTTCCATATAAATTAGTTCTGTTTCTATAGAGGTCCTTTATTTGAAATTTCTCCGTTCGAAAGGTGGTCACAGAAATGCTGCACATCTACCTGAGCGTACGTTAATATTGTTGCAGGGGATGCATGTGAGGAAGCTGAAACCGCAGCGCAGGCCGAGGCGAGGAGTCGCGCAGGGCAGGAGCTCCGGTGGAGGCGTTTGCTCGATGTGTGGAATGGGCTCAGGGACTGGAGGAAACCTGGTGCAGACCAGTAAGGTTATCTAGTGCTCCTAGCTGGTTTGCTGGTGCTCTAGAGAAAGGGCAAAAATGCAACAATATTCCAAGCTGCAGCTGATAGGACTAAAACAGGTTTGCAACCGTAGAAAAAGATTAAATGCATGATGTACAACCACATCGAAATTAAGTTTGTTTAGGGCATACAAACTTCATTAATTTGGAAAGGCTGCATCTCAAAGCAGAGCCAGGGTATTTGGAATAACTAGTTGATACCCCTTGCATTGCTGCGTGAATTTCAAAAAGATGATCACAGCAAGAATAAACAATAATACAATTCTAGTAGATCACTTCTGATGAAAATAAGAGTACTGAAAGGTTGACCTATCCAAGCTTAGTGGTCAAACGAAGACATCGTAATGCAGTACGAAGAAAAAACTATGGGCAGTACAGGCAAAACCTTGTCATGGCATCGTTTTTACCAACTCAAAAGACCCTAATTAACGTACGTATCATATGAAACTATATCGATTTAAATTCCCTCTAAAATAGTACTATATATGTTCAATGGAAATCATGTTAAACTCTTGTAACAATAGCATTGATACCAATGGAAAGGCTGATTAAAAATCACATGAATGATCTAACATTCACAGCCGATGGCTAGAAAATGTAACAAACAGAGTTGCACATTGGGAGCAGTAACTATTGTGCCAAGACTGCTCATGGGATAGCTTGAAAGGTGAGGGAAAAAAGAAGAGGAAGAAGAATAAAACAAGATAAGCCATTAACGTATGATTAATTGAGTATTAATTATTTTAAACTTAAAAATAAATTAATATGATTTTTAAAGCAACTTTTATATAAAGCTTTTTTTTAAAAAATATATCGTTTAGCAATTTGGGAAGCGTGCTCAGGTAAAACGAGAAGATTTTTTCTCCTAGCAGGTAGCATCGAACACACTCTAAGTAAACAAAGTGCCATGTCATGCAACCTGCAAGCAAGAAACACGGTGAGAAAAATGCTACGTAGTGCATTTAGGAATTTTACTATTGCACACGTGATTTCAAAGAGTGCAAGACAAAATCATAAAATGCGCTTGCTGATATATCCATTGTTAACAGAGAGGCTTTACTGCCTACATGCATGGCTAGGATATGTAAATGCGATAAACCATGTTAGCAAATAGTAAAAATTTTCCTCGTAAAATTAAGTATGCTTAAAGATTAAAATTTTCTAGGAAAAAAAATCAGTGAATTGAACATTGACCACCTAACTGACCGGCCGTTTCATGTATTGCCTGTGCAAAAACAGAAGGGTAAGGAAGTGATCTCCAATTCCTTTTCTACCGTGGAGAAAAAAAAAACTGCAGACATTAGAGCACACACATAATTCAATTGAGAAAAACTAATGAATGAAGTATCGTTCAATTCAAGTTCCTGTATTTGTGAAAAAAACAAAAAAACAAATCAGTTGATATTGTAAACCGACTGTAGATAGAGAAAGGAAGGAATTACAGGGACAACGACTGGATGAGCGATAGCATGGCAAATCAACAAGTTAACGGTACCGTGCACTACTATGAAAAAGGCAAGTCTTTGGTGGCCAAATCATGTTTTTATTAGAGGTTGGGCTAGTCGCCAACGACCAATGGTGAGAGAAAATGCAACCTTTTTCTCTGGCGGCAAATAACCATCAGCACGATACCATTTACGCTGGCGGGCCACATAGCACATCTGCCAATGAAAATAATCTTCGTTGGTGGCCGGCTAATGATGACCGCCAGCGAAGATATCTATTCGCAGGCAGTTAGGCATGTGGCCCGCCTGTGAAGATAGTTTCACATGAGGAAGTTTTGCAATGTGGGCCCCCTGTAAAGATTATTCGCTAAATTTTGAATTTGGATTTCCCACTAATTTTAAATTTATTTTTGGGTTCGTGTATTATGTATATAGAATCGATGATGATTTGTTTGAATAATCAATAAAAAAGGTTATTTTTATCGATTGAAGCCGTATTTGATAATATATATAATATTAATTAATTCATCCAATCTATTAATTAATATATTTACACATTACTTATATAAACATATAGTACTGGATGATGTTTGTGAAATATTTTACAACTCGATTCACACGTACAATTTATATAATTCTATTAACCCAGTCAACAAGACACTCAAATTTCTTGTCCGAGTTCAGATGCTATTCTTTATAAAAAAAACTGTCCTAACTTGTGGCAACACTCATGGTGGATGAAATGGCACATGTCTCACTGTATATTCTCTATGGCTCTATCATTAAACGTCCTTTCAGACTTCTAGAGTCTAGGAAGCTGTATCGAGAACATGTAGAGAAAAGAAATTGTTAGCACTTGAAAATTAGCAACTATAATGAACGTATATATAGTTGATAATTTACTTATAGCTGTAGGGTTCGTGGAATACCTCCTATTGACCCTAAGGTACTTGTAGGCATAATATCCACATAGCATGCTTCCTTTGGGTTGCTTGTGGCATTTTGTAAGACAAAAATACAATGTAAATTAGTTATATGGATTAGCGGCCACTTATTACGGATCAACAAATTGTCTCTGTTTTCCAACCGTTCTCCGCCCTCTCAATAGTAGAGCTTGTATGCGCTGTCTGAGCAAATAGAGGGAGTTGGTCATACATATAACAACAACTCGTGAACGAGAAGTCCATAGTTAAAATTTGTATATATCACTTAGGTACTGTCCTTTTTGTCGAGAGGGTCCAGTACCACAGCTTCGTCATACTTTGGATACAAAAGAAAGCAAATCCAATGGTCGCTACACAAAATACCGTGAAATGTTTTGTTAGTCGAGTCATGATTAAGTAGAAGTGAAGTATGAACCGGATATCAAACTTACGCAAAGTTGTATGGGGCATATATGTATCTTTTGTCCTGCATTGAGTGCATTGCCCGACCTATGTAAGTGGCCACCTCCAACATTTTATTATTATGCCTTTCTGCTACGTAGTCATCCCTCTCTGTGGGAGTCATGGCTAGTAGCTCCGTAGATATTTTTTTCTTGTCTAGTTTGAAGGTGTGGTTTGGCTCGCTTATTCGACATGGGTTTAGGAAGCCAACAGGTTCGCCCATCTTTTTTGCTATATCGTAATTCATCCTGCAAAAAATAGATGATGAAATCAGGTTGTGGGTAATGTATAGGTAGTCTAAACAAGCAGAATACAACAGTTGTACATTTACAGGCACCACACGGCGATCAAATTTGTGTCGACCTTATCCCGGCGGTAGAGGGCATCCACATCCTTAAAATCTACATAGAATTGGCATGCCCCGCTCATGAAAACATCTATCGGCACGTCAACGCTTATTTCTCTAATCCCAAACATGCTTGCAAGCATGTACCATTCATGCCACTTTTTTAGTTGCTAAGGTCCCTAAGCTAATTTCCAGAGGGGTAGGAATGGTTTGCCATTTTCAAATTTTTTTGGCACATCATCCAATAGTAAAAAATCCATGTCTTTGACAAGCTTATTTTCAAGCCCTCTTCTTTTTTTTATCTTCATCGACTTCACTTTTTCCCTTGTCCTCCATCCCACTGCCCTTGAATGATTTTACCATCCATCTTTGTATGTGGGCATCCTTTGTTTGTGCTAGTGGGGTCTAATCTTAAGCGGCAGTACTAGGGCACGTGCCTCAGAAATTTCTGAGACGCCTCAGGTTGATTTGCTTGTCCTTGGGGATGCGCCTCAGCAATTTTTGGAGGCGCCTCAGGTTGATTTGCTTTTTCCTAGGGACACGCCGTAGCATTTTCTGGCACTGCCTCAGTTTGATGTGCCTGTTCGTGTGTATCCTCCTCACCAGTTTTTGGAGGCGCCTTGGATTGTGGAGGCACCTTAGGTTGATCTCCTTGTTGCTGGGGAGGTGACAGTGGCGGTGGTGGCGAAGAAAGCCTAGGCAAAGCCTGTGGAAGATCGGTCAGTTCTTCCGAGTTAGGCAAGGCGGGAGATGGCGACACCGGTCTCCTTGGTGGAGGAACTGTTGAGATTCCTAAGACAATATCTCTTTTGTGCCACAAAATAATCTGGTCCACCGCATCTCCTAGGTATACGATGCCCTCGGGGGTTGGAAGGTCTATCTCGTACCTCATGTCATCTTCATAGACCTTCTGCATCTCTACCTTGGCATAGTCATCCGGAATATCGGTGCAGTGAAACCTTCGGCCTGGCATTGCCCTTCCCATCACAACTTTAACTGTCCTTCCTGTCCTTATGACCGGGACGTGCAGTTTGCAAGGTCTGTCCTCCTTTCTATCGTCGACTAGATATCTCAGTCTGGGCACAGATCCAGGGTTGCTTTCGGGCATGTGTGGGAAAGATTCGCTCATGAATTTGAATTGCTGTGCTATGAATCTATTGATCTCGTCTTGCACCTACTCCATTACGGATAACGTGATCTCTTGCTTGTAATGGTCGCGCTTCTTATAGTTGTAAGTGTCTTTTCTGAAGCCTTCCTTACAAGAAAGTTTTGAGGAGACCCCTCGAACGTGACCTAAGTGCTTGGGGTTGCCCAATGCGCATGACAACTGGTCAATCTCCTTGTCCGGCGTGAATATCCCATCCTTTTGCTTTGCGGCAATTGACTTCATCTGATTGGCTACCTACTACAGCTTTGGGTCTATGAAAACTACATTGCCCTCCTACATAAAGATGGGGTTCTTGCATGCACCTAGTTCTTGCTCCGTTCGTCGTGACTGTCCATAGGTATTGGTTTGCTTGGCTTTCTTAATTCTTGTTCCTCCTTTTTCCACTTCTTGATCTTAAGGCGTGTCACACCTAGAATTTTCATCCAAAATTCGGGTGATCTAATTGTGTGAAAATCCTCATCCAGGAATCAACCGAGGCACACAAATGACATAATTGATACTAGAGTAAATGTTTTACAAATATTGAGTATAATTATTACAGAGGCGAATGACACCTCACAAAATAATAAATGTCTTAACAGCGGAAAGTAACTAGCGACAGGCATGACGGCTCCAATCCACAGGCGCTTGACCAGGTTCCCGCCTAGTCCTCCAAGAATCCTTCATCGCTGTAGTACTCATCTGATGATGATTGTTGAATGTAAGGTGAGTACATGGAAAGATGCATAGGTATACAAAGGAAGGCATAATAGGGCTCATTTATGTAAATAGCATTTAATAAAAGCATTTAAGAGAGTAGTAAAACAAGTAATCATTAAACAAGATTAATCACCACCATACAACCCTCCAAGGTAGTATGGGCCCAACTACTCTCAACCTTGAGCTAATCCAATTTATGTCCAAATTAATTTATTATAACTGGGACTAATCACAAAAAACACTGCTAGGTCGCCTATTAACCGCGGGCACAGCTATTCAAAAAGTTTTACTCTGGCCAGAGGTGTACCAATTTAAGCACAAGACACAATCTCACAACATGTTACCGTGCGCCTCAATACCACCATGGTATCTCAGAAAGGAGTTGTGATAGGACCATCCATGTAACTTGCACAATAGAAGTGCCTCGCGCCAAGCCTCTGGTCTCCAGTACGGGAGTAACTTGCACAATAGAAGTGCCTCGCGCCAAGCCTCTGGTCTCCAGTACGGGTGATCAAGTGCCTTTCCGCAAGATGGCTCGACACTCGAACTCATGGACTTACCAAGTGCCATGTGTGGACTTACAACAGCCACAAACACGCCCTGGTGCCTCCTATTGAACTCGTCACACTTCAAATTCCGCCATTACCCATTCTAGCTTGTGGTTAGTATGAGTATTGCTTCACAACAAGTAGTTCGCGAAACAGTCCTTAAGTGTCATGAGCACCACTAGCATTAACAACATTCCATGTGCTCACAACCCACCATTTAGTCAAATTTTAGTTGACCAATTAATTAACCACACAGGACCTCGGTCGTGAACTAGATCATCATTTCATGTTTTCCATATGTCTTGAGTAATAGTTAAATGATAGCCCATAAATTCCACTATAGTTTCTAAGCATGGCTAAGCAGGGTCCTATAGTTATTTTAGCTAACAAATAATTAAAGCTAGCTAGTCACATTATCCCATAGGTACAAACAATAGGTGATCAAAGCAAACATGCCATAATCAAAGAACAGGGTTTCCCTCCCAATGACATTGCAAAATAAATACACATTTGAAAGAAACATAGCTTTAAACCATGGGTACAACATGCTCAAGGGATGTGTGATTTGCCTTGCTGCTCTGCGAAGGCCTCAGAACTCGTAGAATCTGCCTCTTCCGGAACATCGGGGGGCTAAAGGTAATAAACAAAAACAACAAAAATAGTACATAAGCACACATTAACAGTACAAGATTATATTTTTAATGGGTAGATCTTTATTTTTAAAGAATGATGCAAGTTGAATCACCCTAAACGGAGTTAGGATGAATTAGTTATGAATTTCCAAAGTTTACAGCCTAATTCATGTGTTTTAGAAATTAATTAAAGATTTATGACGTCAGCCCTAGGGAGGAGAGTGTGAACCAGTGGCTGACATGCTGGTCCCACAAGGTAGAGAGAGAAAAGGGATGGGTGCACCGTGGACTGGGTGTACCAAAGCTACAAATAGGTTTGGACGGTTTGGATTGGTTTGAGATCAGATCCCAAAGCTAGGATTAGATCAAAAGGATCGGATGGCTATGACTCAATCTAGATGGATCGAACGGGTAAGATTAGGTCACAGAGGATTGGGCGGCTGAGATTCTATCCACCCAGCTTGATCCCGCGGGCGACACGCGAGCGCCAGGTGGCGGACACATCGGTCGAGGAGGCGAGGTGGTGGCTGACGCGGACGGTGACACGATGCCACGTCGGCACAATCTCGCTGGAGAGGGGCGGCGCTCTGATCCCGATGGTCACCGGCAAACGGCGGTGCGACGGAGCAAGGCGAGGGCACAGGGAGGTAGAGGAGATTGCTGCGACGCTTACCGAAGCGAGAACGACGGTGAACGGCGACGGAAAATGGCTAGTGGCAAGCTTCAAGCGGCGGCGGTCTTCGGGTCCCTGGTGGTGATGATCTTTTGGCTGGCTCCGGCTTTAACAAGATGGCAGCCGGTGCTCCTCTCTACACTGCGGTACCGATGGTGGTGGTGGCGAGGTCTGGCGACGGCGGAGACGGCGGCAAGGCTTGGTTGAAGCGCGACGGATCAAGATTGAGCACGGCTCTAGAGCTATCTAGGGCTAGGCGAGCTCGGGTGGTAACAGGAGGAGGTAGAGGGGGATCCGAGGGTGCTATTTATAGCAGAGGAAAGAGATCGGCTCGGGTTCGGTTGCCACAGTGGTTAGGGTTCATGTCAGACTTTCAAAACTTCACAAGATCAAGACAGCACCGATTCCTTCGGGATTTGCTGTGAAACTTGGGGGGAAAAGGGAGAGGAGGTCAAGGGGATCAAAACCCCTCAACTAATTTGAGAGGATCGGCGAAAGCGTGGGCGAATTTTACGTGGGATTGGAGTCGGGCGTCGGCGGGACTCTAGCTCGAGCAAGAA
The DNA here is from genome assembly GCA_003991445.1 of Oryza meyeriana var. granulata. Lineage (NCBI taxonomy): Eukaryota > Viridiplantae > Streptophyta > Magnoliopsida > Poales > Poaceae > Oryza > Oryza meyeriana. The sequence continues at coordinate 127,795 of RYFJ01001359.1, forward strand.
GATGGAGCTGATATCCAGGCCCCACCGGCCAGAGAGAGGAGAGGGGGGCGGCGCTATAGGCTCCCGTGCGAGATGGGCCTGCCTGGGCCACGCAAGCGGCGCAGAGGAGAGAAGGTCGAAGGGAAATGACTAGGCTAGAATCGGCCCAAACCCTAAAAAGAGATTTTCTAAGGATTTTGTAATTAAAATAATTGCTGAAATGCTCTTTCATTTATTAAAAATACTTCCCTTGCTCAATTAATTCCCAAAAAATTCTAGGAGCTAAAGGATTAAGTAAAGTATTTTATAAAATTTTATCTAGGCCCACTTTTTGTTGAAAATTTTCATTTATTTTTATTACTTCACTCTTTGGGCATTTTAATAAATTCTAAAAGGGCATTTTTTATCAAGATTTAAATATTTAGGGAATGTTAGGGTGTGACAAATCTACCCCTCTTAAACAGAATCTCGTCCCGAGATTCAGAAGATCATGCGAAGAGATGCGGGTGAGCAGAGTTCAATTCATCTTCACGTTCCTAGGTTGCTTCTTCTTCTGAGTGATGGCTCTACTATGCTTTACAAAACTTGATCACACGGCTTCGGGTGTTGCTCTCACTGGTCTCCAATATACGAATGGGCTTCTCGACATAGGTCAGTTCTTCATGAATCTCTATCTGTTCGGGGTCGGCTTCCTCGGTAGGCACATGTAGACACTTCTTCAACTGGGACATATGGAAGACATCGTGCACCCTAGCCGAGATGGGAGGTAACTCTAATTGATAAGCGACTTCTCCTCTTCGACCCACTATCTTGTATGGCCCCACATAATGCGGTGCCAGCTTCCCTTTAATTTGAAACTGATGAACTCCTCAAAGCAGTGTGACTCAAAGATACACATAATCACCCTCCTCGAAGCTGAGGTCTCTTCTACGATTATCTGCATAGCTCTTCTGATGAGACTAGGCCACTCACAGTTGCTCTTGTATAATCTTCACTTTTTCTTCAGCTTCCCTTAGGATATCTGTTCCATATACCTGCCGTTATCCGATTTGATCCCAAAGGAGCGGTGTACAGCACTTCATCCCATATAGTGCTTCAAAAGGGGCCATATGAAGGCTTGCCTGGTAACTGTTGTTATAGGAAAACTCAGCGTAAGGAAGATTCTTGCCCAACTTCCACCCAAGTCTATGGCATAAGCTCTCAACATATCTTCTAGGATTTGGTTTACACCCTCAGTCTGACCATCAGTTTGTGGGTGATAGGCAGTGCTAAAGTTTAACCGTGTGCCCATCTCTTCTTGAAGCCTCTGCCAAAACATAGAGGTGAACTGACTTCCTCTATCGGACACTATCTTGCGTGGCACACCATGCAAACACACGATTCAGGCCATGTAAAGTTCTGTCAACTGTAACACCCTGAAATCATATTACATGTAAATTGTGCTTAAATCCTAATTTCTAGAAATATTAAAACATGAAAAGAGCCTTAAACAAATAAAAATCCTCAAGAATAAAATTCAATTTGGCTTGTGCATATTTTTCTTAAATTCCCCATGTCCTAAAATGCACTCTCAATTTTTATTGGAATTTTCAGAGCACAAATACTAATTTTTAGGCAATAAAAGCATTTCATAGGATTTTATAAAAATAAAAACTAATTTTAAATTCCCCACTCGGCCTGCTGCTCTCCCCGCCTTCCCGCGCTTGCGCCTAGGCCGTCCTAGTTCGCCCGCGCCGCGCCTACGTCGCTGACAGGTGGGGCCCACATGTTGGTCGCCATCTACCTCTAGCTTCCACCTATCTCTCTCCTCTCTGGAACCCTAACGGGCTAGTATTTGTGTGTATATGTGATACAAACTAGCTACCTTAGGTTATGCTTAGCACCTTCTTTAATTAGCAACAACTTAGTCCTTTTATGAGATAACTGGGGAAAATAACAAAGTAAATAATGATAAATATGGAAATGGCTGGTTTTGCCTGATCATGAACCTTATCTATTCAAAATTCCCCAAAACCTTGTTTTCGGCTGGGCTTGAGATATGTGGTTTTGTTAGTCGTACCTCAGCCGTCATAAGGACTGGTCTTCGGGCCTTAGTTGCAAAGCATAACCGTATTACGGCATGTCTAATGGGTAAGGCTTAACCCATAGCTTAGGTCAGCTTTAGACAAAGGAACAAGGATAGAGGCGGATGAAGTCTGGTTGTTGACTGACGTCTCTAGCAAATGAAGGTCACGGGGTATTTAGGATTGAGATATCGGGGGCATGGACCATGTCTACCTGTCCAAGGGTTCTGGCCATAGACGAGGGTCAGTGTCGGGTACTCCAAATATTACATTACTGTACATTCTTCTGCCTGTCACCATGATATCTAATAGGTGGGATCCATATACGCATAATAGCCACCTATCCTCACGTGTACATGACCGCATCAAAATGTACACCAATATAACAATTGAAGCACCGAGTAGTGAACAGGAGAAATACTTGACAAGATAACTCACCAGTCATACCCGTTGTATGCTCATCAAACTATTCGATGATGGCGACCAGGAAACTACATACAATAGGGACTGATCTACGGGGAGTATATCAAACGAGGATTTCAAATGTTCAAAACCCGTACTAATACAAAACTAGTCTCAGGAAGAACTAGTTCCGTACTTTCATCTTAGCTAGGATATCACAAGTGCAGGGTACATAAGACATAAAAGTACAGATAGATAATTTAAACTATTATAGATACATTGGCCGACAAGCCAACTGTATTTAAGGTTCTGCAGAAGCTTGTCTACACAAGAGACCCACAAGCATACTGACTAGGGTAACCCCTAGTAAGAACCATCCTGGAAATCTTCGTCACCTGTAGGATAACACTCATCACTAGGCATACCATCATCTAGAAACAAGTCTAATAATAGCAACAACGAGATCAAATGTCAGTACATTATCTAATAATGTACTGGCAAGACTATATTTAAATTTCTACATGCAAAGGTATTCCAAGAAAGGCTTGCCGTGTAGCTAAATTTGCATAAAGCAAGTTTTAGTTGGCAACATTTTTCAATAGCATTTGTAAAATGAAAACTATCATAATTTCATAGTAAAATGCCATGGCATAAGCATATACATATATACATAGCAAATTACTATCCTCCATGATAGTAGTTTCAATAACCTCAATTGAATTCAGATTTCAAAATTTCAAGAACAAGTTCAAATGCATTTAGAAAGATCCAAAACTATACTTGTGGCACTTCACTATGCCACCCATAACCGCGGGCACGTCTAACCGATTAGTTTCTACTCTGTAGAGTCCATACATCTTTACCCACATGATGCATAATAGTAATCATGTAAAAACATGCCACGTGATACCGAAAAGTACTCGTTTTACTATCTGCGATGAAGCTAATCCATTGCCTATGATCCAATCTTGCATGAGCATGGTGAGTGAGAATTCCACACTAAGTCCAGATTCTTAGTGCCGTCAGGACGATTGGCCTATTGAACCTGACGCCGTGGCGAAGCAACCCACGAGGCACTACACTGTTGTATTGGACATACTTAGACACTCATGCTGCTAAGTGAACAACTGTTCCTTCATGATAATCATGAGTAGTTCCTATAAACTATCAAACAAGACTAGCTCATACTACAATGGCCACCCAATGCAAGTTTAGATCACAAACAACTTCTCAACAAAGGTTATCCCATACTAACACATGTGGATATACTGTATACACAGATGGTGATAAAGAGTTCAGTCCTTAATCAACCCAGGCGAGCACTCCCCCTATCGGCGTACAACTATCACATATGTATACCACTTGCTGCCCGAGTTTGAAAACCAAGTTTTCATCATTTTAGTTCACAATTAATTTAAGAGTATACTTTTGATTGAAAAATGTAAATCATCAAAATTCATGTTTAAAAAGTTGCCATAACATTCAATAGGAGTATCTAAGCATGGCTAAGCATTTATCACTTATAAACTTATGCTTTTAACCCATATGAGTACAAGAAAAGTACTTCCACCTATGGCTACAATAGAGAAAAGAAGTTATCAAGAAGGTTTATGCAATAATAGGTTACTCTACCATTTTTAAACTTTTTGAATATCGATAATTCAATTAAGCATGCAATTTATAAATCAACACATTTTGCCCCAAAATCATAGGTTCCAATATGATCAAAGGAGGTGGGGAATAGCACTTGCCTCACTAAACCTATTCTTCCTGACAAATGTTGGCATCAACCTCCTCACCGTCAACGGGAAATTCCTCTAAAAATAATTAACAATATCGAGTAAACACCAAATTATGCAAAAATACAAATATTCAGTAACATGCATTAATTTCTACAGATGTTTGGTTCTGTGTTGAGATGAATTTTAGTGGAAAAATATTCACTATATTCAACTGTATGTAAAAGATATTAATTTATTAAGTTTCTTTGTCATTTTATATGCCTTACTTAAGTATTTCATTTTTAAAGATTTTTAGATGGCAATTTCTGTCAATTTACACCTTACAGAATGAAAGAGGATAAAATTACAAATTTATCAAAATTTGATTCACCGAATTTGGAGCTTGTATGAATTTTCTACGAATTTTTGAATTGAAACCTATTTTTCAGCTTAACAGAAAAGCCTAAAGTTTATTTTTCCATATTTTCTTGGATTTTATCTCCTTGGGCCTACATGTCAGCTAGTGCAAATTTATAAGGAGGCTCTCCGGCTTCCCGGGATTAAATCCCAAGGTCCCTCGCACGTGGAGATTCAAAATCCATTAAGAACGTCTCAAGTTTTATTAAATCACATATTAGTCCTCGGGTCCACATGTAAGTCTAACAAGTTTTACAGTTTAAACCTCACAAGTTTTAAACTTCTTCTAATCTCGTCCTTAGCGCATTTAAGCAGGGTCCCACATTTCAGCGGTTCGGCGTGTGAGCAGCAACGACTAACAACGATGGCGAGCGACTCCGGCGGCTTCTAGCCAGTGGTGACGACGAATCTCAAGCATGGTTAAAAGAGAAAAGGTGCAGCAGCTCCAGGTGAACCCATCGGTGGCTTAAACACGTCCTGAGGTGGTCAAAATAGGTGGCAGTGGCAATGGAAGTGGCGACGAGCTTCGGCATGTAGGTGCATATTTGTGCTTAGCTTGTTTCCGACCAAATTAGTGCATGCATGTTGGTTCTGGGACTTCCAGGATGCTCACCAAGTACTTGACCGGTGTTGGCAAAGCTAGAATGGCGATGCCATCCTCTGGAACGGCTTGGCGGTGATGGCCGCTTCGAGTGAATAGCGTCAAGAAGTTTTGGTCACAGATTCACAGAGCCAAGGCATGCGTGAGAATTGTGAGGTCTTAGGGATGGTTTTGATGCAAGAAATCGGTCTGAAGCTCATCAAGGTGATGGAAATCGAGATTTTGGCCGGCAACCGGAGTTGGAGAAGAAGACTTCGATCTGGCGTTTCTGGGGTCCGCAGCTTCTGGGGCTTGGTCTGCAAGGTTGAGTCGCGTTGCGACGGTGCTGACTGAAAAGCGTAGCCAGACTCCTAGTGAGTGACGAGAACGAGGTCGATGCCGTAGCGGATCTCTAGCGAGGCCGAAAGCACGACGCACAGTGCCAACTGGTGCTCGATCTGCGCCACAGAGAGAAAAGAGAGCACGGGAGGGATAGGCATGGAGAGGAGGCCGTGTTCCGGGGGCTGGCTTGCGGCGAAACTCACTGGGGACGAGCGGCGGCGGCGGTGAATCTTGTCGACACTGGAGAGGATACTGCTGTTCTTGGGAGCTCCTGGGGTTGTCTCTCCGTTTTTCTCCGCTGAACACGATGAGGATGAGAGGGCGATTAAGGGTATGAAGCGACGCGGTGGGACGTGGAGGTCGACGAGCGGTGCTTGGCGTGGTGGCTTGCGGACGTCGCGATGCGTGTGCCAGGGTGTGTCACACATTCCAGGAGCGGTGGGTGAGTGTGCTGCTGCTTGGTGACTGACAGGTGGACCCCAAAGACCCCCTGGGCCCCGCTTGTCAGTGAAAGAAAAGAGAATCTCTTGTGAGAGGCCAAGTCTGGAACTGTTGTGATGAGCTGTTTTGCACTGGGGTTTAACCCTATCTCCCAACTGAGTTTAGGCGTGAGAAAATTTATGTAAGCAGGTGGTTATATGGTCTACAGACATGCCAAAAATCTAAGCCTGGAGACTTATAGATTTAATCTGGGGAAAATGTGAAATAGGCTCGGCAGCAGCAAAATCTGCAGTTACCAGATTTTCCAGTGACTTTGCACTTAACATTGTATGTAAAGATCTAGTGAGTTTGATTTTACCAATTTTTCTGATGGTAGACACCAACATTTTAAACGGCCTGACAGAAATTAACTGGTCGATCAATTATCATAAAAATCTGACAAAAATGTGAAATTGCCAGCAGATTAGATCTGGGTTTCAAATTTATGCTGTTTTAGGAATTTTAAATGGGGCACCAAATCAAATGATAAAATTATGAAATTTTTTACAGTGGGTTCCAGATATTGCCTAGATCTTATAAAAATTTCCCATGAATTTATCCTTCCAAATTTTTGGTTTATCCACCTGTATATGCACTTAACTTCTATTATGCATTGCAAAGAAAATCCAAAATCACCAAAAATTTAAAGATGCACACCAAGTATAACATTTCATTTCTCCTAACCATTGCTCACAAGGTTTTCTTTTAAACTACCAAAAGTTGGTATGTTACAGTCTGTGCCAGTTCTTTTGTCTATGGCTGACCTAAGTGAAGGGTTATGTCATGACTTCTATTTCAAATACCGTGGTGGTATGGGGCACATGGGAACACGTGAGAGAGTTGTGTCTTGTGGGTAAAGATGTACATCTCTGTCCAAAGTATAATCTATTCGAATAGCCGCGCCCTTGGTTATGGGCAAGCCTAGTAATGTATCCAAGTTAGAGATTTCTTCTGTTAAAAATGGAACAATGGACTAATGACTAAAATTTGATGGTTGACCGGATGGATCTAGTTGGCCTTGGGATTAGGCAAGAACATGATAAGCGTGGTATACGCAACCCTAGAGATAATTTTGACAGTAGAGTTAGAGTCATATTCCTAAAAATGCCTTACAAATTATTGAGTAAATAAAATGCTATTTAGTGCAAAATAGCCCCTTAAATACCCTTGCACATCGCTAGCATTACTTGTGCATTTTTTCGAGTATGATTTGTTGATTACATTGGGAATACTTAGTCTTGCTCTATTTATCCCCAATCCAGATGATGAGTTCCAAGATGAAGGCTTCGACGTCTAGCTCGTTCCTGCCATCAAGTGCCTATGGGCCTGGTCCCAAGCTCTTCTAGCTATGAACTTTATTTGTTTATGTTTGCATGTTGGGCCTTTGGTCGCCCATGTAATAAATTATACTATGTTATTGCTTTTGCAATTGTACTATGGTATTAAACAACTTTGTATTGTGTACCTTGCCTCCTAGGACGAGGATTAATACACTTGCAAATGGAAATGGTTGTGTGTTTTTTGGATGGTACAAGTTGGTATCAGAACCCTCTTGACCTTAGGATGAGCCAGATGGACCTAGCCTTAAGAAAATATTTCTAGAAAGGAAATTTTAATATTTTTGAAAATTTATTATTCTATCTTGCTCTATTTACTTCTTTACAAAATTTTTGTTTACTGACTTTGCCCTTTACTTTGAAAGTGTTGTAGATGGTGCCCCCTCTCACTCGTCGTGGTTTGGACTTGGGAGGTTTTGTCCTTGAGTTGCGCAGCATGCGCATGGGTACTGAGCTACCTACAGTGGATGGTGACGATGACTCCCCTCGTGCTGCTTGGGAGGTCACTGCCTTGCTCCTCACCAGCTGCTCTCGCTGCACTTCACTGACCATTACGGCGGGAGGAGACACTTTTGCAGCTGCGTGCCAGAGTGCTGCACTTCTGGCCATCGGGTTGCTTCACCAATGCCACTAGGGAGAGCTACAATACACTCCCTACCACTTCCACCCACAGCGTCTGGATCCGGCAGTCTACTCTAACTTTAGAGGCACCGATAGGGAGGACGACACCACTGTCGTGCACTTGGCACGGATGGTGGCAGCCTACTACACCGCCCGCGTCGACTTTGACCAGCTTGTGCACCGGGGGATGGTACAGAACAACATGAAGATCCTAGAGCTACGCCAGGAGAATTTGAAGCTCAAGAAGGAGTTGGATGCCATGGAGGAGGAGCTGCGCTAGCTCAAGATTGCACAGGGTCAGATCTACCGCCCCAAGCTTCGCCGCATCGGCCACAACATGAAGATCATCGAGCACAAGAGCACCTCCAGGCCAGCGATCATTCACCACTCCCTTGTTGAGGCCAGATTCTTGGAGCCCCGTCGTCTGGAGCAGGAGCCCTTTGTTCCTTGGGAGGACACCATCTCCGGTAGTGACAGCACTGACACCCTGTTGATCGCTCTCTAGCCCGGTGCTGGCCCTTCGCACCAGTAGACGTGTAGTGTTAGGCACGTCTGTGTTTTTCCTCGTTTATCTTCCATGGAGTTTTTATTGTTGTTCCTGTTTATGTTTGGGGCATGGTTATATCGGCCTGTTATGATATAACCTTGTCCATGAGTGTTTAAGTTATCTGAACAATCTTAAGTAACCAACAGTAGAGCAATAAAATTAAAATAAGTTGGTTAAGTGCTTGCCTTAGCTGATCCTTTTCCCCCTCTGTTCTCTATCTCTGTGTTCGGGATGACGATGGCAGATGGTGTATACCAGAAGAATCGTGCAACCGGAAGGAAGTGCCCAGCAGGAGGAAAATCCAAGGCAGAACCAAAGGAGTGGACAGAATCAAGAGGATCTTTCCTAGCCTCCGCCTCAACCCAATATGGAGAACCCCATCCTTACACAGATCCTTGCCCAACAAACCAATATGATGGCTACTTTTCTCCATAATATCCAAAATCTGCTAGCTGCAGCTCAAGCTCCACCACCACCATCGCAATCTAAGCTAAGCGAATTCCTTCGCATTCAGCCACCCACCTTTTCAAGCACCACCAACCCTATGGATGCCCTTGATTGGCTCCATGCTATCAACAAGAAGCTTGACACCATCCAATGCACTGATGCCGAGAGGGTTACCTTTGCCGCACATCAACTTCAAGGACCCACTTCTGAATGGTGGGATCATTTTCAAATTACGCAGCCAGAGGGATAGCCAATCACCTAGGGACGGATCACAATGGCATTCCGAAGGACACACGTACCAGCTGGAATCATGGCATTGAAGATGCGAGAGTTTAGGGATCTGAAACAGGGCAACCATTCTGTGACAGAGTACCTTCATGAGTTCAATCGTCTGGCAAGGTACGCACTAGAGGATGTGTGGGATGATGAAGATAAGCTGGAGAAGTTCTTGCCAGGGCTTAACCCTGAGATGTTGGTTCAGTTAATCGACAGCGACTATGCAGATTTCCAGAGGCTAGTTGACAAGGCCATTCGTCAGGAAGCCAAGCACAAGGAGATCGATGCCATCAAGCGTCACATGGCCAACTTCAAGACTCAATAGGGACCAAGCCAACGACTCTCGTACACTACTCCTTACCAGGGTGGGTCCTCATCAGGTTCGCAGAACTGCCAAACTCCTCAAGCTCGACCTCCGTTCATCAACAGGCCAGCTTCGCCACAGAAGAACAACTCCATTTCTCGTGGACCAACTGCGGACACAACAAAGTCTTCTGAGGGAAATGTATGTAAGGACGACAGTGGAATGGTTCTCCTCTGTTTCAACTGTCAGGAACCAGGACACTCGCTGACAAATGCCCAAAGCCCAAGCATCCATAAGGATAGGTGCCTCCCCGCAACAACAACGGCAGCAATACCACAAGGGGCCAAGTCAATCATGTCACCACTAAGGATGTACAGGCTGCTCCGGATGTCATAGTCGGTACATTTCCTGTTAACTCCATACTTGCTATAGTTTTATTTGATTCTGGAGCAACACACTCATTCATATCAAGAAGATTTGTGGGGAACCATGGTTTAAGGGTACAAAGTCTTAGGAATGATATGGTGATCACTACCCCTAGCGGACAAATGCCAGCTCGGCATTTTTGTCCTTCTGTGTCCATAGAAATCCAAGGGGTTTCTTTTCTGTCCAACTTAATCCTTCTGGACACCAAAGATCTAGATGTCATACTAGGAATGAATTGACTCACCAAATTCCATGGGGTATTGCATTGTGCCAGAAGAACGGTCATCTTGAGTAATGGAGCAGATCAACCAGTAGCCTTCTATGCTCAACCCACAAGCTCGATACGACAGAGTTTGCATCAACTCAGTTCGGGGGAGATCCCTGTGGTTAAGGAATATCCCGATGTATTCCCTGATGATCTACCTGGATTATCGCGCCATCAATGAAGTCACTATAAAGAACAAATATCCTCTTCCAAGGATCGATGATTTGTTTGACCAATTGAAGGGAGCTAAGGTGTTCTCTAAGATTGATCTCCGGTCAGGTTATCACCAGCTGCATATACGTGGGAGGATATCCCGAAGACAGCTTTAACAACCAGATATGGGTTGTATGAATGCATAGTGATGCCCTTTGGGCTAACAAATGCTCCTGCATTTTTCATGAACCTGCTGAATAAAGTATTCATGGAGTATCTAGATAAGTTTGTAGTGGTTTTTATAGACAATATCTTGATTTACTCCAAGTCCAAAAAAGAACATGAGCACCACTTACGGTTGGTTTTGGAGAAACTTCATTAGCACCAGCTCTTTGCCAAGTTTAGTAAGTGTGAGTTCTGGTTGACAGAGGTAAAGTTCTTGGGACATGTTATGACAACACAAGGTGTGGCAGTAGATCCTTCCACCGTGGAATCTGTCACCAACTGGACACAACCTAAGTCAGTTACCCAGATTCGTAGTTTCCTAGGTCTAGCATGTTATTATCGGAGGTTCATCGAGAATTTTTCTAAGATAGCCAGATGTTAGTGATATGCCCTAAAGGCAACATGGAGGTGTTATATATATCACATGCTATGTTTATAATGTATTGATTTGTTCCTTGAAATAGACATTATCATTATTGATCAATAAGTACGTGACTTATTCATGAGACTCTTAATGTCAAATATTGCTATTTCTAAATGATCCCTGATCATATATCATATGAGGAACAAATATGATTCTAACATCAGCATATGTATTGATTGATGATCATGTCTCATGGATCATGGTATGGAGATACCAAATTGATAATATGGACATATGTTAGTGAACATATGTTGGATAGACCCGCCATGAGATACTGTAGAGATTTCATGTGTCATCAGTTAGTCTCAAGTAGTGTTTATGTAGAGTCCTTAGACTTGAGATCATCATGGTTCCTAACATACGTAGTAGCTTATTTTGGGACTACTAAACACTACTCCGTAACTAGGTAGTCATAAAAGTGGTCTTCGGGTTTGCTATGAAACATGTAGTGAGATGTGAATGATCAAGATAGAATTTGCCCCTCCTTATGAGAGAGATATCTCTGGGCCCCTCGATGTAATGGATTATGGAAGTGCATGGCCATGCTAGGGTGATTGAGGTGTCAATCACAAGTTTGTAATCCATCACAAGATCGAGAGAGTGATTGAGCTATTAAGAGGATGACACAAGTCTCACCTTGAGCTCAATCGATATTGTGAGACAAAGGGATTTGTACATGAGGACATTACAGGTTCAGCCGATATGATCTTTACATATATTTTGGGGCTAATATGTCTTGCTAGAGGGCGCTATTAACAGGGTGACCAGAAAGGCATTTTTGGATCGTGACAAAATATACGTGAACCTACAGGGTCGCATGCTTAATGGGTTGGAACACTTATTCGAATGTGATTCGAATATGGGCTCGATTTGGATAGAGATTCTAGTAGACTCTTATTGGGTCTCGGTCCACGAGGCCCAAGTGAGTAGGTCTATATATAGGGAGGCGAGGGGCCGAGGAGATTGATGTTTTTGGTTGACCTCGAGCCAAACTCTATCCGCTACCTCCTGAGCCAAACCCTAGCCGCTCACGAGTGCTAGTACACTCGCAATCGGCGTTCCAGCCCCGGACGTGTGGATACCAGTGGAGGCGCTGCTCGTTGCAGCGTTGATCGGCATCGACGCTGATTAGATCTGCTTGTGGTATGGTTGATTGCGGTCTGTTCGCGGAGATTGACTACTTCCACTACTACCTCGACGCGCACGTGGTTGGACCGGCTTCTCCAACCCTTCTTCCGCTGCACTGCGCGTCTTGTGGTAACGATTCATGATCCCTCTCTCGCATGATGTCCTGGTGTGCACGGTAGAAAAGTTTTGTTTTCTGCTATCGTAGCCTACGCGTACTCCTTCACTAGACCCATGACTCGACTGTTGCAGAAGGAAGAGAAGTTTGTTTGGACTCCCTCGTGCGATGAGGCATTTCAGTTGCTCAAGAAGAAGCTTGTGTCAGCCCTTGTGCAAATCCTGCCTGATGTCCGAAAAGATTTCCACATGTATTGCGATGCATCTTGCCAAGGGCTTGGTTGTGTTTTAATGCACGAAGGGCATGTTGTAGATTTTGCTTCTCGATAGCTACGACCGCATGAGAATAATTACCCCACACATGATCTTGAACTGGTCGCCATAGTCCATGCTTTGAAGATTTGGCGCCATTATCTCATTGGGAATCACTGCGAGATATACACTGATCATAAGAGTCTAAAGTATATCTTCACCCAGCCAGACTTGAACCTACGACAGAGGAGATGGTTGGAATTGATCAAGGATTATGATGTGGGAATTCATTACCACCCGGGCAAGGCAAATGTGGTTGCAGATGCTTTGAGTCGGAAAAGTTATTGCGGCACCACCCAGTTGAAGACTTGCCTAGCTGATTTGTGCAAAGAAATGGAAACGCTGAACCTTTATGTTGTCATAGAGGGATATTTGGCTACTCTCGAAGCCAAGCCTATGCTCCTAGATCAGATCTGTGAAGTTCAGGAAAAGGATGTGGATATTTAGGAACGTAAAAAGAACATATGAAGGGGAAAGGCAGTGGGTTTTAGGGAAGACGAGTTTGGTGCAATATGGAAAGAGGAGCGCATTTGTGTCCCTAATGATCTAGATTTGAAGAAACTCATTTGGCAAGAAGCTCATGGGAGTCAGTATTCCATTCATCCCAGCAGCACCAAGATGTATCAGGATTTGAAGGATTGATACTGGTGGGTAAGCATAAAGAGGGAAATAGCGGAATATGTGGCTTTATGCGATGTGTGTCAGTGGGTTAGAGCTGAACATCAAAGGCCGGCAGGGTTACTGTAACCGCTAAAAATACCAGAATGGAAGTGGGAGGAAATTGGTATGGATTTTATCATTGGGCTTCCACATACTCAAGGAGGGTATGATTCGATATGGATAGCTGTTCGACAGATTGACCAAGGTGGCTCACTTTATCCCAGTCAAAACTACTTACTCAGGGGGTAAGTTAGCAGGACTGTATTTTGCAAGGATTGTGTGCTATCACAGGGTACCCAAAAGGATTGTGTCCGATCAAGGTAGTCTGTTCACCGCGAACTTTTGGCAGAAGTTGCAAGAAGAAATGGGCACGCGACTCAATTTCAGCACAGCTTATCACCCTCAAACGGATGGACAAACCGAGCGAACCAACTAGATTCTGGAGGATATGCTTCGGGCCTATGTTCTAGATTTTGGAAAGACATGGGATAAGAGTCTTCCTTATGCTGAATTCTCTTACAACAACAGCTACCAAGCTAGTTTGAAGATGGCACATTTCGAGGCACTATATGGACGCAAGTGTAGAACTCCGCTCCTTTGGGACCAGACAGGAGAACGCCAAGTGTTTGGAACGAATATTTTGAGAGAAGCGGAGGAAAAGGTTAGAGTGATACAGAAGAACTTGCAAGTGGCTCAATCCAGACAAAAAAAGTTACGCAGATAATCGACACAGAGATCTGGAGTGTGAAGCAGGGGATTTTGTATACTGGCGAGTCACACCTCTTCGTGGCATACAACAGTTTAATACCAAAGGCAAACTCGCACCCAAATATGTGGGACCCTACAAGATATTGGGCAGAAGAGGGGAATTGGCATACCAACTCGAGTTGCTTGCATCCATGGGACATGTACATGATATGTTTCACGTCTCACAGCTCAAGAAATGTTTGCAGGTACCAACGGAGCAAGCTGACCCTGACCAGATAGAGTTACAGGAGGATTTGACATATGTGGAGAAACCGGTTAAAATATTGCACATATCTGAAAGGCACACCTGAAGTAAGGTGATTCGGTTTTGTAAGGTCCAATGGAGTAACCAGTCGGAAGACGAGGCAACTTGGGAACGTCAAGATGAGCTGAAGTCAGCACATCCACATCTCTACGCCAGCGCTTCCGAATCTTGGGGTCAAGATTCTCTGTAAGGGGGTTAGGTTTGTAACACCCTGAAATCATATTAAATATAAATTGTGCTTAAATCCTAATTTCTAGAAATATTAAAACATGAAAAGAGCCTTGAACAAATAAAAATCCTCAAGAATAAAATTCCCCATGTCCTAAAATGCACTATCAATTTTTACTAGAATTTTCAGAGCACAAATACTATTTTTTAGGCAATAAAAACATTTCACAGGATTTTATAAAAATAAAAACCCTAAACCTCACTGGGCCGAATCTGGCCCAGCCCTTATCTTTCCTAGCGCATCGGCCCGCTCGGCTTGCCGCCCTCCCTGTCTTCCAACGCCTATGCCTGGGCCGGCCCAGCTCACCCGTGCCATGTGTATGTCGCTGATAGGTGGGGCCTACCTGTTGGTCAATGTCTACCTCCAGTCGCCGCCCATCTCTCTCCTCTCCCGAACCCTAACGGCTAACCGTCCAAAATTCTCCCGCCTTGCTCCATCAAATCCCGAATTAATTGAGGGGAATTCACTCCTCATTCCTCCCCATCATTCCCCCTCACAAATCTCATTCAATTTTGTTCTAAATCGCTTTCAGTCGGTGGAGTAACCTCGGCCGTTTCCACTGCCTCCATTAACGTCGGCCGCCGAGCTCCACACGGCCCCCCACTGTCGGTGCCATGGGCCTGGGGTACCTCATGAGAAGCTATTGGGCCACTCGGAAAGAGGATATGTCTAGCCTTGTAATTAGAGATATAAAAGGACTTGGCAGACTTAATCTTGTACGATAAGGAAAATACAGTCCTAGTCGGGCACGCTATATCTCTAGAAGGAAATCCCTTGGTCATAGTCCGACTGGGACTCCTACTTTGTAACCCTGTCCCCCAGTATATAAGGGGAGGCAGGGCGCCCCCGAGGGCGGAAGAAGTCATACATCCTCAAAGGAAATACACCACAACTCGACGTAGGGTATTACCTCATCTCAAGGGCCTAAACCAGTATAAACCTTTTGTATTCCTTTGCAATCCATTGAGTTTCGGTCCGATGAGTAGCCCTATATATTTATTGCTGGTGTAAAACATCGACACCCGTCTTCTCTCCCATGCATAAAAATGGAGCCTCGGGTCCACTCTCTCTTTTCCTCTCGCCACCCAAACCCCTTGCTCTCTCTCTCGCCGCCACATTGTAGATCCCAAACTCCGCCGCCGCCCTTTGACTCCAGTCTCACCTCATCATCGACCCTTGTCTTGCCAAGCTCCATCGATGCCACCGTTGGCTTCGTCACATTGCTGCGCACCTTGGCCATCACTTCACTGAGCCCGAAGACCACTGGAGCGCCATCGTCCTCGCGAGCCCGAACACCTCCGCTGCTTCAACCTCGCCACCGGTCATCCTCATCGCCATCCGTCATCGTTTTCGTTGGGGTGAGAACCGTCTTGAGGCCCTCTACCTGCTCCGCCCCTCCTTGGCCTCCTCCGCCACGCTGATGGCTGCCGGCGGCGACCATCGGGACGTGGCCGGCACCCGCCCGGCGGGCCATGGCCATGCCGACATGGCCGCCGCATGGCAGCCGCATCAGCATGCCTCGCCCGTGGCCAAACCGCGAGGCCCGCCGGTCAGTAGCCCCCAGGCACTGACCAGTGAGGCCCATCTATCGGTGCCGAGTCTCTCTTCCTTGGCGCTGACACAATAAAATGGATTTTCTTAAGAAAAATAAATCAAGAAATGGTTATATCTCAATTTAAATTTCATTTAAACTTCAAACAGCCATATCTTGATCGTTCAAACTCGGATTGACCCATTCAAGTCTAATTTTTCCTTAAAATACCTAGAACCCATTTATGTGCTTTATTTCCACTATTTTATGCATTCTCTTAGAGTAAAGCCGTTTTTCTTTTGCGTATATCATGTAGACGCCGCTGTTCCCGGTTCTCCGCTCTACCTCGAAGTTGTTGCTGAAGACTTTGGTTGCGTGCAAGGCAAGTCATACCCACACCCTTGTTCGTATTGAATACCCATGAATTCATAAATTTATTTTTATTTAAATTATTGCATTAAGCTTTATGAAAATTCCTGCGATAATATTGTTTTATCGTAGCTCTATCCTATATCCTTGTTATGACCTTATTATTGACATTATGCCTTGACAACCCTAGGTAATTGAAAACCAGCTAGTGTTTGTGTGTATATGTGATACAAACTAGCTACCTTAGTTATGCTTAGCACCTTCTTTAATTAGCAACAACTTAGTCCTTTTATGAGATAATTGGGGAAATAACAAAGTAAATAATGATAAATATGGAAATGGCTGGTTTTGCTTGATCATGAACCTTATCTATTCAAAATTCCCCAAAACCTTGTTTTTGGCCGGGCTTGAGGTATATGGTTTTGTTAGTCGTACCTTGGCCGTCATAAGGACCGGTCTTCAGGCCTTAGTTGCAAAGCATAACCGTACTACCACATGTCTAATGAGTAAGGCTTAACCCGTAGCTTAGATCAGTTTTAAACAAAGAAACACGGATAGCGATGGATGAAGTCTGGTTGTTGACTTACATCTCTGGCAAATGAAGGTCACGGGGTATCCGGTATCAAGATGCTGGGGGCATGGACCATGTCTACCTGTCCTAGGGTTCTGGATGTAGATAGGGGTCGGTGTCGGTTCTTTTGTCTATGGTTGACCTAAGTGAAGGGTTATGTCACAACTTCCGTTCCAAATACCGTGGTGGTATGGGGCACGTGGGAACACATGAGGGAGTTGTGTCTTGTGGGTAAAGATGTACACCTCTAGCCAGAGTATAATCTATTCGAATTGCCACGCCCTCGGTTATGGGCAAGCCTAGCAATGTACCCAAGTTCAAGGTTTCTTCTATTAAAAATGGAACTATGGACTAATGACTAAAATTTGATGGTTGACCAGGATGGGTCTGGTTGGCCTTGGGATTAGGCAAGAACATGATAAGCGTGGTATATGCAACCCTGGAGATAATTTTGATAGTAGAGTTAGAGTCGTATTCCTAAAAATGCCTTACAAATTATTGAGTAAATAAAATTCTGTTTAGTGCAAAATACCCTTGTACATCCCTAGCATTATTTGTGCATTTTTCCAGGTATAGTTTGTTGAGTACGTTGGGAGTACTCAGTCTTGCTCTGTTTATCCCCAATCTAGATGATGTGTTTCATGGAGATGAAGGCTTCGACGTCTAGCTCGTTCCTGCCGTCAAGTGCCCATTGGCCTGGTCCCCAGCTCTTCTAGCTATGAACTTTATTTGTTTATCTTTGCATGTTGGGCCTTTGGTCGCCCATGTAATAAATTATACTATGTTATCTCTTCTGCAGTTGTACTCTGGTATTGAACAACTTTGTGTTGTGTACCTCGCCCCCTAGGACGAGCATTAATAGACTTGCGAATGGAAATGGTTGTGTGTTTTCTGGACGCTACATCAACTTACTACTAGAATAGGTCGTCTTGACCGGTACAAAGTGGGCTACTTTGGTTAGTAATCAACCACCACCCAAATAGAGTCATATCCTGATGTAGTTCTCGGCAATCCTATGATGAAATCTATCCCCACTTCTTCCCACTTCCACTCGGGAACCTTGAGAGGTTGCAGTAGTCCTGTGGGCTTCTGGTGTTCAGCCTTCACACGCTGGCATAGATCACAAACAACAACATATTCAGCTATCTCCTTTCGCGTGCTAGACCACCAAAACTTCTCCTTAAGATCTTGGTACATCTTGGTGCTGCTTGGATGGATGGAGTATTGAGTACCGTGGGCTTCATCCATAATCAGTTTCTTCAAATCTTCCTTATCGGGCATGCAGATTTGTTCTCCGAACCATATAATACCTTGTTCATCTTCTAAAAACCCAGTAGCTTTGCCTTTTCTCATGTTCTTCTTGATCTCCAAGATGTCGGGATCATTACTTTGGGCTTCTCTAACTTGATCCACTAGCGTAGTCTGTGTCTCCAAAGTTGCCATGTACCCTTGAGCAACTAATCCCTTGTTTAGTCGCTCAAACTCTTCACATAACTCGGAGGATATCTGCTAACACCTACGGTAACTTTTCTGGCTAAGGGCATTAGCTACCACATTAGCTTCCCCTGGGTGATAATGGATTCCAATATCATAATCCTTGATCAGCTCCAACTATCTCCATTGCCGAAGGTTTAGATTCGGTTGTGTAAAGATATACTTCAGACTTTTGTGGTCCGTGTAGACTTCACTGCGGTTACCAATAAGGTAATGTCGCCAGATCTTCAGAGCATGAACTACAGCTGCCAACTCCAAGTCATGGGTAGGGTAGTTATTCTCATGTGGCCGTAACTGCCATGAAGCATATGCCACAACTCTTCCTTCTTTCATCAACACAGTTCCCAAACCCTGGCGGGACGCATCACAATAAACATGAAAACCCTTCTTGGGATCTAGCATGATCAGCACGGGTGCAGACACTAGTCTCTTTTTCAACTCCTGAAAACTCTGCTTACGCTTCACATTCTTCTAGAGTAGACGGGTCATAGGCTTCGCAATCCTGGAGAAGTTCTCTATGAACCTACAGTAATATCTCGCCAATCCTAGAAAACTTCGGATCTCTGTGACTATCTGTGGCTGTTTCCACTTGGTCACTGACTCTACATTGGTTGGGTCCACTGCAATCCCTCCTCTGGAGACAACATGTCCCAAAAACTCCACCTCCGGAAGCCAAAACTCACACTTGCTAAACTTTGCATACAATTGATGCTGCCGTAAAATGTCTAGCACAATACGAAGATGTTGCTCGTGCTCTTCCTTGGTCTTGGAATAGATGAGGATATCATTAATGAATACCACCACAAACTTATCCAAGTACTCCATAAACACCTTGTTCATTAGATTCATGAAGAAAGCATGGCCATTAGTCAGTCCAAATGACATGACAGTGCACTCATATAACCCATACCGAGTGGTAAAAGCAGTCTTGGGTATGTCTTCCTCACGGATTGTCAACTGGTGATAACCGGAGCGAAGATCTATCTTGGAGAACACTGTGACTCCTTCCAATTGATCAAATAGATCATCGATTCTAGGTAGAGGGTACTTGTTCTTGATAGTGACTTCATTCTGTGCACGATAATCCATGCACATCCTCTGGATTCCATCCTTCTTCTCTATAGAAATAACTGGTGCTCCCCAAGGCAATATACTAGGTCTAATATACCCTTTCGTAAGCAACTCCTCTACTTGCTTCTTCACTTCTGCCACCTCATTGGTGCCCATCTGATAGGGTCTCTTGCAGATAGGGGTGGTGCCTGGGGCCAAGTCTATTCTGAACTCAATGTCCCTCTTGAGCAGCATTCTAGTAGATCATCAGGATATCAGGGTAATCCCATACCACAGGAATTTCTGCTAGGGCTGCCTGGTTTAGAGATGCCAAGGAAGATTGGGTACAGGGGCACAAAAGGTCACCTTATTTCCGAGGCTAGAAGTCAAGGTAACAATTCTAGTGGCAATCAATAACTCCTTTGTGCTGGGTGAGCCAGTCCATCCCTAGGATGACATCTATGTCTTTAGACTTTATCAAGATCAAGTTGGCTAGAAAAGGGGTGTCCTGGATTTATAAGGTTACAGAAGGACTAAACTAGGTTGTATGAATTTGATTTCCGGGTGTATTAACCATAATAGATTTATCCAACTTCCCTATTTGTAACCCATGTTTCCTTGCAAAACCCCTTGACAAGAACGAATGTGTAGCACTCGAATCAAATAACACCGTTGCAGGAATTGAATTAACAGGAAACGTTCCCAGGACGATGTCTGGTGCAGCCTGTGCTTCCTCGACTGCAACATGGTTCAAACAAGCCTTGACAGTGTTGGAGGAGTTCTACCCTGGTGCAGTTGGCTTGGGGCGCTTAGACTTCGGGCACTATGTAGCGTAGTGTCTAGGCTCTTCACAGTTGTAGCAAGTTAGGGGCTTTCCCCCAACTTCCTTCTTCGGCAGCTGACCCTAAGCAGGTGCTATAGCTAGGTGAGGAGGACGACGGTTGGTGACCACACTGTCGCTAGTATTGTTGTTGTAGAACTGGCACTGTGGGCGGGGCACAGACAATGAGGATCCTCCTTGTTGAGCTTGAGGGGGTACCGCAACATGCGGCCTTTGGTCGGTCGACTTCTGGGCTCGGAAGCTAGCAATTGTGGGCACCCCGAAAATGCATTATGGAAGTAATTACTATGACAATGCGAAATATCTAGATGGATGTGATCTCGAATAAAAACCAAATAAGTGCAGTAACCATCCATCCTCATCGCAGCCTTGCCATAATATTTACCCATTCATAATTCAAATCCAACGCGCCGAATTCAGAAATAAAGAGATATTTGGAGAGTTGATTCACCAGTCCGAAACGGCGAAGTGTGCCCGTCAAAACACATGAAGGTGCCGACCAAACACGATACACACTTCTGGGGACATGGTCTATGGTTGAATCAACATCCATGCATCTCATCATTTCGAAATTCTTACTAATGTGTGACTAGCCCAGGAAAGCTCTAGTTCCACACGTTCATCTTAGCAAGTAATATCCGATACAGAGGGTATTTAGCTAATTAAACAAAGATACAGATACAGATACATATTAACTAATGTTTACATAAGCCGTACATGCTAAATAGTTAGTCCATCGGAAGCTTGGCTACCCAAAACCCTCAGGCAACCGACTAAGGGTAAACCCTTAGATAGGACCATCCTGATCAACTTGTTCACCCACACATTCATCATACAAATCTTCCTCTTCACCTGTGCATGGATCTATAGGAGCATTCACAAAAATAAAATACAACTCAGTACACAAGGTACTGGCAAGGCCACAATCAAACCTAATTATACATGTGAGCTATAAGCAAGATAAAGGCTATATGAAGAGGCTCAGTTTTATTGCATAAAGCCAATTTTATTTCACAACAATTTAAAAGAGAAGTTCATAAATCAAATAGCATGATAAACTGATAGAGTAACATCATGGCATCGATTTTCATAGATGAAAACTTCACTGCCCTCCTTGGTAGCAAGACTATAATACAACTTAATACTTCAGCTCCATTCCATCAAGCATTTCATCAATCACCGAGTATAAATCAGCATAAATCTTCACCCAACCATCCCATTCCATAAAGCATTTTAAAAACATAAATCTATACTCAATGGACACAACCATGCCACTCATGACTGTGAGCACAGCTAACCGATTAGTTTTGACTCTGTAGAGTTTGTACAACTTTACCCACATGATATGATCGCTCTAGTTTGTCCGGTACCCGTCGGTACCACCACACTCTGCACATTGAATACGGTCTAGAGGTCATAACATAGCTTTTACATCACCTAACATTTAGCCTTGCACCAGCACGAGATGTGTTACTCCACATCGGGGTGCTAACCGATGCCGTGGGTGGCGGGCCCACGCCTTAACCCAGCACCGTGGCGGCAGCCTACCTGGCTCTCCACGAGGCACACAACATTGTATTGGACAAACTTAGACGCCTATTCCGTTATGGGATATAGGTAGCTCCTCTGAACAGCCCTATGGTACGTTCGTAGGCACTGCCCATACTACTCAGCCTACTAAAATGCAAGGCTAAACATTAAGTAACCTAATCCACTATGGCTATCCCATACTAGCACATGTGGTTGTACTGTTTAACATGAGAAATGACACTGAGTTCGGTCCTTAAGCAACCTAGGCAAACACTCCCCCTATCGATACACAACTATCACATATGTGTACCACTTGCTTGCCCAAGTTTTAAAATGGTTTTTCTTAAGTTTTAGTTCACAAATATCATAAATATTCATCTCTGATCAGAAGTAAATAAATTCCCATTTCAAACGTAATTAGATGGCCATGATTTAATTTGTAAGTAGCTAGGCATGTCTAAGCATATATATACAAGTATATACCTTATAGCAAGCACTTAACAAGTACTTCCACCCATCCTAAGGTTACAAGTAGTAGGTTATCAATATTTCAAGGTAGGTTATGTAGAAAAATGGATTAACTACCATTGCCCACAATCTATATAATATACATAGCGAAATAACGATGCAAGTTAAAATAAAATCACTGATAATCCCAAAATTTAGGAGCAATATGTTCAAAGGTAGTGGGATTCTTGCCTTGATCTAGATTTGCTTCAGGTTCCTCAATATATTCTACCTCCTCAAACTCCAAAGGCTCTTCTTCTAATTTTAAAATTTAAAGTTAAAGCAAAATCAATAATTAATGCAAAAATGCAAAAATGCTCTAATATGTATGATTTTTGTGCAGTGATTTGGTACTGGTTTTAGATACTTTCTAGTGAAATTATTTTTATTTTTGCACATACCATTTGTGAGATATGATTTTTGCAAGTTTTATGTGTCATTTTAAGATTATAAAATGTACTGATTATTTGTGGCTTAATTCTGAGCAAAATGAGTTCATAAATGGAAATTATACATTTTTCTAAGAATTACAAAATTGGTTTGACATTTTTCTGAGTAAGGATGATTTTCTTATGGATTTTCTAGTTAAAAAGTCCTATTCTTACCCTTTTTCCATTCCCATAATTTTATGCAGGATTTCTGTACAGAAAGTGCTACTTTTTAATTTACCAAATTGTAGAGAATAAAATTACAAGGCCAACAAAATTGGTTTCACTCAATTTGAAGTTAGAATGAATTTTCTACAATTTTTACAAGTTTATGCCTATTTTCTAGTTCATCAGAAAGTCTTTTATCCATTTCTTTTATTTTTTTCAGATTTTATAAAGGATGGGGCCCCCATGTCAGTTAGAGTGACTTTGGAAAAAGGCCCTCAGAATTTCCAGGAATCAACCCACAGTCCTTTACCACGTGTGAGAGCCAGACTTTGTTAAGAGTCCTCGGGATTTCTAAGTTTTACATCTAGGTCCAGGGCCCACTCGTCAGTGGCTGCCATTTTTACAAAAAGGGACTCGGCTGTTTTAAACTCTCGCCGACAACGTTCTCACGCGCTAATGCGGTGGGGCCCGCTTGCTAGTGGCTAGGGACAGAGCAAGCGACGGCGAACGCGTCTGACGAACTTCGTGGACTCGGCGACGGCGAACGGCGGTCGATCTCGCCAAGTTGCCAAAAGGAGAAATGTTCTACAAGTTCTTGCGCAACTGTCGGTGGTAGTCTCACTGTCTGGGGTGGTCGGAATCAACGGCGACGACGGCGGAGGTGGTGAATTCACTCGGCATGCATATGGACTGCATTTCACGGGCCGAATGGATGCATGCATGCGATGTCTGAGGGACCAGAGAGGCTCACCAAAGGTGTTGGGTTACTTGGCAGTGCTGGAACGGTGGCGAGCACGTTGGAAGAGGTCTCACGGCGGCGGAGTACTTCAGTTGATCGTCGATAGCCGGATCTGGGCTACAATCCAGAGGAAGGGCGTCGGCGTTATCTCAGTGATATCCTGCAGTACATTCATGCGTGAGGAATCGAGATGTAACTCATCGTGGTCAGAGAAAGCAAGAAGGGGGCACGGCGGCCGGCGGAGAGGAAAAAGACGTGGATCTAGTGCCTCGGAGCTCGGCGGCTTCCCGTGCTCTGGCCTTGGGCTTCCCTTGGGGTTGCAACGCTACTATCCAAAGATCGATGCTGATCTTGCCTCGGTCAGCGAGAACGCCTCTATGTCGTGGCGCAGTCACCAGAGCCAGTGCGTGACTGTCGATGCTTTGCACCGGCAATAAAACTATAGGGCTACTCGGCGAAGGTGAATTCGGTGGATTCTAGAGGAACACAGAAGAGTTATACTAGTTCAGGCCCTCAAGGTGAGGTAATACCCTACGTCCAGTTGAGGTGTTATTCCTCTGAGGTGTTTGATGATCGGTGATCTTGTTGTCCTTGCCTTGAGGGGCACCCTGCCTCCCTTTATATACTAGGGGACAGGGGTACATGATAAGGATCCCAGCCGGATATGGCCAAGGGATTTCCTCCTTAGAGATAGAGTCCTATTCGACTAAGACTATGTTTCCTTATTATACAAGGCAAAGCTTGCCGGATGCTATCTTATCTTTAATTACATGGTTTGGCTCATCCTCTATCCGAGTGGCCCATGTACTAGTAATGAGGTACCCGGGGCCTATGGCCTCCACAGTGACGCGTTGTCTTCAACCTTGAAGACAGGGAAAGAAGATGGCAAAAATGGATCAGGGACCTAGAGGTGGTCACGTTCCCATAGTTTGGCTACGGTGAAGCTCACCGGAGGAGGAGCGCGGTGGTCGGGATCTCGCCAGTGCTGAGGAAGATGCCTCTGTTCTCGGAGCTCCCGAGGTGGGATTCCTTGGCTTCTCCACGGAACAGGACCAGGGCGAGTGAGAGAGATGATGGGCGAGAGGGCTAGCTAAATGGCGGAGCTCCCCGCGCGGTGAGGTGGAGAGGAGCTCGGTCGGCGGCATGGTGCGTGGCCTGGGGTGTGGCCTGCGGGTTCTGCAGGTGGGGCTAGGTTGGAGGATGCCTGTGACCTACAGATGGGGCCCACAGTGGCTGGGACCCACTTGGCAGCGATAAGTTAGAGAGAACACCTTCTAGAGACTAAGTGTCAATGGAGTAGTTCGGGAGGTCACTTGAGCTGGCGTTTTGGCCGAGTTACAGTGTAGATAAAATCATGGAAAAATTACTGTGAGCAGTGAGTGGTAATGGTTAGATCTGTGCCAATTTTCAGAGTCATGTGGCTTGTAGATTTTTCCTGATAAATTTTCAAAGTTCGGCCAAAATTCAGTCTTCCCTGTATTCTAACCTGAGTCAGTAGGCTTTGTCCTATTATTTTAAGTTTAAGCTTTGTGAAGATTGTACTGAAATTTTTACTGTAATTAGTTCACAATCTGATCCAGGTTCTGGTAAATTTTGGTGAGAGGGTGATTGATGGATTAATTCTGGAAAAAAATGTCAAGTAGGCTGTCTGAAGGTGAAAGTTTTCCATATTTTGCTGAGTTAAGAGTATTTATTTGTGGTACTTATTGAATTGATAAAATTCAGTGAAAATCACAGTGGTTGACTGATATGGTTTAGTTTCTAAGGGAATTTTCCTAGATTTTTACTCCTCCAAAGAGTTCCTTCAAAAATTTGAAATGGCAATTGTGGTTCCTAGAAATACATATGCAAATGCTCAATCAAAATGTGGATAATACTAGGATAAATAATGTGTTTTTATTGCCTCCCACTTTTCATACATCACTTTTATTTCTTTATAGTTTTGGGTATGTTACAGCAATCTTGCGCTTCCTCTGCTCCATCCAGTTATGCTTGTCCTCTTGGCGACTAGCCTTATCCACCAGCTTCTAGAAATCCACGTAGTCCCCTGAGATCAACTGGACGGAGAGCTCATCATTCAATCCCTCCAAGAACATTCCTATCTCTCAGAGTCTATGCTAACATCCTCGGGAGCATAACGAGCAAGATGGTTGAACTTGTAAGAAAATTCCATCACCGAGCGGTTGCCTTGCTTGAGAGCCCTGAACTCCCTCATCTTCAAAGCCAAAACTCTAGCGGGGATGTGCGTCTTCTTGAAGGCAGCGGTGAACTCTGCCCATGTGATAGGCTAGCCTTCAACTCCGTTGGCCCGAAAGTGGTCCCACCTGTGGAGGCCATGGGCCCCGGGTACCTCATGAGAAGCTTTCTGGCCACTCGGATAGATGATAGGCCCAATCCTATAATTAGGGATGCAACAGGACTTGGAGCATATTACCTTGTATGATAAGGAAAGGGGTATAGTCCTAGTCAGGTACGTTGTATTCCTAGAAGGAGATCCCTTGGTCAAGTCCGACTGGGATTTCTACCTTGTAACTTTATCTCTTCAATATATAAGGAGAGGCAAGGAGCCCCCTGGGGCAAGATCACTCTCACCAGAGAAGAGAACAGAATCTTACCAGAGAAACCTCAAAAGCAAAACACAACAGCTAGAAGCAGGGTATTACTTCACCTTGAGGGCCTGAACTAGGATAAATTATTTCGTGTTCCTTTGCAATCCATCAAGTTTAGGTCTCACGAGTGGCCCCATATTATTATTGCCGATATAAAACATCGACAGTTGGCACATCAGGTAGGGACATCGGCGAGATCATCTTTGACAAGCCTGATGGATTCAACCACCGGAGTCGACGGTGTCAACTTTTTCCCCAGGCAAACGATTAGCTTCGGGAGCCTCGACTTCATCGCCGACAAGTTCGGCGACCTCACCCTGTCCGACTCGGATTCGATCCGATCGGCCAGACACTTAGCCGACTCCACGCTAGCCGGCCTACTCAACACTGTAGCAATCTTCGGTGACATGCTGCGGCGATCCCCAAGATGCTCGAGTCCAGGGACAACTCTTTCTTTCGGTGTTCGACTCGGACTCGGACTCGAGCCGACCGATTTCGGGCTAAGAGAGGAAGAGATCATCAACCTCCCGTTCGGACTCAGCAATGCCGCGGATAAATTGAATCAACATCTAATGCGGCAGACCCGATTCCCTAGAGTTTAACTCGAATATGACCCAGAGCCGCTCGAGATTAGATCTAGGGAGGTTGGAGTTGTAATTACCCCCCTTAACTACTCTGATTCTGACTCTCAGTCGGACAATAGTTTGGCAAGCTTTTCTCCACCACGCGAAATCTTCATGGCGTCCAAGGGCTCAACTCCCACTCAAGATGCACACTGACTACTTTATCACCAAGAGGAGGAGGCTCGCTGACTGCGTGAACAACAGGAGAAAGAAGCACAATGTTTACAAGCCGAGCGCAACGCACGTAATGACAATCTACGCAAGGCTAAGCGCACTGTTCAACAGGAGATCCTCCAAACCCAAGTTGGCGACCATGATGTCTTTGTGACCCCACAACAGAACGTTGTGGCCGCTGCCACCTTATTGGACACTCTGCAGTTCGGGCTTGATCACCAGGCCACCCTAACGATTGTAAGGATCAAGGCCATGATTACCGCTGCAGCATGCCAGCAGTGGCAACAGTCGGGAGACATACTCATACCGTCCAACAGGACGGCTTTTGATATGATGATCTAATCTGCCTTAGCACGGCGCTGAGTGGCTGGCTCCAGTCAACCACGCTCGGAGTCGCACCATACATCACTCGGCAATCAAAAAGATGACCGACGGCGACGACAACAGGATGACCGCTGTGACAACCAGGACGCCTGGGGTCGACTACAACGCGATCTCCGGCAAGACATCAACGCTCGATGACGGGAACATGAGTAAGACGAGCACTGTTGACTGGAGGACGAGAACGAGCGCTTCGGCCTCCACCATGAGCGGTTTCATCACCGCAGTCGGAGTCGGAGTCCCCACCTGGACGACGGAGTACCGGCGTTCACCCACAAGCTACAACAAATCAACTGGCCATCTGGCTTCAAGCCAATTGGAATTGAAAAATAGATGGGAAGACCAATCCCAAGTCCTAGCTCACAGTTTACACTTTGGTGATCCGCGTAGCCAGAGGTGACCACAAACCCATGGCTAACTACCTCCCGTTCGCCCTAACCGACTCGGCGAGGACATGGCTAACAGGATTTCCCAGACGGTCAATCAGCTCCTGGGGAGAACTCCGAGAATGCTTCATTGCAAATTTCCAAGGAACATATGGGAGGCCTTCTTCCGAGTACGACTTATATCAATGCCATCAAAGGAAGAATGAGTCTCTACACGATTTCATCAAAAGGCTTTCTGAGAAGAGGAACTTGATCCCAAAGATCAAGAACGAGGTCGTCATCGCTACCTTCTGCAAGGGAGTTAAGGGCACCCCGTTTATCGCCAAGTTTACTCGGAAGCCTCTGAGTTCTGTCAAGGCTCTATTCGACATGGCCAACAAATATGCCGACTCGGCTGACGCTATTGCCAAGGCCTTAGAAGACAAGAAGGAGCCCTGACAGAAGGAGAAGAAAGAGACAGACGACACAACCCCGACTAAGTCCGGCAACCTCAAGCGCAAATCAAACAACGTCGTGGTAGCTGTGGAGCGCAATCGGCCGTGACCCTCAAGGATGGATGATTACCAGAAAGTCATGAATGAGCCATGCCCTTTCCACCCAAAGGGGAAGCACGCGGCTAAGAACTGTTTCATGCTTAAGAAATTTGCTTTGGAGCAAACATCGGTATCTGGCGATGCCAAAGACAAGGACAAGCTAGATCCGCGCACAACCGGCGACTACCAAGATCCCTAGGCTAAGCTCAACCACATCTTCGGAGGGCCGTCTGCATACGAGTCCAAGAGAAAACAAAAGCTACAACTCGAGAAGTCAACTTGGTCTTGACAGATGCCCCCCAATATCTGCACTGGTCAGAGACGGCAATCACATTCGATCGCGTAGATCACTCCGACCGTGTCACGCATCTAGGAAGTTATGCACTCATCCTAGATCTGGTTATCAGGAGTATCAAGTTGAGGAAGGTTCTCATCGATGGAGGAAGTGCTCTCAATATATTGTTTGCCAAAACACTTGACGAGATGAAGATCCCTCGATCCAAGCTATGGCCGAGTACCGCTCACTTCCATGGGGTAATCCCCGGCCTCTCTTCCACTCCACTCGGGCAGATCACCCTGCCAGTTACCTTTGGCATGCAAGAGAATTTTCGTACTAAGAACATCTGCTTCGAGGTTGCCGACTTTGAGACCGCGTATCATGTCATACTCGGATGCCCAGCAATAGCCAAGTTCATGGCGGTGCCTCATTGCACATACATGGTGCTCAAGATGCTAGGCCAGCAGGAGTACTTTTCTTGCGCAGTAACGTTAAGTAAGCCTTCACCTGCGACAAGGGGAGCTGCGAGTTGGCCCAGTCTCAAGAAGCAGTAGTCGGACGAAACAATATCCGACTAGCTACAACACCCGCAATCGAGGACGATCAAGTTTCGGCAAGAAAAGCAGCAAAGTCGGGAATTTCGGCGGATTTAGAGAAGAAGAAGATCCCCAGGACCCTTTCGATCCCACCAAGACTGTGCTTGTCGGGACCAGACTCGACCCCAAATAGGAAGACGCGCTCGTCACCTTCCTCCAGGAGAACAGGGATATATTTGCTTGGAAACCTTCCGACATGCTTGGTGTACCAAGGGAGGTGATCGAGCATTCCCTCAATGTTAAGCCAGACGCCAAACCAGTCAAACAACGACTACGGTGCTTCGTACAAGCCCGCAATGATGCTATTTGGGAGGAGATAATCAAACTCCTTGCAGCCAGGTTCATCAAAAAGGTCTATCACCCAGATTGGCTGGCAAACCCAGTCCTGGTCCAGAAGAAGAATGGTAAATGGCGCATGTACGTCGACTATATCGACTTAAACAAGGCGTGCCCCAAGGATCTATTTGGTCTATCCAGGATAGGTCAGGTGGTCGACTCCATGGTTGTCATGCCCAGAAATTTAGCCAATTCTAGACTATTTTGTGTATTAAAATTCCTGTCCAGGAATCAAGCCAGGGTACACAAAATGACAAATCAATAAACAGATCCAAACGTAAGCGAAGAGTAAATACTTACAGAAGAGGCACTTAGTCCTCACACGGAAGAAAACAGCAGCGGAAAGGCGAAACTAGCGTGACTTCAGCTCCACTCCACAGGCAAGCTTAACTGGGGTATAAGCCAAGGTCTTCTCTTTTGAAAAGGGGGACACAGCAAGACTGAGTACCACCCACCATACTCAGCAAGCCACACCGATGATGCGTTCATGCACGGAATTTTCAAGGGAGGTTGGTGGCTCATTTGCGTAAAGGCAGTTGTAAGCAGTGGTAGTTATAAAATAGGTAAAACAGTTGTTATTTTAATCAGATTAATCCATCACTGAACAACGCTACACCATGTTGATCAGGCCCAAACCATCCACCTGAACTATACCAGTTCCATTAAGTCAAGTCAATTAAGTAAGGGTGAGCCTAATCACGGTGAGTCTTCGCCAACCGCCCATGTCCGCGGGCGCGGCTATTCGAAAAGATTTACTCTGATCAGAGGTGTACAACTATACCCACAAGACACAGCCCCACACACGTTCCCATGTGCCGGTGCATCACCACGATACCCCGTGGGAGGCTATGATAGGACCGTTCACGCAACCTCTCCCTAACCATCCACACCACATTGAGGTTGCATCTGCCGATAGGGTACACCATTTCGGCCAGGCTACCCTCCTTGCGCCACAATGGATCCAGAAGACAATCAACCCTACCCCGGGCCGACCCAACTCCATCACGCCCATCCTCACCATCGGTGCCTAGGAGAGGGAGAAGAGACGCTACAAGCCCAGCTGTTGCCCACGCTGGCTTATGGAAAGTACGAGTATTTGCCCAAGGGGCTCCCACGAACCGATCATTAATTGCCATGGGTGCGACATGCAAAATCATACACCGACAGCCCACCATTTGAGTCACATTTTAGTTGTTTAGTTTCGACTAATTACCATGGTCAAATATCTTGAGCACGCAGCTCAACAGGTTACCAAATATAGAAATAATGTGATTATCCATTCAGTGGTCTAGTGGTACTAAGCATGGCTAAGCAAGTCCTATCTCTAGCCAAGTCATCCAATGAGACATAAGCTAGTTAGATTATCACCCAAGGTTATCAATGAATGGATAGCAAATAACAGGGTCTCAAGCAAGCGGATAGGTTGTCCCATATTCCATGTAATTGGTAAAATATGCAATTTATTTATAAATCATAAAATGTTTCACAAAGTAGGTTCAACATGCTCAAGGATGAATGTGTGACTTGCCTTGCAACAAAAAGTCTTCGATTGCCCTTCCGAACTCTTCCGTAGACTCCGCGATCCTTTGAAACAGCGATTATATGCGACTACACGCAAAACAATAAAAACCCTAAGAAACACCAAATAAATAGTACATAAAAATTACATAAACAAGTAAAGCATGATTTTAGATGAATTTAGGAAGAAGAACGGGTCGAATTGGAGTGCGGACAGAAAAGATATGGCTTCCGGAATACTGAATTTAGAATAAATCCGAAAAGAATTGGAAAAGAATATTCTCCGGAATATTCTCTTGGAATTAAATTAAAAAAATTATTTCTGGATGGATAAATGAGTGGAAACCACTGTCATGGACACAGATCCTATGGACTAGGTCCATGGATCGAGGTAAAAGGTGAGGTGGTAGACTGGAGTGATGTGTCTGCCTCATTGACAATGAAACGACGTCGCTATTGAGGTGGATGCCGATGTGGCACGAAAGGTGAGATGGCGATGAGGTGGATTGATGACGAGGAAAACATGACTGAGGTGGCAGATGAGATGGACTTGCTAGGACCGACGTGGCATCAGATTTAGACGTGTGGATCCAATGGTGGAGACTCGACCTAGACAATCCGTTGGTTGCGATCGGTTTGGTATTTTATGTGGATCGGTCGGCCCGAATTAGGTTTTGAAGGATTGACGATCAGGATGGCTTGAAGACATATAGGTCGGGGTCACAGGGGAGGAGAAGACTCCGGGGTCTGTGCATCAGTGGCATACTGAGGGGCCAAAATGAGCTCGGCCGTCCAAGGCGCAGCACAGGAGACACGCCGGCACGGCGGCCGGGGAGTCGACGACGGCGGTAGCGATTGATGGTGCCACGGCGGTGATGCGTCGGTGAGCTGAGATTGATGAGAGATGGGCAATGCGACGACGATGTTGGCATGCAGGCGAGACGACAACGGCTTAGGACAGCGGCGTTCGGCGACCAAATGACGGCGGCGCACAGGAAACGGTGTGGCAGGGGCTGGGAACAGCGGGCAGCGGCGCCGAGGAGGAGACAATGATAGCGGGACCGACGGCACGACGACACGGCAAACCGGTGATGACCGAGACGCACAAAGGTAACGAGGACGACGGCGGACGACGAGGGCGACGTCGGGGAGGAAACAGCAGCAAGGGCCGGCGACATGGTGCGCAGGGGAGGAGCAGGCCGAGGCGGCGGTGAAGATGGCGACGATGACCCACGCCGACGTGGCGGCCCTGGCCGACGGCGACCAATGGCGGCGTGGCTGGCAGACCAGTGACGGCAGGCGGCGGCGAGAGGCGCAGAGGACGATGACGATGTTGACGACACAGCGACCGGCGGTAGGGGAGCAGGCGACGGCAACGGCGATCCACGGCGCGACGACGGCATCTAGTGGGGCAGGATGACGTAGAAGAACGACAGCGACGCGGCTGCAGCACGGAGACCCGCCGAGGGCGGCGACGTCCGGTGGTGTGCGGAGAGGATGAGACCGAACGGCGGTTTCCCGAGCTGAGAGGAGCCGGAGAGGGAAGGAATGGGGTGTCAGTGGGATGAGGACCGGGCACTCACCCGCGGCGAGCAGACGACGTTGGCGACGACCCAACGGTGGCGTCGGCGCGGCGGTGGCGGCTAGAACAGAGGGGAACGGGGTGACGCACGGCGTGGCGGCGCTTGCAAGAGATGGGGTGGCTCGGCGGGCGGCACTGGATGGCGGCAGCAGGGCGGCGGCGACGCCAAGAGTGGAGCAGCAACGCTGGATGTGGCGGCGGCGCCGGCGAGGTGGCGCAGGCGACGGCGGGGTGAAGCTAGGCGGTGGTGGCTTCGAGCGTCGGGGAGCACGAGAGGCGGCAGCTGGAGGCGTGGCCGGCAGAGACAGGCGACGGTGGGGAGGCGCTAGCGATGGCGGCTTCGGGCGCCGGGGAGCACGATTTCGTGCCGGTCTTCGCGAGAAGATGGGGAGAAAAAGGGGAGGGAGTGGGGGAAGTGGATGGCGACCTCGGCTCGCGCGGTTTGGACACGAACACGGGGCACGAGGGTGCGGGAATGGCGGCGATGTGGGGTTGTGTGGCACGGAGATGGCGGCTATGGCGGTTGGGGGCGGCGCACAGCCGGGCCGGGCAGGGGCAGGAGCAGGCCGAGCGCGGCAGCAGCGGCTGCGGGCCGAGGGAGGCGGCGGTGGGCTGGCGCAGGCCGGGGAGAGCGAGGCCGAGGGGCTCAGCCCATGCGACGGTGGCGGCTTGGCTTGCTGGCGACCAAAGCAGAGAGAGAAATGACCGAAGTAAGAAGTGAGTAGGGAAAGAAAGGGGAAAAAAGAAAAAGGGCGAAAAAAAAGACGGAGAAAAAGGAAAAAAGGGGTTTTTTCTGGAGAAACCCAAAATTTGGAAATTGGAAGTTCGGAATTTAGGAAATATTTCCGAATTGAAAATTTGTGGAAATGTATCAGAATTTTGGAGGGTCGCGAATGTTGGCGCATAAATATATTTAAAAAACGAAAATGCCGAAACACTTTTGAAAATCGAAATATTTCTTTAGAATTGAGGAGATTCACCAGAATTTTTGGAACCCTCCAAGTATAAGAATATTTTGGGAATTTCTAGAATATTGTAAGGAGTTAGCAGGAATATTCTGAAATCAGGAAAAATTGGAAATATTTACGGAATCAGGAACTTGGGGAAAAATGGAGGGTATTTTACGTCGACCGAGAAATTAGGATATTCGAGGAATATATTTCACGGAGTTCGGGAAACGGAATAAACGAACTTCCAAAATATGGGGAATATTTTGGGAGTCAAGAATAGGGGAAATAGTTTAGGAAACATTTGATCGCTTGTGTCGGCGAAGTAGGACAGGGGGTCCCACATGCCCTGGGGACGCGTGGGTCTTCGGCCACGTGGATCCCCGGGGGGCACCCTTCCACGGCCCGGGCTCGTGCCCGGGCGCTACCGCCTTCGGTCTGACGGCCCGGGCTCGTGCCTGGGGCGCGACCGCCGACGGCCCCGGGATCGTGCCCGGGCACTATCGCCATCGGCCCCGGGCACGCCCCGGGCATCGTATATATCAGCTCGGCCCCGGGTCCTCTTGGGCCTCGGGCCCGAGCCTTGCCTCCGGGCACAATTCACTGCCTGCCCGGGGCCCACATGTCGGTCCCCGGCAGCTCTGACCAACTACTCTGCCACGTGTGGGCGTCTCCCAATGGCCCCCCGTGGACACCCGACTGCTGTCAGAAACCTTTGACTTCTGAGGAAGGTGCGCTGAAGTCAAGAAGAGTCAGAGACCCTTGACTTGGAGGCGTGCGCCATCACGTCTCCACGTTCCAGCCGTCCTCCGCAGCCGACCTACCCGGCGTGGACGCAGCAGCGCCAGCAGGCGGACGTGCAAGACAAGACGGCGACAAGACTTTGACAAGACAGATCATACCTAGCTCTCTCACGTGCATCCGGCGTTGTGGACTCCCCTCATCTATAAAGGAGGATCCAAGCCACAGGCAGAGGGGAAGGAGGCCGAACCGGACAGAGCTTTCCCTGTCTTCTGCTCCCGTGCTCCTTCTCTAGCCCCTGTTCCTCTTCTCCGGCTCCGGCTGTGAGCTAGCTTACCTTGTAACTACCGTACTACATTCGTCCACCACAGATAGCATACACACAGGAGTAGGGTATTACGCCTCCGAGCGGCCCGAACCTGTATAAATCCTCGTGTCTCCTCCGAGCGTGCTGTTCATCGTCTTCTTCGCATATCTTTCTTCTGCACCCAGACGCCGGCTTCGCCTGAGAACTACTCCCCTGGCCGAATCTCAAAAGGGGGGTCTCCCGACTCCCCGCCGTCGAGGTTTCACCCTCCGACAGCTGGCGCGCCAGTAGGGGAGTTCCCTTTTCAGGTGGTACGCCGGCAGCACCGGCGCGCTCCATGGCGAGCGGCCACCATCATCAGCAGGATTCCGACGACGAGCCCGGCGGGTTCTCCCCGCCGGACAATGCTAGCCCTCTGGCTCGCTCACCACGTTCCCCCACGTCTTCCTGGGGGCGCGCGGTGCGCGCTGCACGGGCCGACTTCACCCAGTGGCGGCCTGGCCGAGCGGTCTCGCACCTCCCTCCGCGGAGGGAGCCGGTAAGTGCCCGGCTGCGTCCGCCACGGCCTCATTCGTGAGGCGCAAACAGGCGCGCCGCTCCACGGCGCGCCACCATCAAGACATCCAGCCGGCGACGCCGCAGAAGCTCTCCTGGCGGCGAAGGCTCTCCTGCGCCACCCCCGGCTTCCACCAGGGCAGCGGCCGGAAAGGCGGTGGCTCGGCGAAGTCGCCAACCTCGTAGGTAAGGCCCATCGTCTGATCACCGCCGGCAATCATGCAGGAACCGGCGAGTCCTCGCGCTCCGCCTCGCGCCGGAACAGGAGGAAGCGCCAGAAAGGCCAAGGCGGCCGCCGCCGAGAGCTCCGCCTTGGCTGCTGCGGCAGCCCCCGGGGCGACATCGCCCACGAGGACGACGACGCGGTGGTAAGCGGCAAAGGCCGCACGTGCGCCGCCGCCGCCGGCAATGGCCGGGATGGTGCGCCTTCCACCAGACGGACCGGCACGACCTTACGGAGTGCCGCGCCGTCCAGCGCTTGGCCGAACGCCTCGAGGAGCGGCAGTAGGCCGAGCCCGTCGGAGCCTGGCTCCCGGCGCGCACACTTCCTCCCGATCTGAGCCCTTGGCTCCCGGCGTGCTATCTACCCTGGTCGGAGCTTAGCTCCTGGGTGCATACTTAGCCCCGGTCGAGCTTAGCTCCCGGGTGCATACTTAGCCCCGGTCGGAAGCCTTGCCTCCTGGGCACATGTTGGACAATACATATCAAATCATATTCCAGTCAGGGGCCCTCCGGGTCCCGGGTACACATAGGGAGCGACTGCCCGGACTCGATGGAGTCCGGGCGGATCGTCCCGACTCAGTCCGGGGCCTCCGGGTCCCGGACACACTTAGGGTGCGACTACCCGGACTCCATCGGACGCGATGGCAAGTCCGGGCGGTTCGTCCCGACTCAGTCCGGGGCCTCCAGGTCCCGGTGTGATAGTCCGGACCACGCCGCTCAGTTGAGCGCGAGTCCGGGCAGGCCGCTCCCGGTTGAGAATCTTCTCCCGGTGCCCGGAGCTCGCACCCTCGCAAGGGAAGCTGAGCCCGAGAACGGCCCCTGGCAAGCCAGAGCCAGATAGCGTCCTCGCTGCCCTCGGTAGCGGGACTCGTGCCCGCTCCTCGCGCCGTGGCCTCAGGTCACGACCCACGGGTTGATGGTTGGGCACGCACCAATAATATCCCGCGAGCAGCGAGTGTGGCGCTCGCCGAAGAGCGCCCCTCGCCCAGCAAAACATATGGCCTGGGACTTACCTCCCGGGCCCGACTCTGAGGAGCCCGACCCGGGGCGGCATCGCCAAGGCGAGTGCGCGCCTAGGAACGCGGCACCCGGAATGATCCTCACAGGGCGCGAGTACCCAGACAGCATCGCCTCGACAAAGGCGGTGTCCGGGGAAGTTGTCCCGACGTGGTCCATGTACTTACCCAGCCTCCGTGCCCGGCACAAGTCGACCATAAATATCAAGTCACATTTCAGTCCGGGGCCCTGGGTCCCGGGCACATATTTGAGCCGCGGGACGGGTTCCCGAATCCGTGCCGTGGGTCCGACACCGAGGTGCCGAACCAGGGCGGCCTCGCCAAGGCGGGTGCAAGCCTAGGAACGCGACACCAGGAATAGGGCGCGATAGCCCGGATAGCACCGCCCCGGCGAGAATGCTTCCGGAGGGTCGTCTCACATCCCATATTCAAGCCCGGGCCCCCGGAACCCGGCTTATATCAAAGCCATATTTTAGTCCAGGGCCTCCGGGTCCCGGACACTTATCCTTCGCATGACAGCCGGGGCCCCCGGGTCCCGAGCACATGCCGGACTCGGGCTCGCGAGGGAAGCGAGTCCGAGCTCCATTCCTAGGCACATCAACGTCTTCACAAAATCTGCATGTATAAAACGTCCTGTAAGTTGCGGTGAGCCCGGGCCAGCGCCGGACTTCTCCGGGAACTCAGCACTGGCCGGGGCCCCATGTATATACACTTTACATAAGCAATATTTTTAATATTCTTCCCGGTCTCGTTCCTTTCGTTGTTTTCCATGTGTTGCGTAGCATGGGATGGACAAGGGGAACGGACCGGACGCTCTCACAGTTCACTATGCGTAGATAGACCTTCCCCGGCGGTCCCGGGGAGGACTCATACCGCACCAAGCTTAGCGCCCGGGGAGGCCCAGTTCTTCCTGGTGTACCGGGCCAAAGCCGTTCTGTCGCCAGAACTCTTCTTTGGCTCTCGAGTACGGCGCTACATCGACAAACATCAACCACGACAATATGCAGCTCGACAACCTCGACTTCCTCGAGGAACGAAGGTGGCGCGCTCCGCTCCGCGTCGCCCGTTACCAGCAAGGCCTCAAGCGCTACCTTTGGCGTCAGGTTCGGGCCCGATCACTTCAGGTTTGGGGTTCGAATCTCCGCCGTATCTTCGTACGGGTCGGAATGAAATCTTCCCCCCGTGGGAAGGCCCCTTCCTGGTGATCGGAACTTCCCAACCGGGCTTGGTAAGCCTGGGAGCATCTTCACAAATATTATCTGAAAGCACATCCTGTAAGTGCCTCTAAACCTCAGCACTGATCGAGGCCGATGTGCATTCGCTTTCCATAGTAATGCTTTTATTATCGTTTCCGGGCTCGTGCCCTTATCCTTTCTTTGTGTCGCGATCGTGCGATCTCCCCCCGGGGGCATAATCGGGTCGCGCCCATGCGGTGGCTGGGTATTGCGCCTAAGCATCTGTTCCTTACCAGCGAGCTACCGTATCCCATCTGCTAAACCCCGGACATCGTCTAAGCCCCGGCTTGCGGTGCCCCGCTCTGGTTGGCTTCGGGCTCGGTTTTTTCCGCTGCTAGGGGTAGATTCCTTATGCGCAATCCTTTCCTCCGCTCAGTCGCGACCGCGAAGAGCCCCTAAGAGTGGTAGACGCAACGGCTCGCAACATGGAATGGACAAGGGAACGAGCCAAGTGCTCTCACGGTTCATCATGTAGAGCCTGTCGTCGCGGCATCGCTGTGCTCCCTAGGCCAACGGGGCCTGGGGCACGAAGGACCCCCGAATCCGGAAGACGGAAGGGACCGAGCCTCAACCAATTCCGCAAGTCTCGCGCTCGGCGCCCGCGCACTTGGTGCCAGCCCCGGGCCCCGGGACCTGGGCGCGACGGCGATCCACAGCGGATCGGCCCGATGCTCGGCGCTCCCGAGGGAGAACAACACCCCTGGTCCCGGGATGGTGCTCGCGAAGCCATGCCGCCCTTCGCAATACCCAGATACGTAACCTTATCCAACTTTACATACTACTCAACTTGTATTCTTCCTCTATTTGCATGGTCAGCCTAGGTTCCCGGGGGCGCGGAGGGCCCCCGGGACCCGGAAGATGGGCAGGGGCCGAATCTGCGAACTTCGTCGCTCCGCCAAGCTCACGTCCGGACTGCTCGCGCCCCCGGGAACCGAGCTCCCGAGGCGTCCGACGGTCGCGTTCGCCGCCTCCCGGGGCCCGAACTCCCGGGGCAAGCGGCTGCGCCGGGGCCCGGACAGGGGTCTCACACCCTACGGCTGTTCGCAGTTGCTGGCCCTCGATGTCGGACGGCGCCCGATACTCGACGTCCCCAGACACGGGACCCCAAGTACAAGCGACCTCCGAACAACACAATAAACCAAGGTACGAAAAGTATAAACATGACCATATACATATGCAAACATCTCTCTTTTTACAAGACAGGCAAAACCGGAGCGCAAGCACGAGCGAGGCCCGGAGACGCCGTCGCACGGGGAGAGGTCGCTGGCCTCCTTCGGACCGGACCCCGGACGACGACAGAAGAAGGCGCCCGGGGCATGGAGGCCCCCCGGACCCGAAGGCGCCCGCGCATAGCGTCAGAAGGAAACCGGCGTCTTCCTCAACCTCCTCGTCAGGCATCAGCTCTACGAGATGGTCGCCGCGGTCGAAGAACCCTGCCTCCGGGGCAGCGGGCTCGACCACGGCCTCCCGAGACTTCCTCGCGAACCGCCGCGACGTCCTCGCGATCTGCCGCGAACACCTCGCGAACCACCGCGACTTTCTCGCGAACAACCGCGACTCCCTCGCGCACGCCGAACTCACACCCCCGGGACGCGAGCCCAGCCTCTGGGGCCCGGACGCGTTCTTCCCGGGAGAGTGTTTCCTTCTCCCGTGCCTCCATCTCGGGCCAGGCGCGGGAGAACTCATCGCGGCGGATTAGGTGGCAGCCTCCAAATGGACGACGCGCCTCATTGCTGCCGCGGCCTCCGACCAGCGGTCACCACGAAGAACTCGGTGGCGACAGTACGGGCGGCAAGCTGCCGCCTCGCCATCACGACCGCTGCCGCCGGCCTTCCTCAACACTTCGTTCCATGATTCCAGCCCGGGTCCCGGGTACGTCTCGCATCTAAATCAACAAATCGTCAAGCTACGTCAGTGCATGACGAACCAGGCGGACCCAGCGTCCCCTCCTTTCTTCAAGACGTGGCCCTGTTCCTGGCCGGGCAGACCCCAGCCGAGCAACAGGGCCAGGGCCACTGTCGGCGAAGTAGGACAGGGGGTCCCACATGCCCTGGGGACGTGTGGGTCTTCGGCCACGTGGATCCCCGGGGGCACCCTTCCACCGGCCCGGGGCTCGTGCCCGGGCGCTACCGCCTTCGGTCGCTGACGCCCCGGCTCGTGCCTGGGGCGCGACCGCCGACGCCCCGGGATCGTGCCCGGGGCACTATCGCCATCGGCCCCGGGCACGCCCCCGGGCATCGTATATATCAGCTCGGCCCCGGGTCCTCTTGGCCTCGGCCCGAGCCTTGCCTCCGGGCACAATTCACTGCCTGCCCGGGGCCCACATGTCGGTCCCCGGCAGGCTCTGGACCAACTACTCTGCCACGTGTGGGCGTCTCCCAATGGCCCCCCGTGGACACCCGACTGCTGTCAGAAACCTTTTGACTTCTAAGGGAAGAGTGTGCGCTGAAGTCAAGAAGAGTCAGAGACCCTTGACTTGGAGGCGTGCGCCATCACGTCTCCACGTTCCAGCCGTCCTCCGCAGCCGACCTACCCGGCGTGGACGTAGCAGGCGCCAGCAGGCGGACGTGCAAGACAAGACGGCGACAAGACTTTGACAAGACAGATCATACCTAGCTCTCTCACGTGCATCCGGCGTTGTGGACTCCCCTCATCTATAAAGGAGGATCCAAGCCACAGGCAGAGGGGAAGGAGGCCGAACCGGACAGAGCTTTCCCTGTCTTCTGCTCCCGTGCTCCTTCTCTAGCCCCTGTTCCTCTTCTCCGGCTCCGGCTGTGAGCTAGCTTACCTTGTAACTACCATACTACATTCGTCCACCACAGATAGCATACACACAGGAGTAGGGTATTACGCCTCCGAGCGGCCCGAACCTGTATAAATCCTCGTGTCTCCTCCGAGCGTGCTGTTCATCGTCTTCTTCGCGTATCTTTCTTCTGCACCCAGACGCCGGCTTCGCCTGAGAACTACTCCCCTGGCCGAATCTCAAAAGGGGGGTCTCCCGACTCCCCGCCGTCGAGGTTTCACCCTCCGACAGCTTGAAATACGGTTTATTTTGAGAATCGGAATGTCGAGGAGGTTTTGGGGTTCCTGGAGCGACACAAAACCCTAGAAGAAAAGGGAGTTAGAGTTCACAATGAACGAGGAGACTTCAAAGGACTGACCCGGAACGACCCGAACAGGGGAAAAGACAGGGATTTTATTATATATTTATCTAATTACATAAATGATCTTTGTCCCATTAAAATTAATTCTGGAGCTCCGAAAATTCCAAGAAAATTCAAATAGCTAATTAAATCATGAGGAATTTACCAGAAATAAATTCCACCATAAAACCAAAGGAGTTTATTATCATAAATACTTAAACGCTTAAAATATTCTGACAAAAACCCCGAGAATATAAAAGCATCCAA
Organism: Oryza meyeriana var. granulata; assembly: GCA_003991445.1. Taxonomy (NCBI): domain Eukaryota; kingdom Viridiplantae; phylum Streptophyta; class Magnoliopsida; order Poales; family Poaceae; genus Oryza; species Oryza meyeriana. The sequence goes on from RYFJ01001359.1 coordinate 168,935, forward strand.
GTATTTATTTTAAAATTTAAACTTGGGATTTTTAATATTGGAAATTTCAAAATTTTATTCAAACACGTTTCTCAAACAAAAATTTTCTAGCGTATTCTTGTATTTCGATTTACCCCAAAAAAAATTTTTAATTAAAGCGATTTTCAGGGCGTGACAAATCCACCCCTCTTACAGAAATGTCGTCTCGAGATTTGGGGCAACTAGAAAGAAAAAGGTTTGGTTGATCTTCAACTCTTTCCTTTGAGCACTTTCTTCTAGTGACAACCCTTGGAATTGGTCCCATTGTTTGTCCTGGCGTAACTTATATACTTGCTTGTTGACTACATATTAATTTACCGACTGTGCACTGATTTGCGGACGGTGCCGAGGTGTTCTTGATGGCTGATCCTTCCTGGTGAACACTTTCCTTTCTCTACTGAATTTACTTCGTCCGGTTTCTTTATCAATCACCTTTCTTCCTACCTTCTTACTAACTGTTTCTTAGCATCCTCATACTTAGATTCTCATAATAGGGATGGAAATATTCGTCTGTAACTTTTAGGGTTATTGTAGGTGTCTTGTCCGATGACTACCTCAACTGCTTTGGTATTAGGTTCCTTCCGTCTTTAACTTCTGTCCTTGACGCTTTTATCTTAGGTGCTACCCTTCAATGTAAACAGACTTAGAATCATGGTAACAACTGCCGGTACTCCTGAAGATAACAACTCGATTGGGCTTACTATTGTCGTCATAAACTGGCTTTCACTAACTCCATAGACATAAACTGGCTTTCACTAACTCCATTGTGAGTTAGTCATGCCTTCCCTCCTTCCAAATTCTGACGCTACCGACTTGTCTTTCTTTTACTGTAATGATTGTTGCGACCATGATGTCATTGATGCTTCTCTGCGATGACTGGCACTTTGGCTTTGGGTGAAGTCTCGAGAAGTTATCCATATCCAAGCGTTGTTTTTCTGGTCTTGATTGTAACTGGTAAGGTCGTTCTCCTGAGAAAATTGGCGAGGATGATCCATCAATCCTAGCTTGACTTGTCCCTTAATGTCCTGCATCATGTTCTTCTTATCTGCCTGATGAATTGCTTGGAAGATGAATTAAGCTAATTGTTCATTACTTGTGCCTTCTTAAGTCCGCATAACGGTTTACTCCATCTGGTAGACATATACCAAATATTGGCTTCCACTATCCAACAAAGGTCTGTCGTCTCTTGGTGAACAAGGGTTTACGATGAAACCAAGTCTGCACATTTTAGGCTGAATAGGGGTCATGATTGTGATTATTACTAACCAAGGCTGAATCCAATATAATCTCTTTCTTCTTATCACATGTATAAAACTGTCCATCTGTGGTGGAGAAATCAATGGGGAGAGAAGGTATAGAGCAAAGAGAGAGAGGGCATCTTCTTTACTAAATATTTAAATTATCACTGAACTGTAATGAATATAGAGTGTTGATTATTACACTGCCAAACTAGTATGGCCATATCACCACCTAACATACGCCATACGCTACCCAAGCACACAAGCACCAAAGGAACAAGCACCAGCACACTAACAACCAAGTTAACACACGTGACTAAACTAAACGTGAAAACTATTCTTGAGGGTGCAACTCAGGCTTTAGGAAGGTAATCGGAGAGCTTCTTTGACTTCTTCGGCTGAGGGGCATCAGCTTCTACTTTCAGTTACTTCAGCTCCTTTTCCAACTCTCGGATCCTCTTATGACGTAGCTCCTGGTTCTGTTGTGTCAGTTGATCCACTTATCTTTGCAACCTATCGATCTTCTTCTGCCGTGCATGTAGCTGGGATCTAGTCCTTTCTTTGTAGCTAGAGTGAAGGTCATCCAAGTAATGTAGCATAGTCCTCATGTGCATGATCATCATATTGTCTTCCTACCAGGTATTCTCACAACCATTCTGTAGACCTGACCAACTGTGAGAGGGATGGTAATGGTACACTGTATTTGCTAGAGCAGTGTTGAAGAAGTGACGGAGTTGGCATAAAGCTTCATAAGATACTTCCTCTCGAGCAGATAGGAAATGATCAGCTTTGGTGGCGAAGGTGAGTCGAGGAAGATCTTCTCGGTTGGAGTCGAGAGTCACCGTGATCTTGTAGTAGAAGTCTGTCCCATTGTTGGCAATAGTGTGGTGGTACACTGGCAAAGTTTCGTATCCGATTTTGGCAACCATGCGGCGAAACTCTGCTGAGAAACCACTGTCTCCAAGATACACACTTTCTCTGTTGGCCATCTAGAACAAAGTTGAAAAATTTGAACTAGTAATCCTTCTTTTGTTGCCTCTAGTTAAGGGTAAGAAGAGAGAAATCAAACATAGAAAAGGGAGAGCAAGAAGATTTTCACAAATAGAATTTTTTCCCCTTTCTTTCCCTGCTCATGTTCTTCCTTCGATCATTTCTCTCTCTGCTTTGGTCGCCAGCAAGCCGAGCCGCTGCCGCTGCCGTTGCCTAAGCCGAGCCCCTCAGCCTCGCTCTCCCCGGCCTACGCCAGCCCACCGCTGCCTTCCTCAGACTGCAGCCGCTGCTTCCGCGCTCGGCCTGCTCCTGCCCCTGCCCGGCCCGGCTGTGCGCCACCTCCGCCGCCCCGCAACCGCCATAGCCGCCAACCCCGCGCCACACAACCCCATGTCGCCGCCGTTCCCGCACCCTCGTGCCCCGTGTTCGTGTCCAAATAGCACGAGCCGAGGTTGCCATCCACTTCCCCCACTCCCTCCCCTTTTTCCCCCATCTTCTCGTGAAGAACGGTGCGAAATCATGCTCCCCGGCACCCGAAGCCGCCATAGCCAGCGCCTCCCCACCGTCGCCTATCTCTATCGGCCGCGCCTCCAGTAGCCGACTCTCATGCTCCCCGACGCCCGAAGTCGCCGCCACCTGGCTTCACCCCGCCGTCGCCTGCGCCACCTCGCCGGCACCGCCACCGCATCCAGCGTCGCCGCTCCACTCCTGGTGTCGCCACCGCCCTGTTGCCGCCATCCAGCGCCGCCCGCCGAGCCACCCCATCTCTTGCATGCGCCGCCACGCCGTGCGTCGCCCCGTTCCCCTTTGTTCTAGCCACCACCGCCGCGCCGACACCACCGTTGGGTCATCGCCAACGTCGTCTCCTTTCCACGGGTGAGTGCCCGGTCCTCATCCCACTGATGCCCCATTCCTTCCCTCTCCGTGCTGCAGCCGCGTCGCCGTCGTTCTTCTGTGTCGTCCTGCCCCACTGGATGCCGTCGTCGTGCCGTGGATCACCGTTGTAGTCGCCTGCTCCCCAACCGCCGGTCGCTGTGTCATGAACATCATCGTCGTCCTCTATGCCTCTCGCTGCCACCTGCCGTCGCTGCTCTGCCATCTACGTCGCCGTTCGTCATCGTCGGCTAGGGCCACCACGTCGGCGTGGGTCATCGTCGCCATCTTCACCGCCGCTTCGGCCTGCTCCTCCCCTGCGCACCATGCTGCCGGCCCATGCTGCTGTTTCCTCCCTGACGTCGCCCTCGTCGTCCTTGTTACCTCTGTGCGTCTCGGTCGTCACCGGTTTGCCGTGTCGTCGTACCGTCAGTCCCGCTATCATCGTCTCCTCCTCGGCGCCGCCGCCCGTTGTTCCTAGCCCCTGGCCGCGCCATTTCCCGTGCACCACCGTCGTCTGGTCGTCGAACGCCGCTGTCCTGAGCCATCGTTGTCTCGCTTGCATGCCAACGTCATCGTCACATTGCCCGTCTCTCGTCGGTCTCGGCTCGCCGACGCATCGCCGCTGTGGCACCGTTAATCGCTACCGCCGTCGTCGACTCCCCGGCCGCCGCGCCGGCGTGTCTCCTGTGCTGCGCCTTGGATGGCCGAGCTCGTTTTGGCCCCTCGGCATGCCACCGAAGCACGGACCCCGGCGTCTCCCCTCCCCTGTGACCCCGGCGTATATGTCTTCAAGCCATCCCGATCATCGATCCTTCGAAACCTAATTCAGGCCGACCGATCCACATAAAATACCAAGCCGATCGCAACCAACGGATTGTCCAGGTCGAGTCTCCACCGTTGGATCCACATGTCTAAATCTGATGCCATGTCAGTCCTAGCCAGTCCATCTCGTCTGCCACCTCAGCCCTGTTTTCCTCATCATCGATCCACCTCATCGCCATCTCACCTTTTGTGCCACATCTACATCCACCTCAGTAGCGACGTTGTTTCTTTGTCCACCTTAGTATCGTTTTGCGTGTAGTCACGTATAATCGCCGTTTCAAAGGATCGCGGAGTCTATGGAAGAGTTCGGAAGGACAATCGAAGAATTTTTGTTGCAAGGCAAGTCACACATTCATCCTTGAGCATGTTGAACCTACTTTGTGAAACATTTTACAATTTATAAGTAAATTACATGTTTTGCCAATTACATGGAATATGGGACAACTTATCTGCTTGCTTGAGACCCTGTTATTTGCTATCCATTCATTGATAACCTTGGGTGATAATCGGACTAGCTTATGTCTCATTGGATGACTTGGCTAGAGATAGGACCTGCTTAGCCATGCTTAGTACCACTAGACCACTGAAGGGATAATTACATTATTTCTATATTTGGTAACCTGCTGAGCTGCGTGCTCGAGAAGTTTGACCATGGTAATTGATTGAAACTAATCAACTAAAATATGACTCAAATGGTGGGCTATGGGTGTATGGTTTTGCATGTCGCACCCATGGGAATTAAGGACCGGTTCACGGGACCCCCTTGGGAAAATACTCGTACTTTCCACAAGCCAGCGTGGGCAACGGCTAGGCTTGTAGTGTCTCTTCTCCCTCTCCTAGGCACCGATGGTGAGGATGGGCGTGATGGAGTTGGGTTGGCCCAGGGTAGGGTTGATCGTCTTCCGGATCCATTGTGGCACAAGGGGGGTAGCCTGGCCGAAATGGTGTGCCCTGTCGGCAGGTGCAACCTTAGCGTGGTGTGGTTGGTTAGGGAGAGGTTGCGTGAACGGTCTTGTCACAGCCTCTCATGGGGTATCATGGTGATGCACTGGCACACGGGAACATGTGTGAGGCTGTGTCTTGTGGGTACAGTTGTACACGCGGACATGGGCGGTTGGCCAAGACTCACCGTGATTAGGCTCACCCTTACTTAATTGACTTGACTTAATGGAACTGGTATAGTTCAGGTGGATGGTTTGGGCCTGATCAACATGGTGTAGCGTTGTTCAGTGATGGATTAATACTGATTAAAATAACAACTGTTTTACCTGTTTTATAACTACCACTGCTTACAACTGCCTTTACGCAAATGAGCCACCAACCTCCCTTGAAAATTCCGTGCATGAATGCATCATTGGTGTGGCTTGCTGAGTACGGTGGGTGGTACTCAGTCTTCTTGTGTCCCCCTTTTCAAAAGAGAAGACCTTGGCTTATACCCCAGTTAAGCTTGCCTGTGGAGTGGAGTTGAAGTCACGCTAGTTTCGCCTTTTCGTTGCTGTTTTCTTCTGTGTGAGGACTAAGTGCCTGTTCTATAAGTATTTACGCTTCGTTTATGTTTGGATTTGTTTATTGATTTGTCATTTTGTATACCCTGACTTGATTCCTGGATAGGGATTTTAATACATGAAATAGTCTGGAAATTGGCTGAATTTCTGGGCGTGACAATGGCAGGGTGTGAGTTGCTCAGTTTTCTTGACTGTTACTCGGGATATCATCAAATCAGCCTAAAGAAGGAGGACTGCCTAAAGACTTCTTTTATCACGCCATTCGGTGCATACTGCTATGTCAATATGCCGTTCGAGTTGAAAAACATTGGCGCAACATATCAACGCGCTATCCAGCGGTGTCTTCACATCTAACTCGGGCGCAATGTGGAGGCATATGTCGATGATGTGGTAATCAAGACCAAAGTCAAGGAAGACATGATCGCCGACTTAGAAGATACCCCCAAGTCTAGAAGCTACTCTATGGCTTAATCATAACTGTCCGGATGTTGGTGCACTATTTCTAGTCGCATCAAGTCACAATCGTCACATCATATCCACTTGGGGATGTCCTACACAATCGCGAGGCCACTAGCATAATCGTTAAATGGGCGCTCGAGTTGATGGCGTTTGACATTGTCTTTCAACCTTGGACAGCAATCAAGTCACAAGCACTTGCCGACTTCGTGGCTGAATGGACAGAGGTTCGGATGGCTACACCAACGGACAAGCTTGAATACTGGACGATGTACTTTGACGGTTCTCTGCAGATTGGCGGAGCAGGGGCTGCCATCGTCCTAACGTCACCCACTAGAGAAAAATTGAAATATGTCCTTCAGATACACTTTCCAGCATCCCACAACGTCACCGAGTACGAGGCATGATGAGGACATCACTAGCTCGGATATGACCATAGCTACCTTATGTATTCATCAACCAAAGGTGCATGCTTTCTACGTAAGATTTATATGTTATATATTTGAACAGCCGTTACTGCACCATGAGTTTTGTGTGTTCTCGTTTATAGAGATACTTGCTTGGGTGAAGGGAAAGAGACTGAGCGCAAGGAATGCATGGATGATCAAAGAAGTTGATTGGGGACCAAACCAAGACCTTACCCAAGTCTACTCCTACATCACCACATCACTTTTGGTCCATAGAAGGCAAGAGATGAAGTTCTACATGTTTTGGATTCGAATTCGGACCTCCTGACAGCATCAACTTCAAACAGACCTAGCTACTGATCTAGAAGGACTTTCGGGGCCCATAAGTACTTGTTGGAAAGCTTATAGAGTCTAATTTCAGATGGTTTTGGTCGCATGTCAAAATTCCTCATGAGCTGTCTGAAATTATTGAAACAAGACACGTACCTCTTCCAGTCCGAGTCTGTTTTGGACCTTGGGCCTTATATTTGTGTCGTGGGCTAAACCCATGAGGAGTGCGCCCCTCATAGGGAAAATCCTAACCCTAGAACGTCCTAACTCATATATATTTAGTAGCCGCCACTGTTTAGAGGTGGGTTTTGCTTAGATTATTCTGCCATTGCAGTTTCGCCGTCTAGATCGGTTTGTAGAACCCCAACTTCGTGTGCTAAACATTCATCTGCAATTCAGATTGCGTTCTTCCTTGTTCTTGTGAGTTTCTTTGATTGCTTGCAGGGATAAAGCCTTCATGGTGAGGTCAACTACGTGAGAGCGTGGTTAATAACAACTAGATGTGTGGGTGTAGCGGTTGCGAGGTGACGATCGCTGATCGGAAGCCTCAAAATGTGAACATCTTCATGTCGCCAAATCAAACCTATCGGAAGATCGGGCACCCAGGCGCATCAAGTGGTATCAGAGCATCAGGTTGCCCGATAGGTATCATCTGTGTTTTCTTCTATTAAATTTTGTTTTCCCTTACCTAGAGTCCAAAAAACCCAAAAATTTGTTACCACCGTGTTCTTCGTAGTGTTACGTTTATCCCCTATCCAAACCCTTTTGTGCCTTTGCAAAATTTATTTCAATTTCGCTTTGTTGAGTCTATGTCCTAGGTCAAGTTAGTGGTCGCTGGTTTAGAGTCGTGTTCGTGGTTCTAGTTCTAGCTGTTATGTTGCATGAGAGCCTGCCTTGAGAGATCGAGTTCTACTCGGTTTCGGACTGCAAGCCGCCTTGAGCTTTTAACCCGCTTTCGCAAGCCCTTTTAGATAGGTTGCAAGCCATCTTGTGTCAATCACCTTGCATTGCTAGCCTCCTTGTCAGCCCTACTTGACCTATTGGCACTTATACTCTAGCCGGAGCAACAGGGTTGAGCCACGAAATCCTAGTTCGCGCTACCTGTCTTAAAACAGCCATAACTTTTGCATACGGACTCGAAATTGGTCAAACTTTATATCTGTGGACATCTATAGAAAATTTTACATCCGTTCCTCCCCACTTCATTGGGTTTAGCCGATCTAAAATCATGAAATTTGGCCTGCAAGACTGAGTTTTCAAGCTTCGAAGTTCCTGCACGCTTTTCAGAGCGCCTCTGCGTGTTTTTCCAGGGTCACTCCATGCATTATATCAAGCTGCCAATTTTTGTGGTTGCTTCTTGTGTACTAGGTGTACTCCTAGAAGAGAAAAAAAAGAAAAAAAGAGAAGAAAAAAAGAGAGAAAAAAGAAAAAAGAAAAGGATAAAGAGCTATTTTCAGTGAGCAATCTTGCTGAGCTGATCTTTCAAGATTTTTGAGAGACTTGGTGAGAGAGTTGTCCTAAGTCCTTTGTTTCTTACTCTCGCTTGTTAGGCTGGTTCTATGAATGTGTCTCGGCCAGCGACTGCTACAAGTATTTGGAACACTTATTCAGCTTTGCTATTCTGTTATTAATTTTTGCTAATCCTTGTTACCATACTTTTGAGCCTCTCGAGATCCACAAACTTCTTATCAGTACAGATTTGATCCGAGTAATCACAACACTCACTGCTGTCAACGTCCCACCTCTCTGGTCGTACCACCTGCTTCAATTGGTAAGAATATCGTAAGAGTTCGGTAAGATGCTTTTGGTTGCTTAAGAGTGTGTGATTCCACTGTCCACTACCTAGTAGTTGATAGGGATAAAGTTTTTGTGCTGTTTTCTATTTTCTACTAACAGTGGCAGGATTGTGATGACAAAGCATGGACTCTATACAACAAGACCTTCAGGTGATAGCTGAGAGCACGAAAGGTCTCCTTAGTAAATATGCACAATTGAGACGACATCAGTAGCCAACTACTATTTCTCTTGTCTCTATCTAACTATGACAGTTCACACCAACGACAAAAAGGAGACGAAGAACTTGGATGAGAGCCCTACCATAGTTGCCACATCATCTTCAACAAGTGAAGGTAAGACTGTGTCATCTCCCCCTTCATATAATGGATTTGGTGCTGAAGCATACATGAGTTGGGAAGTTACGATTGATAAAATTTTTTCTCATCGTCATTATGTGTGATAAACGAAAATATTAAGAATGTTGCTAGTGTCTTGACTTCTCATACTTTAATATGGTGGCAAAATTTAATAACGTCTTCACATGATAGATTGCCTCAAACTTGGAACGATATGAAAATGCTTATGCCAGAGAAATTTGTTTCTCCATCTCAGAATTTTGCTTACAAAAATAAAGTGTGTCATTTAGAGAAGCAACCCCTTGTTGTCCTTTCTTCTGTGACTAACCTTTTGCAGGATAATGAGAGTACTTTGGTACAACGAGTGCTAAGTTCTCAGCGACCACGACGTCTTCATTACTCCTCAACAGAACATCATGGCCGCTGCAACTCTACTGGATACACTCCAATTCGGGCCTGATCACCAGGCCACCCCGACGATCACAAGGATAAAACCATGCTTACCACTGCTGCATGCAGCAGCACCAACAGTCGGGTGATACCCTCATACCGACCAACCGGTTGACATCCCCAACGGCAGTCTCATCTACCTCAAAGCGACGTCGAGCGGCTGGCTCCAGTCAGCCGCATACGGAGGCACGTCAGGCGTCACTTGGCAACCCCAACGACAACCGGCGACGTCAAAGCAACCGTCGGGACGATCAGGACCTCTGAGACCGACTACGGTGCAACCTTCGGCAAGACATCATTGCTCGGCGCTATGAACGAGAAGAAGATGAGCAACGCCAACTGGAAGACAAGAACAAGCGTTTCGGCCTCCACCACGAGCAGTTTCGCCGCCGTATTCGGAGTCGGAGCCCTCATGAAGACGAAGGCATACCGGCCTTTACCCAGGAGCTACAACAGGTCGACTGGCCGTCGGGTTTCAAGCCTACAGGCATCGACAAATATGACGGCAAGACCAATCCCGAGTCCTGGCTCACGGTCTACACTCTGGCGATCTGAGCAGCTGGAGGAAATCACAAAGTTATGGCTAACTACCTCCCAGTCACTTTTGCCGACTCAGCGAGGACATGGCTAACAGGACTTCCCAAGCAATCAATTGGCTCCTGGGGAGAACTCCGAGAACGCCTCATCACCAACTTCTAGGGAACATACGAGAGGCCATCTTCCGAGTACGACCTGTATCAGTTACATCAAAGGAAGAACGAGTCTCTTTGTGACTTCATCAAAAGGTTCTCTGAGAAGAAGAATTCAATCCCAATATCAAGGATGAGGTCATCATTGCCGCCTTTCAAAAAGGAGTCAAAGACACCTTGTTCATTGATAAATACACACGGAAGCCTCCTAGCTCTGTCAAGGCTTTATTCGACATGGCGAACAAGTACGCCGACTCGGCCGACGCTATGGCTGGGGCCCTTGATGACAAGAAGGCACCCTGACAAAAGAAGCGGGAGAGCACCGACGACGCGGTCCCGACTAAAGTCGGGAGTCGCAAACACAAGTCAGACGGCTTCATTATGGCAGTCGGTCACAACTGTCTTCGACTTTCAACAACTGAAGATTATCAGGACAACAAGTGACAAGCTCGGGGGCTCAAAAGCCCAAACACAAGGATGGCATCCCCACTCCCAAATACCGAATAGCTAAGTAGCTCTCTGATAAATAGTTCTTCATTTGGCCTTGCCATTGCTGTAGCCGCTTACACCTAATAGGTGCACAAGCTGCACTTTTTTCTGTCTTTTTCTCTTAAATGATTACAAAAGTACTCGAGTAGTATAAATTCCGATCCGTGAAACTTTGCTCCATGAAAGACGAACTCAAGTCACCCAAAATGCGTGTCTGGGAAAGAGCCATGAGCCAACTCCCGACGCTAGGGGGCTATGACTAGTCGGGCAGAGTGTTTAAACGTAAGGGGTCAACTACTCGGGGAAATTAATATCAATAAGAGGAAGAACTCATATTTACATATATTGTAAAATACATTTTATTCAGATGATTGTTTCCATCATCAGATGCTACTCATCCGATATGTTTATAGTACAGGGCCAGCTACGGATACGCGTGACAGGAACTCAGGGTTGCGAGCCTATCTCCTACGCTCAGGGGCTGGACAAGTCTGCCAAGAATCACTTGGAATGCTCCATGAGGACTACTGACCGAGTACTTACGCCAGTCGGGACATCATCTTCCCTGGCTACGCTCCATGTGAGCTTACAACCGACCTTCGGCACTAGTTGGGGGTCGTATACTACTCGACTGGGTGAGGTACGCCCATGAGGGTCGCCAGCCGAATCCTACGCTAATGCTAGGATCGGGTACCTTATTTCGTCACAACTCTGTCAGGTTAGGTACGCCCCATGAGGGTCGTCAGCCGAATCCTATGCTAATGCAAGGTTCGGGTACCTAGCTTGGCCATAACTCTGTTGGGTGGGGTATGCCCCATGAGGGTCGCTAGCTGAATCCTATGCTAATGCAAGGTTCGGATACCCTGCTTGGCTTTCTTGAAGTCAGAGAAGACCTATGTTGTCAAAGCGCATCCGGAGTTCTCATGCATTGCGTCACACCTGAGGAGGGCAAGCAGATTCTGCAATATATCTACTCAGGCATCTGTGGCAACCAGGCTGCATCTAGAGCATAAGTCGGAAAGGCTTGCAGACAAGGATTTCTCTAGCTGATTGCGGTTACCAACACTGGAGTACTCATCCTGACATGCGATGGATGCTACTTCTATAGAGCTATGCTGGGTAGGTCGGTTCAGGCCGGCTTATTTGGTAGCAGCCACCAAGACATGAGTTCCTACAGTAGCATGCTCCATGTAGGCCACCCACAGGCTGAGTTGAAATTATAGCGCTGATGCTACTAACAGGAGCCGATGAGGTAAACAGATATGCTTCATGAGAGCCTTATTACTACACATATATGTTTGGGGATCTGTTTTATCCACCAGGTATCGAGGATATATCCTTACATGGATCACAAGCTGGTCTTCATTAAAATTGAGGATGCAGGTATCTTTCTCGAGTACACCTAACCACGCTGTGGATTTATTTTCATAAAGTGGTACTCGGCCTACATGCGTGGCCATCAGTTGCCATGAGCAACATTATTCCAACCGATATGACGCTGAAGAGTCTAACTTTCGAGTAGTGCACTACTCGGGAGAGACTATAAATTTCTTATTCCCGCTGACATGACGCGGAGGAGTCTAACTTCCGGGCAGGACGCCACTCAGGAAAGACTATAAACCCTCTTTCTAGCTGACATGAAGCTGAAGAGTCCCATATACGAGTAGCATCCTACTCGGCAAGACTATAAACATACATTCTGACTGACACGAAGTCGAAGAGTCCTACCTACGAGTAGTTCCCTACTCGGCAAGACTATAAAGTTTATTCCAGTTGACATGATACCGAAGAGTCTCATATACCAGTAGTATACTACTCGGGAAAGACTACCAGGTTAAAGATCTTTGACTTTATGTTTAATTGTCTTCACAATTAAGCACAAAGTCAGGGGCTACACCTAATAGGTGCGCCTATTCGGTGCATACTATTCATACATCTACATGAAGCCCTTCATAGCCTCGCTGCCAGCTGACATGAAGCAGGACTCGGGAGAAGAAGCACTCGGACAAAGAGTACTCGGGAGCAGTGCACTCGGGAAGACTTCACCGTGGAGGATGAGCACTCGGCATCAGCTGTGACTCAACTATGAAGGTCTCAGGGGCTACTGTGGGTGCCATGGGCCCCGGGTACCTCATGACAAGCATATGGGCCACTCGGATAAAGGAGGGCCCTGGCCTTGTAATTAGAGATATAGTAATCCCTAGCAGACTTTGCCTTGTACGGTAAGGAAAACATAGTCCTAGTTGGGTGCGTTATATCTCTAAGGGGAGATCCTTTGGCCGTAATCTGGTTGGAACTCCTACCTTGTAACCCTGTCCCCTAGTATATAAGGGGAGGCAGGGCGCCCCCTGAGGGCAGGTTGAGTTGGTTCACCAGAATCACCATCACAAATCCTCAAAGGAATACCACCACAACTGGACGTAGGGTATTACCTCACATCGAGGGCCCGAACCAGTATAAAATCTCCTTGTGTTCCTTTGCAATCCACCGAGTTTCCATCCACTGAGTAGCCCCATATTCATATTGCCGGTGTAAAACATTGACATTAGGGGTCACGGCCGAGTACGCTCCATGGTAGCCACCATGTTATCTGACTTCCGCTTGGGTTGCTGGATTTGTTCTGTGTTGGCCCGTCATTGTCTTTCTTGTCCTTCTGCTGGGGCTATTTTTTGTCATTAAGAGCCAGAGCGACTGCATTAGCCGAGTCGGTGTACTTGTTCGCCATATCAAGAGCCTTAACAGAAGCGGGAGGTTTCCGAGTGAACTTGGCAATGAACAGGTCATCTTTGACTCCCTTGCAGAAGGCGGCGATGACGACCTCGTCCTTGATCATTGGGATCGAATTCCGCTTCTCAGAAAACCTCTTGATGAACTCGCGAAGCGACTCGTTCTTACTTTGGTGCAACTGATAGAGATCGTGCTCAGGAGCTGGTGATAAAGTGTTCCCGGAGTTCTCCCCATGAGCCGATTGACCTCTTTGGGAGTCCTATTAGCCATGTCCTCGTCGAGTCAGCTAGAGCAACTGGAAGGTAGTTAGCCATGGTCTTGTGATCTCCACCAGCTTCTCGGATTGCCAGAGTGTAGTCCGTGAGCCAGGACTTGGGATTGGTCTTCCCATTGTACTTCTTGATTCCAGTCGGCTTAAAGCCCGACGGCCAGTCAACTTGTTGCAGCTCCAGGGTGAAGGCCAGTACTCCTTCATCTGCATGAGGACTCTGACTCTGACTACAACGGTGAAACCACTCGTGGTGGAGGCCGAAGCTCTCATTCTCGTCTTCCAGTCAGCGCTGCTCATCTTCCTCGCGTTCGTGGCATCGTGCATTGATGTCTTGCCGAAGATCACGTCGTAGTCGGCCTCGGAGATACATTTTGTCCCGACGGTCATTTTGATGTCGACGCCGCCTGTCATTGTTGGGGTTGCCGAGTGACGTCTGGCGTGACTCCGTGTGCAGCTAACTGGAGCCGGCTGCTCAGCATCGTGTCGAGGTGGATGAGACCGCCGTTGGAGAAGCCGACCGGTTGGTCGGTATGAGGGTATCGCCTGACTATTGGTGCTGCTGACATGCAGCAGCGGTGATCATAGCTTTTATCCTTGCTATAGTTGGGGTGGCTTGGTGATCAGGCCCAAACTGGAGCATGTCCAGTAAGGTTGCAACGGCTACGATGTTTTGCTGAGGCGTTACAAAGACGTTGTGATCGTCGACTTGGGTTTGGAGGATTTGTTGTTGAGTAGTCTGCCCAGCCTTGCGCAGATCGTCATTGCGGGTGTCGCGCTCGGTGTGCAGGCATCTTGCTTCTTTCTCCTGTTGTTCTCGCAATCGGCGGGACTCCTCCTCTTGCTGCTCGCGTAGTCGGCGTGCCTCCTGAGTAGGAGTAGAGCCCTTGGACGCCATGAAGACTTCGTGTGGTGGAGAGAAGCTTGCTGAACTACTGTCTAACTTAGAGTCAGAATCAGAGTAGTTGATGGGGGTGCTTACAACTCCGACCTCCCTAGATCCAATCTCGAGCGGCTTTGGGCCGTATCCGAGTTGAACTCCAGGGGATCGAGTTTGCCACATCGGATGCTAATTGAAGATATCCACGGCGTTGCCGAGTCCGAACGGGAGATTGATGATCTCCTCCTTTCTTAGCCCGATCTCAGCCAGCTCAAGTCCGAGTCCCAGTCGAACACCGAAAGAAAGAGTTGTCCCTAGACTCGGGCGTGTTGAAGATCGCTGTAGCATGTCGACGAGGATCGCTGCAGTGTTACGTGAGGCGACCGGCGTGGAGTCGACTTGGTCTCTGGCCGATCAGATCGAGTCCGAATCAGATAGGGTGAGGTTACCGAATTTGTCAGCGATGAAGTCGAGGCTCCCGAAGGTGATTGTTTGCCCCGAGGGAGAAGTTGATGTCATCGACTCCGGTGGTTGGATCCATCAGGCTTGTGGAAGATGATCTCGCCGATGCCCCTACCTGGTGCGCCAATTGTCGATGTTTTGTATCAGCAATAAGAATATGGGGCTACTCATGAGACCTAAACTTGATGGACTACAAAGGAACATGAACAATTTATACAGGTTCAGGCCCTCGAGATGAGGTAATACCCTACGTCCAGTTGTGGTGTATTGCCTTTGAGGTTTCTCTGATGAGATTGTGCTTCTTCTTCTTCTGCCCTCAGGGGGCGCCCTGCCTCCCCATGTATACTGGGGGACAGGGTTACGGAGTAGGAATCCTAGTCGGACTCCGACCAAGGGATTTCCTTCTTGGAATACAACATGCCCGACTAGGATTATATCCTTTCCTTGTCGTACAAGGTTATGTATGCTGAGTTCTATTGTATCCCTAATTACAAGGCTAGGCCCATCCTTTGTCAGAGTGGCCCAAATGCTTCTCATGAGGTATCCGGGGCCCATGCCCTCCACACGAAGCTTCCCGACTCGGACCTTATCCCTAATCTGTCGCCGCCGTGTATCTCGCTGAACCTGAGCCAGACTCCACCCCTCTCTACCTTATATAGCAAGCCCGAGGCCCCTAGGAGCTATCCCGTGCACTAGATTGAGCCCTAGCTAGCCCTAGCCGCCTCCCCACATCCCGAGCTCGCTCTGCCATCGCCAACGAGCCCCGGTCGTGAGTCACCGCCGCTTCGATCGCCGTTAGAGTTCGCCGCCACCTCTATGAGCTTCGCTTGTGCCCAAGGAAGCTTGGCCACTACCTCTGGACCACCGGAGATCGCCAGAGTGCCGTCGCTATCAGGAACCTGAAGACCACCACTGCTTGGAGCTCGGCGCCGGTGCCTCTCGTCGCCGTTCGCCACCCGCCTACCCACGGTGAGAACCGCTGCGATCTCCTATACCTATTCCCATCCTCACCACGTGCTGCCGTGCCGCTGATCGCCGGTGACCATTGGTCCCCGTGCCACCACCGTCTCCGCTGTCACCCGTGCTGACTCGGCCGTCGACGAGACTGCTGCGTAGGCGCCAACTCAGATCCACTCGGATCTAATCTAAGCCGTTGTTTGCCCGATCTGATCTCAGCCCTAGGATCTCCCCACTTTGATCTCAGCCCTTAGATTGCTAGATTGGATCTCAACCGTTCGATCTAGGTTATATTAAATCCTAGCCCTCCGATCTATCTCAAAATAGTGGATCATTTCCAACCGTCCGATCTGATCCCTTATGATCTTAGCCGTTGGATGGATCTATGGACCCCGGTGGACTCGGTCCACCATGCACCAGAACCGCTCCCTCTCACTGCCAGTGGACCCCACTGGTCAGCCGAGAGCTCTCTCTCTCTCTCTGATGACTCCATAAACCCTTTTCCTGAATTAAATTAATCCACTAATAATGCAATAAATCGGTTTTATTCTTTTAAAAGCTTTTAAAGGGTTTAAACTTCTAAAATTCATAACTAATTCATCCGAACTCCGTTTGGGGTGATTCAACTTGGAAAATTCTTTAAAAATTGAGATGTACCCATTAAAAATATAATATGACACTGTTCATGTATGTTGATGTACTGTTTTGCTCATTTTTGTTTATTGCTTTTAGCCGCCAATGTTCAGGAAAAGTCACAGCTTCTCGAGGAGAGTTCTGAGGTTTGTGAGGAGCAGCAAGGCAAGTCACATAGATTCTTAAATCCCTTTGAGCATATTGTTCCTATGTTTAAAGCTATATTTCCTTTCAACTCTACATATATTTTGGAATTTCATCGGAATTGGGAAACCCTAATCTTTGGTTAAGGCCTCTTTGACTTGATTACTTGACATTGTACCTATGGGACAAATGTGACTAGCTAGCTTTATTTACTGGTTAGCTAGAATAACTCTAGGACCCTGATTAGCCATGCTTAGCAAACTGTAGAATAATTAATGGGATATCTGTGGAGGCCATGGGCCCTGGGTACCTCACCACCAGCATGTGGGCCACTCGGATAGAGGATGGGCCGAATCATGTAGTTGAGATAAGATAGCACCCGGCAGACTTTGCCTTGTACGATAAGGAAAACATAGTCTTAGTTAGATAAGTTTCTATCTCTAAGAGGGAAATCCCTTGGCCGTATCTGGCTAGGATCCTTATCATGTACCCTTGTCCCCCAGTATATAAGGGGAGGCAGGGTGCCCCTCAAGGGGCACGAGATCACAAAATCATTGATCGACACAACCCCTCAGAGGAATAACACCACAACTGGACGTAGGGTATTACCTCACATCGAGGGCCTGAACCAATATAAAATCCCTTTGTGTTCCTCTGCAATCCATTGAGTTTCCCCTTGTTGAGTAGCCCTATAGTTCTATTGCCGGTGTAAAACATCGACAGTTGGCGCGCCAGGTAGGGGCTCCAGCAAGTTTCACATCTACAAGCTCGATGGATCCAGCAACCAGAATCGACGGCGACAAGTTCTCCCCTGGCGACATAATTTCTTTTGGAAGCCTCGATTTCATCGCCGACCAGATCGGCAACCTTACCTTGGCCGGAGCAGATCCAATCCAACCGGCTGAGGAGCCAGCCAACGTTACGCCAATCGGCCCACAAGACGCCGCAATCTCCTTCAATGATCTACTGCAACAGTCCTTCACTTCGCCAAGCATTGGGACAACTCTCTCCTTCGACGTCTGACTTGCGCTAGGCCTTGAGCCAGCTCGGGTTGGGCCAAGAAGGGGAGAGATCGTCAATCTCCCACACGGATTCGGCAACGCTATGGGTCTACATCCCGCGCAACAGACCCGATCTCCTACGATTCAGTTTGGATACAGCCAAGCGCCGTTTCAAATTGGATCTAGAGAGGTCGGGGTCGTTCTTACTCCGATAAACTACTCGGAGTCCGACTCCAAGTCGGATAACGGTTCGAACTCTAGTTCGGACTCCAGTCTGGCGAGTTTCCTCCTCCCCTGCGAGATCTTTATGGCTTCAACACCACCACCCAAGGTGCGCCGACTACAAGAGGAGCAATAGGAGGAGGCACGCCGACTGCGACAACAGGAGGAGGCTAACCGCGAGGCTCGCAATGACGGGCTACGCAAGGCTGGGCGAGCAGCTTAGCAGCAAATTCTCTAGACTAAAGTCAGAGATCACGACGTCTTCGTCACGCCACAACAAAATGTTGTGGCCGCCGCAACCTTGCTGGACACGCTCCAGCTCGGGCCTGATCACCAGGCCACCCCAACTATCGCCAAGATCAAGGTGATGATCACGGCTGCTGCCTGCCAGCAACAACAACAGCAGTCGGGCGACACCGTGGTACCGACTAATCGGTCGGGATCTCCAGCAGCGGGCTCATCCACATCAGCACGATGTCGGGCGGCCGGCTCAAGTTGGCCACGCGAGGAGTCCAGGCAAATGTCACTCGGCAATGACAACCGGCGGCGTCACCAGTATGACTGCCGGCCCAACCAAGACCTCCGAGAGCGCCTACAACACGACCTCCGCCACACCATCAACGCCTAGTGCCACGAATGACACGAAGACGAGCGCCGCTGACTGGAGGATGAAAATGAGCGCTTCGGTCTCCATCACGAGTGGTTTAACCACTGTGGTCGAAGCCCGAGCCCTAACAAAGACGAAGGCATTCCAGCTTTCACCCGGGAGCTACAGGACGTCGACTGGCCGACTAGCTTTAAGCCCACAGGAATTGAAAAGTATGATGGCAAAACAAATCCCGAGTCCTGGCTCACCGTATATACCCTAGCAGTTAGAGCTGCTGGGGGCGACAACAAAGCCATGGCTAACTACCTCCCAGTCACGCTAGTCGACTCGGCGAGGACATGGCTGACAGGGCTCCCGAGGTGGTCGATTGGTTCCTGGGGAGAACTCAGGGAGCGGTTCATCGCCAATTTTCAGGGAACCTACGAGAGGCCATCTTCTGAGCATGATTTGTATCAACTACACCAGAAGAAGAACGAGTCTCTACGAGATTTTATCAAGAGATTCTCCGAGAAGCACAACAAGATCCCGATGATCCGAGACGAGGCCGTCATCGCCGCCTTCTGCAAGGGAGTAAAGGACGCCCCGTTCATCGCGAAATTCACTCGGAAGCCACCACCCTTTGTCCGAGCTCTTTTCGACATGGCCAACAAATACGCTGAATCGGCTGAAGTGGTCGTAGAGGCCCTCGGCAAGAAGGAGTCCCGACAGAAAGACCAGAAGGCGAAAGCCGACCATGAGCCGTCTCAAAACAAGTCTGGCAGCCGCAAGCGGAAGTCGGACAACGAGGTGGCCAACATGGAGCGCACTCGGTCACAGCCCCAGCGGAATAATGACTACCAGAAGGTCATGAGCGGGCCATGCCCCTTCCACCCCAAGGGCAAGCACGCGGCCAAAGATTGCTACATGCTTAAGAAGTTTGCCTCTGAGCAGGCTTCATCATCTGGCGCCGACAAGGACAAAGACAAGCCAGATCAGGGCTCGGCTGATGATTTTCAAGATCCCCAAGCCGAGCTCAATCACATCTTCGGAGGGCCGCTCGCGTACGAGTCCAAGAGAAAATAGAAGCTATCTACACACAACATCAATACGGTCTCTACGACGGACACCCCCCAGTACCTGCGCTGGTCAGAGATGGCCATTACATTCAATCGCGCAGATCACCCAGATCGGGTCTCGCACCCAGGACGCTATCCACTCGTCCTGGACTCGGTCGTCAGAAATATCAGGCTGAAGAAAACCCTCATCGACGAAGGCAGCGCACTCAACATCTTATTCACCAAGACTTTGGACGAGATGAGGATTCCTCGTTCAGAATTACGGCCGAGCACTGCGCCCTTCCACGGGATAATTCCTGGCCTGTCATCAACTCCACTCGGGCAGATCACATTGCCAGTAACCTTCAGCACGCGGGATAACTTCCATGGAAAACATCTACTTCGAGGTCACCGACTTCGAGACCGCGTACCACACGATACTCGGACGACCGGCACTCGCCAAATTTATGGCGATACCACACTATACATATATGGTGCTCAAGATGCCTGGGCCAGCAGGAGTCCTCTCCCTTCGCAGCGACGTCAAGCAAGCTTTCACCTGCGACAAGGAGAGTTGCGAACTAGCTCAATCACAAGAGGCGGCAGTCAGGTGCAACAGCATATGGCAAGCCGCCACAACTGAAGTCGAGCAAGATCAAGTTCAGGCAAAAAAGGTGGTGAAGTCAGGAATTTCAGCGGATTCTGACACGAAGAAGATCCCCCTGGACCCTTTCGACCCCTCCAAGACTGCCCTAGTTGGGACCAAACTCGACCCCAAATAGGAAGACGCGCTCGTCACCTTCCTCCAAGCCAACAAGGATATATTTACGTGGAAACCGTCCAACATGCCAGGTGTACCAAGGGAGGTGATCGAGCACGCCCTCAACGTGAAGACAGACGCCAAGCCAGTCAAGCAACGGCTGCGGCGCTTTGTGCAAGACCGCAAGGATGCTATTCGGGAGGAGATCACCAAGCTCCTCGTAGCCGGGTTCATCAAGGAGGTCTATCACCCGGATTGGCTGGCAAACCCAATTCTGGTCTAGAAGAAAAATGGCAAATGGCGCATGTGCGTCGACTACACCGATCTCAACAAGGCGTGCCCCAAGGACACATTTGGTCTTCCCAGGATAGATCAGGTGGTAGATTCCACGGCCGGGTGCGACCTACTCAGCTTTCTCGACTGCTACTCGGGATACCATCAAATCAGCCTGAGGGAGGAAGACCGCTTAAAGACATCTTTCATCACGCCGTTTGGAGCGTACTGCTACATCACAATGCCGTTCGGCTTGAAAAATGCTGGAGCAACCTATCAACAGGCAATTCAGCGGTGTCTGCACACTCAAATCGGGTGCAACGTGGAAGCCTACGTCGACGACGTGGTGATTAAGACCAAGTCTAAAGAAGACCTCATCGCTGACCTAGAAGAAACCTTCCAAAATCTTCGACGATTCAAGATGAAGTTGAACCCGGAAAAATGCGCCTTCGGAGTGCCATCCGGCAAGTTACTCGGCTTCATCGTCTCGCATCGCGGCATCGAGGCAAACCCGGAGAAAGCCAACGCCATCATGAACATGGCACCCCCGACTAACCTCAAAGGCGTCCAGAAGCTGACAGGCTGCATGGCGGCACTCAACCGATTTATTTCCCAATTGGGCGAACAGGGTATGCCCTTCTTCAAGCTACTCAAAAAGGCGGACAATTTCCAATGGACTCCGAAAGCCCAGCAAGCCTTTGAAGACTTCAAACAATTTCTCACATCACCTCCCGTGTTGGCGTCATCTATGCCCCAAGAACCGCTAATGCTATATCTGGCGGCAACCACTTAGGCAGTCAGCACGGTGCTGGTGGTCGACCGATCCGAACAGGGTCACATCCAGAAAATACAACGACCAGTTTACTTTGTCAGTGAGGTGCTTGTCGACTCGAAGACGAGATATCCGCAGGTCCAGAAGCTGTTATATGGCCTACTCATCACAGTCCGGAAGCTGGTGCACTATTTCCAAGCACATCAAGTCATGGTGGTTACATCGTTTCCACTCAGGGATGTCCTTCATAATTGCGAGGCCATCGGCCGAATCGCTAAATGGGCACTCGAGTTGATGGCGTTCGATATCACCTTTCAGCCACGGACAACAATTAAATCACAAGCTCTAGCCGACTTCGTGGCCAAGTAGACAGAAGTTCAACTGCCTACATCAACAGCGAAGCTAGAGTACTGGACAATGTACTTCGATGGTTCTCTACGGATCGGTGGCGCCGGGGCTGGAGTCATATTGACATCCCCCACCGGTAAAAAACTCAAGTATGTTCTACAAATCCACTTCCCGGCTTCCCACAACGTCGCCGAGTACGAGGCACTTATCCATGGGCTCCGCACTGCAATATCACTCGGCATACGTCGACTGGTTGTGCGTGGGGATTCTCAACTCGTGGTAAACCGAGTCATGAAAGACTGGACTTGTCTCGATGATACCATGGCGGCATACTGTTAGGAGGTTCGTAAGCTGGAAAACAAGTTCAACGGGCTGGAAATAACACATGTCCTGCGCCAATACAACGACGCGGTAGACGAATTGGCAAATATGGGATCCAAGCGAGAGGCGGTCCCGACAGGGATCTTTGTCGAGCAACTTATGGAACCATCAGTCAAGAAAAAACCGGCACCGGAGCAGTCGGGAGGCGAACCTACCCCGGCAACAAGCGAGGTACTGCACACATGTCAAGATTGGCGGACTCCTGTTATCAAATTTCTCTTGGATGATGAACTCCCAGAAGATCGCAGTCAAGCCGAGCAGATCAAGCGTCGAAGCAAATGCTTTCTACTAGTCGGAGAAGACCTGTACCGAAGGAGCGCATCCGGTGTCCTCATGCGTTGCGTCACCACCGAGGAGGGCAAGCAGATCCTGCAGTCGATCCACTCGGGCATATGTGGCAACCATGCCGCATCCAGGACGTTAGTCAGAAAGGCTTACCGGCAGGGATTTTTCTGGCCCACAGCAGTAACAGACGCAAAAGAAATTATTCACAAGTGCGAGGGTTGCCAGTTCTACGCAAGACAAACAAATCTCCCAGCCCAAGAACTCCAAACAATCCCTATTTCTTGGCCATTCGTAGTATGGGGGCTCGACATGGTCGGGCCTTTCAAGAAAGCGCCAGGAGGGTTCACACATCTATTCGTCGCAATTGACAAGTTCACCAAGTGGATTGAGGCCAAACCCGTTGCAACTATAACAGCGGCACGAGCAAAGGACTTCATCATGAGTATACTATACAGATTTGGGGTTCCTAACCGCATCATCACCGACAACGGTACTCAGTTCATGGGCGGTTATTCCAAGACTTCTGCGAAGATTTCGGCATCAAGATCTGCTATAAGCCGCGGTCCGGCGTTTATCGTCTTCAGTCTCAATCACCCCCTCCAAGAAGTAACCAAACAGGATCTCGGTCACCTTGTACTGGTCGGCCGACTCATGGCTTACTCGGTCAGGATCATATTTGCCCTGAAAATCCCAGCCGAACGCGCTCCTCAGCTTCGGCGGCTGGATGCGCCGAGTCAGGAAACGCCGGGCCAACCAAGGCCCAGTCAGGCCAGCTTCCTTAAGCTTATCTAATTTCCCCAACAATTGATGCACCTGGCCCATCTCCTCAAAGGTTGGATCTGCTGACCAATTTGGTGAAACTACTGGTGGCAAGCCAGTGAATGGACGCAAGGAGGGAGCCAGATCTGCGCAATAGAACCACTCCTTGTGCCAGCCTTTCAAGGAAGATTTCAAGGGGAGATCAAGATATGTTTTCTTCCCATCACTCCTCAACTGGAGACCAGCCCCCCCAATCACATTGATATTATTCTTGGAGGGCTGGGGTTTGATGTGGAACAATGCCTAAAGAAATTAAAATGGGGCTCCACACCCAAAAAGCACTCACAGAGAGTAACAAATCGGGAGATTTGAAGAATCGAGTTGGGATTCAAATTCACCAACTCCAACCCATAGAAGTCAAGGATGCGGCGGAAGAACGCAGAAGAGGGAAGGCACAAACCCCGATCGAAAAAAGAGGCAAAAACTACTGTTTCGCCAGATTGGGGATTTGGGACCGACTCACTCTTAGCCGGCCGCCAACGGATCACCTCCTGGCTTGGCAACTTCAATTGACTCTCCAGCAGCTTCAGTTTCACCGAGCCGCAATCTGAAGTCGGCCAGGCATTCCCCGGCGCACCCCCAGGATCCGAAGCTTTCGACATGGTTGGGGGTGGAGAGATTTGAGGGTAAAGCGATTGGGGGCTTGGAACAGACGAAGAGGACTGGAATCACCCAAGTTTGAGCGGGGAACAACAGTAGCAGCTAACCCTAGCCGAGCAGGAGGCAAAAAGTTGGGCGCGGAGGCAGAAGACGAAGTGATTGGCTGATTTGGGGAAGATAAAGAATCTTTTCTCTCTCCCCACTTTTTATAGAGCCGATACCAATTAATGGGCTTGGTCCACACAGTCGGCACTAGGCCACCAAGACATGAGTTCCTACAGTAGCATGCTCCATGTGGGCCGCCCGCAGGCTAAGTTGAAATTATAGCGCTGGTGTCATCAACAGGAGCCGATGAGGTAAACAGATATGCTTCATGAGAGCCTTATTGCTAAACATATATGTTTGGGTATTGTTTTATCCACCAGGTCTCGAGAATATATCCTTACATGGATCACAAGCTGGTCTTCATTAAAATTGCGGATGCAGGTATCTTTCTCAAGTACACCTAACCACGCCGTGGATTTATTTTCATAAAGTGGTACTCGGCCTACATGCGTGGCCATCAATTGCCATGAGCAACATTATTCCAGCTGATATGACGCTGAAGAGTCTAACTTTCGAGTAGTGCACTACTTGGGAGAGACTATAAATTTCTCATTCCCGCTGACATGATGCAAAGGAGTCTAGCTTCTGGGTGGGATGCCACTCGGGAAAGACTATAAACCCTCTTTCTAGCTGACATGAAGCTAAAGAGTCCCATATACGAGTAGCATCCTACTCGGCAAGACTATAAACACACATTCCGACTGACACGAAGTCGAAGAGCCCTACATACGAGTAGTTCTCTACTCGGCAAGACTATAAAGTTTATTCCGGTTGACATGATACCGAAGAGTCTCATATACCAGTAGTATACTACTCAGGAAAGATTATCAGGTTAAAGATCTTTGACTTTATGTTTAATTGTCTTCACAATTAAGCACAAAGTCGGGGCTACACCTAATAAGTGCGCCTATTCGGCGCACACTATTCATATATCTACATGAAGCCCTTCATAGCCTCACTGCCAACTGACATGAAGCAGGACTCAGGAAGAAGACTCACTCGGACAAAGAGTAGTCGGAAGCATCGCACTCGGGCAATCTTCACCGTGGAGGATGAGCACTCGACATCAGCTGTGACTCAACTATGAAGGTCTCAGGGGCTACTGTGGAGGCCATGGGCCCCGGGTACCTCACCACCAGCATGTGGGCCACTTGGATAGAGGATGGGATGAATCATGTAGTTGAGATAAGATAGCGCCCGACAGACTTTGCCTTGTACGATAAGGAAAACATAGTCTTAGTCAGATAAGTTTCTATCTCTAAGAGGGAAATCCCTTGGCCGTATCTGGCTGGGATCCTTATCATGTACACTTGTCCCGCAATATATAAGGGGAGGCAGGGCGCCCCTCAAGGGGCACAAGATCACGAAATCATTGATCAACACAACTCCTTAGAGGAATAACACCACAACTGGACATAGGGTATTACCTCACATCGAGGGCCTGAACCAGTATAAAATCCCTTTGTGTTCCTCTGCAATCCATTGAGTTTCCCCTTGCCGAGTAGCCCTATAGTTCTATTGCCGGTGTAAAACATCGACAATATCACTAAAGGCTTGACAATTACTATTGACTCACATGAAATAATGGTTCGACGTACGACTATGATCGTGCAAGGACGATTTAATGGTCTACTAAAATATGGACAAATGGTGGGTTGTGAGCACCAGGGTAATGAATGTTGCTAGCGGTGCTCGTGACAGTTAAGGACCGGTTCGTGGACTACTTGTTGTGAAACAACACTCATGCTAACCACAAGCTAGAATGGGATAGCAGGAGTTTGAAGTGTGCCGAGTTCAATAGGAGGCACCAGGGCGTGTTTGTGGCTGATATAAGTCCACAAATGGTAGTGATAATAAGACTATGCTTCGGGCGTCGGGCCGTCTCACGGGAAGGCACTTGATTACCCCTACCAGAGACCGGAGGTTTGGCCGGAGGCTCTCCTATTGTGCAAGTTACATGGATAATCCTGTCACAATTCCTTTGCGAGGTACCGTGGTGGTATCAAAGCGCACAGTGATGTGTTATGGAGTTGTGTCTTGTGGGTAAATTGGTACACCTCTGGCCAGAGTAAAACTATTCGAATAGCCGTGCCCACGGTTAAGGGCGAGCCTAGCAATGTTTTCTGTGATTAGTCCCACATTAACTAAATTTGATTATTGAATGATTAATCATGGTTAGCTCCAGGTTGGAGTGGTTGGGCCTATACCATTTGGTGAATGGTATAGTGTTGGATAATGTTGATTAATTATTGATGTTTTACTACTATCTTAAATGCTTTCTTAAATACTGTTTATGCGAATTGAGCCCTATTATGCCATCCTTTGTTATCCTGTGTACTTGCATATTTGTTGTGTGGCTTGCCGAGTATTTCATGTACTCACCTTGCAATCAACAATCATCATTCAGAAGAGTACTTCAGCTAGGAGGACTGCTTGGATGATTAAGCGAGAGCTCGGTCAAGTTCGTGGAGTGGGTTTCGTCACGTCGTTTTAGTTTATTTTTCGCTGTTAGAACTTTATTATTTTAAGAGGCACCATTCGTCTCTGTAATAAATACTTTCGGTTCTCTGTAATAAATACTTTCGGTATGTAAAAATTTACTTTGATCATCAACTTTGTCATGTGTGCCTCGGTTGATTACTGGACGAGGATTTACACACAATAAAACTCCAGAATTTTAGATGGAAATTCTGGGCATGACATTGCGGAGACGCTTACCAAAGCTAGAACGATGGCGAACGGCGATGGAAAACAGCCAGTGGCGAGCTTCAAGCGGTGGCAGTCCTCAGGTCCCTGGTGGTGATGATCTTTCGGCGGGCTCCGGTTTCAACAAGATGGCAGCCGGTGCTCCTCTCTGCACTGTGGTGCCGACAGTGGTGGTGGCAAGGTCTAGTGACGGTGGAGACGGCAGCGGGGCTTGGCTGAATCGTGGTGGTGCGGCAAAGATTGAGCACGACTCTAGAGCTATATGGGGCTAGGTTGAGCTCAGGTGGTGGCGGGAGGAGGTAGAGGGGGATCCGGGGGTGCTATTTATAGTAGAAGAAAGAGGAGATCAGCTCGGGTTCAGTTACCACGATGGTTAGGGTTCATCTCGTACTCCCGAATCTTCACAAGATCAAGACGGTGCCGATTCCTTCGAGATTTGTTACGGAACTTGGGGGAAAAGGGAGACGAGGTCAAGGGGATCAAAACCCCTCAACTAATTTGAGTGGATCGGAGAAGGCGCAGGTGAATTTCACGCGGGATCAGAGTCGGGCGTCGACGGGACTCCGGCTCGAGCAAGAAGATGGAGTTGACATCCGGGCCCCACTGGCTAGAGAAAGGAGAAGGGGGTGGCACTGCGGGCTCCCGCGCGAGATGGGCCGTTCTGGGCCGTGCAGGCGGTGCAGAGGAGAGAAGGCCAAAGCGAAATATGATTAGGCCAGAATCAGCCCAAAACATGAAAAGAGATTTTCTAAGGATTTTCCAATTAAAATATTTGTGAAATGCTATTTCATTTATTAAAATTACTTCCCTCGCTCAATTAATTCCTAGAAAATTCCAGGAGCTAAAGAATTAAGCAAAGTATTTTATAAAATTTTATCTGGGCTCACTTTTTGCTGAAAATTTTCATTGATTTTTATTCTTTCACTCTTTGGGCATTTTAATAAATTCTAATAATGCATTTTTCTCAAGATTTAAATATTTAGGGAATTTTAGGGTGTGACAGGGCGGTAACTAGTCGAGCAGAAATGATGGGGATACGTTTTTCTCCTTGCTAGTTCAGACATTTTCCTACTCTGTTCGAATTCTTCTGCGAAGATCTTCACGATGAACTCATCCCACTGGGCCTGTATTATCTTCCCACAGTCTTGAAAAGGGGTTTTATCCTTCTTCACATAAAACTTGTTAAGATCAGCCTTCCAGTTTCACTGTAGCTTTCCCATTGTTTTCATCACAAATTCCCTCACTTCTTTCTTTGTCCCTTTCGGAAATATGATCCTCCTTTTCAACCCCATCCAGCATAACCCCTTTTTGCCATGTGTAACTTTCTTCCAATCTTTGAATGTGATCTCCACATTATCCCTTACTATAGCCCCACATTGGTTGTTGTACTTGACACATGCCTCTTCTGGCAATAGGGATTCCCCTTTGGCATTGATCCGTGTGATGACGTGGGTTTCATCCAATAGCTTGTTTTTGCTTAGCTCTCCCCTTCTATGTTTGGGCTTAGCTGCCTCTTTGGGTTGCGCGGCAGATTTAGCTGCCACCTACGTTGCCCTCTCTTCTGGTGCTGTTAGGGCTTTCCGTTTATACTGCCGCGGGGCATCTTTCTAGTGCAGCATTAACGTGAATCGATTAAAATGTGCATATATAAAAAGTTAGATATAAGACATCATATCTGACTAAAACGTACCAACTTTACGGGCGGGATGTAATCAGAGTCGACCTTGTCATCGTCCCTGCCCTTTCTCTTTCTTTGCGGAGATCAGTGAGGATCACTCGGCGAGTGATACGAAGACTCACTCGTGGGAGCATTGACCTCAGCGTCGTCCGTGCTTGATGATGGACATTCGGGCATTACCTGCATGCATACTATACCAAGTTCCTGGGAGGCCACAAGTTGATGTTCATCCGTGCTCTTGTCACCTGCTTGTGGCGCTTCGGTGGCCTTTTCCATCGTATTGGTTATAGATGACTAGAAGATACATTCCGAAATTAACTATTTCCATCGAAATTAACTTATTATTATTATTATCAAAATTAACTATATGCATCGAAATTAATTATTTACATCGAAATTAACTTATTTGCATCGAAATTAACTATTGCGTCCAAATTAACTTATTTGCTTCAAAATTAACTATTGCGTCCAAATTAACTTATTATTATCGAAATTAACTATTTGCATCAAAATTAATTTTTTGCATCAAAATTAACTATTGCGTCCAAATTAACTTATTATTATCGAAATTAACTATTGCGTCCAAATTAGCTTATTATTATCAAAATTAACTATTATTATCAAAATTAACTATTGCGTCCAAATTAACTTATTATTATCGAAATTAACTATTTGCATCAAAATTAACTATTGCATCAAAATTAACTTATTATTATCAAATTAACTATTTGCATCGAAATTAACTGTTGCGTCCAAATTTGGAAATATCCAAATATTAACTATATATTCCATACAATTCTTTGAAAATTCTATACAAAGTAATTAAGTTCAATTAATTTATCACAAATAAAAGTCCGTACAATTCACCAAAAATTCCGTACAAAATAATCAAGTTCAACTAATTTATCACAAATAAAAGTCCGTACAATTCACCGAAAATTCCATCAAATACACAGTGGATCCATCACCAAGTCATAATTGCTAGCGAGGCTTCTATGTGCCATCAAATAGTAGAAATAGAGGATGGAATTGTACGGAGAATGATCAGTACACATTGAGTAATTTTACTACTACTAAATCCATCTGACACATCAATACACAGAGGATGGAATTTTACCAGAAATGACAAATGAGAACTGCAGCCACGCATTAAAATTTGAATATGCAGCTACTAAATCCATCTGACACATGAATAAGTATTAAGTGGTCAAGCATTATTTGCTAAGACCAAGTAGAAAAAAAATGAAATGTCAAAGTAAGTTTATTGATGTTTTTCATTTCCTTAGAGCTTTTTAAATACAGAGGAAGTAACATTTCAGTCAATAAAGATAAAGAAAAAAATCTCCAACCATTAATAACATCTTTTTTATTTCTCACATTGCAATATTCAATAAAATTCAAACTCCTCCGATTAACTAAATAATTAAAACTTCAAAACATAGCTAGCTGCACAAATCCACCACAAATCCAAACTTTAATAACATCTTCTATTATTTCTCCAAACTTTTTGTAAAGAACATAAAAAGGAGAAATCCCCCTTCCACCATCAGAGAAATTGAAGCGAATTAAATATTGCAATTCTTTCAAATCCACCACAAATTCAGAGAGGAATTGAATCACACATTCAAAAGCTACTGCAAAATTCAATCGCATAACACAACTGGGAAACAAATAGCTAGCTGATCAATCCTACATTCAATCGCAACTGCAGAAATCACACATTCAATAGCTAGCTGATCAATCACACATTCAATTGCATAACACAGGCGGTGGGGAGCGAATGAGCTAGAGGCGTCAACGGGATCGACTAGGTGGTGCCGGTGCAGGGTCAACGAGGCGGCGGTGGCAGGTGGACGATGCAGAAACTGGCGGCACAGGGTCAAGGAGAGCAGCGACGGCACATGGTCGATGAGGGGGTAGCGGCCGGGTGTCGATGAGGCGGCGGCATGGTACGTTGCTCCTGGGCGTGCGGGGTCGAGAAGAGTGGTGGCGACGCTGGGTCGAGGTGCCGGCGGCCAGGGTGGACGAGGCAGGAGCAGCGCAGCGTCCTCGTCGCGCAGGGTCAACGAGCTTGCTTGCGGGGATGAGTGTATATGGAGGCGCGCTGGGACAGGCACAGGCGGGCAGGTAACTTCGCTGGCGGCGGCTAAATTTTGATAGCCTGGCGACATTAGGGTTTCGCGCGCACCGGGACATAGAAAATTTTGACCCGCACGCGTTTTCTATAGATGATTCATTATCTCTGGTGGGCCACCTATGCAGCCGCCTGAGATAATGGTCTTCGCTGGCAGTCGCCTAAGAGCACACTTGCCATAATGATCTTCACTAGCGGTCACCTGAGAGCACCGCCTGTGATAATCATCTTCGTTGGCGGCCCCTTAGGTGACCCACTAGGGATATTTTGGACTAGGCCCACCAGTCAGTGACACATAGGGGCGTCTGTCTCACTGACAGATGGCCCCACACGTCAGTCCATGGAATATTCTTTTCCAGAGATTATAAATTATTTTCTAAATTCTAGAAATTCGATTAAACTTCAAAAATTCATATCTAGCAATCCGTAGCTCCGTTTGACTCTGTTCAAATTCCATAATTTTTCTAAAATTGACTCTGTTCACCAATATTTTTAATTCCCAAATATTTGTATTTCTTTAAACATTTACAAACATAATTCCCAAATATTGGTTTATTCATCCGAATTTTTGCACACTACAGAACAACAAACTCTGTGAAAAAACAAGGACATGTACATGTGTTACACACAGATATTAACCTCTCATAGTCTTCCCTGCTCCATTCTCTGGCATGTAGGGCATCGGAGATTCACCAATGGTGGCTTCAATGAGCTTAATCTTGTTTCAAAAATCCATGAATAGAGGCATGGTAGCGTACTGATTTTATTCTTCGACATCTTCAACACCATCAGCTCAAAAGATTGTTGTTTTTTGGAAAGCGCTATGTGTTTCTTCAAATTCATTGAGTCTATTACATAGAAAATCTAAGCGGCATGATCAACGGCCTATGTTGCCGAGGTCAACAACTGTCAGCCCAAAGTTATCCACGAACACGCCAGTTGGGTGTTTGACCCATTAGCACCGAAGCAATGGGATCTATATATTGAGTCCATAGTTAAGTTCCTAGATGTCTTCTATGAACCCTACTCGAACGCTGCTGTTTTGGGATACACTATTTTTGTCTTTTGCTTTGGTATAAAAGGTGTACCCATTAATGTCATATGCTTGACACGAGGTGTATACACTTGATGGGCCACATGCCAAGCTATTCATTGTTTTTTCCTCTATGTTTTCTCCATGTAGTAGGTTTTGGTAATTAAACCAATCGGTGAAGTGATGTTTGTGCTCTATCATGATCCACGCTTCTGAGCACCCAGCATTTCGAGCTCTTATTTGATTCAGATGCTGCTCTATGTATGGCTCTACTATCACAAGATGTTACAGGACACTATAATGAGCAATCTTGCACTGTTTTGTATTCATGGTTGATTATTCTTTTCTTTTCTTTTATCCCTCTCCCAGATAATCTCTCCTCATGTCGAGGTACTGGTAAACCAATTGCTTTCCCATCTTATAAGTAATCTATGCAACACTCTATAACTTCTTCCGTAGTGCACCCCTCTATCATTGAACTCTCGGGGTGAGCACGGTTCTGTACGTACCCCTTTAGAATAGACATATACCGCTCATACGGCCATATCTAATTAAGTATAATGGACCAAGTGCAATTATCTCTGGTACAATGTGAACCATGAGATGTACCATCATGTCAAAAAACACCGGAGGCAAGCATATTTCTAGCTGGCACATAGTCTCCATCATAAATATACAAAGAGGACCTAACTCCTCAGAATCAATGACATTTTGTGAAATGGCATTAAAGAAATAACGCATCCTTGTGATGAGCACCTTTACATGAACTGGTTTGATTGCCCTGATTGCAATAGCGAGAAATACCGTGAGCATCACATGGCAGTCGTGAGAATTATAGCCGGACATCGACAAATCTTTATCGAGACTAGTCGCTTAATGTTTGATGAGAAACCTGTAGGTACTCTCACCCCATGTAGACTTTTACACAATGCCTTTTTCTCCTCTTTTGTCATGGTGAAGCTAGCAGGGAGAAGGTAGGTTTTGCCATTACCTAGGTCCATGGGGTGAAGCTCTTTCCTGATATTCATATCAACCAGGTCATTATGTGATTTCAGCTCATCCTTTGTCTTACTTAGTATGTCAAGTAAAAGCCTAACGGTGCTATGGAACATATTCTTCTGTAGGTGCATGACATCGATGGCATGGCAAACCTCCAAACCCTTCCAGTTTGGCAAGTACTTAAAAAAGATGGAGTACTTCTTGAATGGCACATCGGGTTCGTCCATACTTTTTGTTCCCTTCTTTCTCTTTGTTCCCTTCTTCTGCACATTTCCAAAAATGACCTTGATGTTCTCCATCAGTTCGAACACCCATTTGCCATCATGAGAAGTTGGTGCGGCATCATTTTACTCGGTGTTGTCAAAATGTCTGGCCTTCATGATGTATTTGTGATTTGTCTTTAAGAACCACCAGTGCTGCATATGCACTAGCTTCTTAGATCCAGGAAGGTACCTGTATACTGTTCCATCCAAGCAGATAACACATCATGTCTTCCCTTTGATCTGACCAGATAGAGAAAACATCACGGGATAGTCATTGATGGTAACAAAAATAATGGCTCTAAGTGTGAAGTACTGCCGTAAGAATTCATCCCACACTCGAAACCCCTTGTTCCATAGATCCGCCATATCCTCCATCAGGTTCAAGAAATACATCTATTTCCCATGTTGTTTGGGGCCTTGTATAGGGATGCTGTCGGCCCCGAGTTTTTGAGACCGGAAACCTTCTATGTATTGAGTACCAAATCCCTGAATCAGTAGTTTGGCACTTACATAACATCACTGGCACCATTGCATCCTTCGTAATAAGGTCTTACCATACTTGTTCAATACAAAAAGGGATTGCCCGTGTAGGGCCCCAAATAGCCAAATGTCTTGCGGTAAACTAGCAAAAGAGGCGTAGTGAGATAGCGGAATCATAAGTGCCAGCTGCCCTGCGTTAGTCCACAAGCGCTCGACTAGTAACTTGAGTCCTATGGTGCCTTCTTTGGTTCCTCCTTGTGAAGGCCATGGGCCCCGGGTACCTCAAGAAAGGCAATTATGGCCACTCAGATAGAGGGTGGGCCGATCCCTACAATTGGAGATAGAGTAGGACTCGGCTTCATAATACCTTGCATTACAAGAAAAGGGATATAGTCCCAGCCAGATACTCTATATATTGTTCCTACCATGTAACCCTAATCCCTCTAGTATATAAGGAGGGGTAGGGGGCCCCCTGGGGCATATGACAATCTCACCAG
Source organism: Oryza meyeriana var. granulata (assembly GCA_003991445.1). Classification (NCBI taxonomy): domain Eukaryota; kingdom Viridiplantae; phylum Streptophyta; class Magnoliopsida; order Poales; family Poaceae; genus Oryza; species Oryza meyeriana. The sequence goes on from RYFJ01001359.1 coordinate 202,405, forward strand.
AGAATATAGCGAAAGCAATACACCACAACTGGAAGTAGGGTATTACCTCACTCCGAGGGTCTGAACCAATATAAATCGTCTTATCTTTCGAAGTCCATCGAGTTTCAGTCCGATGAATAGCCCCATATAATCATTACCTTTATAAAACATTGACAGTTGGCGCGCCAGGTAGGGGCTTTGTCGAGATCATCGTCATCAAGCCCGATGGATCCAACCATAGAAGTCGACGACATCAACTTCACCCCTGGACAAGCCATCAGCTTAGGAAGCCTCGACTTCATCGCCGACAATCTTGGCAATCTCACCTTGTCCGACTCGGTTTCAATCTGATTGGCTAGGAACCAAGCCAACTCAGCGTCGGTTGGCCTACTCAATGCTGCAGCAGTTTTCAACAACCTGCTTTGGCAACACCCAAGATCTACGAGTTCTGGGACAACTCTCTTTCCTGATGTTCGACTCAGATTCGGCTCCGAGCCGGTCGAGACCGGATCCAGGGGAGACAAGATCGTCAATTTCCCACTTGGACTCGACAACGCCACAACAATCTTTAATTCCAATCTGATGCGGCAGACTCAATCCTTTGGAATTCAACTCGGATACGGCCTAGAGCTGCTTGGGATCGGGACCAGGGAGGTTAGGGTCATCATCACACCGATAAATTACTCCGAGTATGACTCCCAGTCGAACAGCAACTCAGGAAGCTTTTCTGCACCACGTGAGGTCTTCACGGCATCAAAAGGATCTACTCCAACACAAGATGCACGCCGACTACGCAACCAGCAGGAAGAGGATGCTCGCTAACTGCGTCAACAACATGAGGAAGAAAACCGACGTCTACAGACTGAGCGCGACGCTCGCAACGGCGATCTACACAAGACTAGCCAAGTAGTGCAACAAGAGATCCTCCGGCCCAGGGTGGGCGACGATGATGTCTTTGTTACACCTCAGCAGAACGTAGTCCTGGATACTATATAGCTGGGGCCTGATCATCAAGCAACTCCAACTATTGCTAAGATTAAGGCCATGATAATAGCAACAACTTGTCAGCAACACTAGCAATCTAGAGATATATTCTTCCCTTCCAACAGGACACCTTCAGACGCAGCAACATCATCAACTACAACGCTACATCGAGCGGCAGGCTTTGATCAACGCCACTCGGAGTCCAACCGTGCATCACAAGGTCATCACAAAAATGATCAACATCGGTATCAACACGATGGGCGCCAGGATAACCATGATGTCTGAGAACGACAATGACGAGATCTCCGCCATGACATAACGCTCGACGCTGAGAACACGAGGAAGATGAACGTCACCGACTGGAAGACGAACACAAATGATTCGGACTCCATCACGAGCATTTTCACTAATGCAGTCGGAGCTGGAGCCCACACTCGGACGATGGTGTTCCAGCCTTCTCGCGCAAGCTACAACAAGTTGACTAGCCCATAGGCTTCAAGCCAACTGGCATAGTAAAGTACGACTTCAAGACCAACCCGGAATCCTGGCTGACAGTGTACACCTTAGCGATTCGAGCAGCTAGAGGTGACCATAAAGCCATGGACAACTATCTCCCCATTGCCTTATTTGACTTGGCACGGATGTGGTTAATGAGGTTTCCTAGAGGGTCTATTGGCTCCTGGGGGAACTTTGTGAGCGCTTCGTGGCCAATTTCCAAGGGACAAACCAAAGGCTAGCATCCGAATACGATCTATACCCATGTCATCAGAGAAGAAACGAGTCTCTCTGAGACTTCATCAAGTGTTTTTCCCAAAAAGGAACTCTATCCCTAAGATCAAGGATGAGGTGATCATTGCCGCCTTCGGCAAGGGAGTCAGAGACATGCCATTCATCACCAAGTTCACTCGGAAGCCGCCCAATTCCATCAAAGCTCTTTTTGAGATGGCCAATAAGTATGCTGATTCAGCCAACACAGTGACCGAGGCACTCGACGACAAGCCCAACAGAAGGAGCGATGGAGGCGGACGACACGGCCCTATCCAAGCTTGGGAACCGCAAGCGGAAATCTGAGGACCTCATTGTGGCAGTCGATCACAACCGTCCTCGACCTCCAAGAACCAAAGATTATCAGAATGACAAGTGGCATGCTCGGGGGCTCAAAAGCTCAAATGCAAGGTTGGCTCCCCACTCCCAACTTGTGCAATACCGAATAGATAAGTTGTTTTCGATACATTTTTCCTTCTTTATATGATATTCTCATCTAAATGGGGCAGGAGGCAACTCACTTTCCTATGGTTTGACTCGGATGCGGCTTAGCACCAGTCGGGATTGGATCTAGGGGGATGAGATCGTCAATCCCTCGCTCAGCCTCGCCAATGCCGCAGCCGCTTACAACTAATAGGTGTACATACTGTGCATTTTCTGTTTTTGCTCTTAATGATTGCAAAAGTACTCAAGTAGCATAAATTCCGATCCGTGAAGCTTTGCTCCATGAAAGACGAACTCAAGTCACCCAAAACGCATGTCTGGGAAAGAGCCAAGAACCGACTCCCGACGCTCGAGGGCTATAACTAGTCGAGCAGAGTGTTTAAACGTAAGGGGTCAACTACTCGGGAAAATTAATATCGATAAGAGGAGGAACACATATCTACATACATTGTAAAATATATAGATTTTCTTCGGGTGATTTTTCTCTACATCAGATGCTACTCATCCGATATGTTTATAATGCAGGGCCCAGTTCCAGATACGCATAATAGGAACTCATGGCTACGAGCGAGCGTGGGCGACTGGACGTCCCTTCGACGCGGCGCAGCAGGCGGCCACGGGCGTGCAACAAGACATAGCAACCTCTCTCTCTCTGGACGGGGCACTGTGGACTCCCCTGACTCTATAAAGGAGGATCCATGCCTCCGACACCAAGGGGGGGGACGAGTTCCCGCCTTAGGCAACTAAGCTACCTCTCTCTGACCCTCAAGTTCCCGGTGAGCTTCCGTGTTTCCGGGATCCGCCTTGTAACCGCATTCCACTTTCATCCACCTCATAGCCAAACGCACACAGGAGTAGGGTTTTACGCCTCCGTGCGGCCCGAACCTGTATAAATCCTCGCGTCTCCCTCGTGTGTGCTGTTCATCGTCTTCCCCGCGGGATCTCCTCGGTTCGGACGGTCCGGACCCGGTTCGGACAGTCCGGACCCGGTTCGGACGGTCCGGACCCTTCAGCCTCCGTCCTCCGCTTCACCGCGGTTTGGACGGTCCGGGCCCGCTGTGGACGGTCCAAACCCCTCTCTCCCAGCTCGGGCCCCAGTTCCCGAGTGTCGATCCGCTGCCGTTCCTCACCCCGGGTCCCCGGGCCGGACGGTCCGATCTTGGTTCGGACGGTCCGGACCTTACTAAGTGATTCACTGAAGCCGGCTCCGCCTGAGAACTACTCCCCTGGCCGAATCTAAAAAGGGGGGTCTCCCGACTTCCCGCCGTCGAGGTTTTATCCTCCGACAGCTGGCGCGCCAGGTAGGGGGGGTTTCCTTTTCAGGTGTTACGCCGGCGCCTCCAACATCGACGCACTCCATGGCAGGAGGCCACCGTCCGCGGGACTCTGATGAGGAGTCCGGCGACTTCACCCCACCGGGTGGCGTTAGCCCGGTGGTGAGCTCACTGCGCTCCCCGTCTTCCAAGAGACGCGCCGCGCGAACCAGGCGGGTTGAGCTCGTTCCTCGGTGGCCTGGCAGTGCGGCGCCGGCCCTTTCTCTCTCGGAAGGAACCGGCAAGTGCCCCGTCGGGTCTGCCACGGCCTCATCCTTGAGGCGTGAGCGGGAGCGCCGCTCTACGGCGCGCCGCAACCTCGACTTCCAGCCAGCGTCACCGCAGGGAGCTCTCCTAGCGACGGAGGCCCTCCTGCGTCACCCCCTGGCATTTAATGGGGGCGGAGGCCGGGAGAGGCACTGGCTCAACGAAGTCACCAACCTTGTAGGCGCGACCCATCGCCAGGTCGCTGCCCACAGCAGCGCAGGGGCCAGGAGTGCCGACCGCGCGACGTCTAGCGCGGGCCGGCCCCCCGCCCCGAGTCAAAGCAGAACCCGAAGCACGGCGCAACGCGCCACGACTCTGGCAAACAGCAGCCACGGCGACCTCCGTGACCGGCTGAACCGGGGGCGGTCCGATGAGGACGCCCGGGTCACTATGGAGCGACGGCGCGAGCGGCGGGCGGACGCCGCCACGCGTTCCGAGGTCCAGACCTCCAACTCCAACCTACTGACGAGAAACCGCCATCTGGTACCCGAGCCCGCTCTGTATGGCTCGGGATGCCTGGCGCTCTCCCCAGGCCTCCGGCAGGTTCGCTGGCCGACCAGGTTCCGGCCCAGCTTGCCGGAAAAGTATGACGGCTCCGTGGATCCCACGGAGTTCCTGCAAATATACACTACCGCCATCCGGGCGGCCGGAGGCGATGATCGAGTGATGGCGAACTACTTCCCCGTCGCTCTCAAAGCCCAGGCGCGCTCTTGGGTGATGAACCTCCCCCAGGGATCAGTCTACTCGTGGGAGGACCTCTGCCACCAGTTCGTGGACAACTTCCAGGGCACCTTTCCGCGCCCCAGGACCGAGGCGGACCTCCATGCCCTACGTCAGGGCAGGGACGAGACGCTGAGGCACTTCCTACAGCGTTTCAGCTAGGTTCGCAATACCATCTCCCACATCGCTCCTCACGCAGTCATCCATGCTTTTCGCTCAGGTGTGCGCGACAGGCGCATGCTCGAAAAAATGGGCACCCGCGACGTCCAGAGTACGGCTGAGCTGTTCAAGCTCGCCGATCTCTGCGCCCGCAAGGAGGAGGCCCGGGCGTGGAACGAGCCGCGCCCCGAGGCCCCTGAAGAGGACCCCGAAGAATACGGTGAGTCCTCACGCTCCGCGGCGCGTCGGGACAGGAGGAAGCGACAGACGGAGAAGGCGGCCGCCGATGGCTTCACCTTGGCTCTTGCGGGCGCCCCACGGTCCGACGACGCCCGTGGGGACAACATCACCGAGAGCGGACCAAGGGCCGCGCGTGCGCCGCCTTCGCCAGCAGTGGCCCAGAAGTGGTGCGCCGTCCACGAGACGGATTCGCACGACCTCACGGAGTGCCGCGCCGTCCAAAGCTTGGCCAAGCAGGTCAAGTACTTCCGGCAGGAGCCTTAGCAAGCCAAGCCCGGAGAGATCGTCCCGATTCGTCCCACACTCCCGGGAAGCATCGACTGTATCGGTTCTGGTTCCTTGTTTGGCTTTTGGTTTAAAATCTCTGCTCTCCTCCTTTATTAGAGGAAGCCTTCCCCTTTTCCTTGTCATAGGGTACAACTGCCCGGACTCCATCGGACGCGATGGCGAGTCCGGGCGGTTCGTCCCGACTCAGTCCGGGGCCTCCGGGCCCGGGCGCACATAGGGTACGACTGCCCGGACTCCATCGGACACGATGGCGAGTCCGGGCAGTCCGTCCCGACTCAGTCCGGGGCCTCCGGGTCCTGGCGTGATAGTCCGGACCACGCCGCCCTGTCAAGCGCGATTCCGGGCAGAGGGTCTTCTCCCGGTGTCAAGAACTCGCTCCCTCTCAAGGGACCTGAGCCCGTCCGATCGGAGCTTGGCTCCCGGGCGCGCCCTTAGCCCGGTCGGAGCTTAGCTCCCGGGCGTGCGTAAATAGCCCCGGTCGGAGCTTGGCTCCCGGGCGCGTCCTTAGCCCCTGTCGGAGCTTAGCTCCCGGGCGCGCGTGTCTAGCCCCGGTCGAGCCCCTGGTTCCCGGGTGCATGTTTCCCCCCGGTTCGGTCACGGAGAACTCGCTCCCTCTGAAGGGCCTGAGCCCGAGGGAGCTGAACTCGAGTCCCGGCAGAACTAGTAGCAGGCCAAGCGCGGCCGAGGCGATTCGGACGGTCCGTCCCCCCGGCGGACGGTCCGGTCATCGTGCCTCGGACGGTCCGACCCTTAGGCGGACGGTCCGATGCCCGCTCCCGAGCCGGAACAGCTTCAACAGGGCGCTAGTACCCGGACCGCGTCGCCTCGGCAAGGGCGGGTCCGGGGAAGTCGTCCCGATATGGTCCATGTCCTTGCCCCGGCCTCATGCCCGGGCACATGTTGACAATACATATCGAATCTTATTCCAGTCCGGGGCCCCCTGGGTCCCGGGCACATATTTGAGCCGAGGCACGGATTCCCGAATCCGTGCCCCGGGCCCGACACCGAGGAGCCGAACCAGGGCGGCCTCGCCAAGGCGAGTGCAAGCCTAGGAACGCGACACCCGGAGTAGGGCGCGGAGCCCGGACAGCACCGCCCCGGCGAGAATGCATCCGGATGGCCGTCTCACATTCCATATTTCAAGCCCGGGCCTCCGGAACCCGGCTTATATCAAAAAAATATTCCAGTCCGGGACCCCAGGGTCCCGGACACTTATCCTCCGCATGATGGCCGGGGCCCAGGTCCTGAGCACATGCCGGACTCGGACTCGCGAGGGAAGCGAGTCCGAGCTCCATCTCCAGTACAAGCGACCTCCAAAAAACACAATAAACCCAGGTACGAAAATATAAACATGATCATATACATATACAAATGTCTCTCTTTATACAAGACAGGCAAACCCGAGACGCAAGCACAAGCGAGGCCCTGATTGTTCGGAGGACAGTCACCGGCGTACCTCTGATCGAACCCCGGGCGACGTCGGAAGAGGAGCGCCCGGGGGCATGGAGGGCCCCCGGGCCCCGAAGGCGACCGCAGATGGTGTCAAAAGGGAACCGGCATCTTCCCCGACCTCTTCGTCAGGCATCGGTTCTACAAAATGGTCGCCACGGTCGAAGAACCCTGCCTCTGGGGCAGCAGACTCGACCACGGCCTCCCACGCCTCCTTGCGAACCACCGCGACTTCCTCCCGAATTGCCGCGAGTTCCTCGCGCGCGGCGAACTCTCACCCCCGGGACACGAGCCCGGCCTCCTGGGCCCGGACGCGTTCTCCCCGGGAGGGTGTTTCCTTCTCCCGCCCTCCATCTCGGACCGAGCACGGCAGGCCTCGTCGGCGGCAAACCAGGTGGGCCCCACGTCCCCTTGTTTCTTCAAAGACATGGCCCTGTTCCTGCCCGGAGTTGTTCCCGGCCGAGCAACAGGGCTAGGGGCCACTGTCGGCGAAACGGGACTGGGGGTATCCACAGTCGCCGGGGACGCGTGGGTCTTCGGCCACGTCATTTCCCCGGGGCCACGTCCTGCACGACTGACGACCGGCTGCGACCGTGTCTCCCGCACGGTGTCAGGGGCCAGGGCGCGCCTCCCTGTGCCCGGATGCGTTGCCCCCGGCCCCGGATGCGCCACCCCGTGCCGGTTGTGTCTCCGCACGGTGTCCGGCCAGGGCGCGCCCCCTCCTTCCGCGCCCGGATGCGTCGACCCCCGGCCCCGGGTGCGCCTCCCGTGCCCGGGGGCACCGCCCCCCAGACCCGGGTGGCAGGCGACGGGGCGTGCTGCGCCCCGCCGCCCGGTCAGACGCGCGTGGATTCTCAAGACGGCCCCCCGTGGGCCTGTTCCCTGCACAGTCCGAGACACAGCGACGTGCACCGTCACTTCTCAACAGGGTGCGCTGCTGTAGCCGTACGCAGCCGCCCGGCAAGAAGCCGACCAGACCAGCCGCCCGCAGCAGGCGACCGGGCGACCCGGCGTGCCTCCCGCACGGCTTAGCGAGCGAGCGTGGGCGACTGGACGTCCCTCCGGCGCGGCGCAGCAGGCGGCCACGGGCGTGCAACAAGACATAGCAACCTCTCTCTCTCTGGATGGGGCACTGTGGACTCCCCTGACTCTATAAAGGAGGATCCATGCCTCCGACACCAAGGGGGGCGAGTTCCCGCCTTAGGCAACTAAGCTACCTCTCTCTGACCCTCAAGTTCCCGGTGAGCTTCCGTGTTTCCGGGATCCGCCTTGTAACCGCATTCCACTTTCATCCACCTCATAGCCAAATGCACACAGGAGTAGGGTTTTACGCCTCCGTGCGGCCCGAACCTGTATAAATCCTCGCGTCTCCCTCGTGTGTGCTGTTCATCGTCTTCCCCGCGGGATCTCCTCGGTTCGGACGGTCCGGACCCGGTTCGGACGGTCCGGACCCTTCAGCCTCCGTCCTCCGCTTCACCGCGGTTTGGACGGTCCGGGCCCGCTGTGGACGGTCCAAACCCCTCTCTCCCAGCTCGGGCCCCAGTTCCCGAGTGTCGATCCGCTGCCGTTCCTCACCCCGGGTCCCTGGGCCGGACGGTCCGATCTTGGTTCGGACAGTCCGGACCTTACTAAGTGATTCACTGAAGCCGGCTCCGCCTGAGAACTACTCCCCTGGCCGTATCTAAAAAGGGGGGTCTCCCGACTTCCCGCCGTCGAGGTTTCATCCTCCGACACAAGCAGATCCTGCAATCTATCCAATCGGGCATCTGTGGCAACCATGCTGCATCTAGAACATAAGTTGAAAAGGATTGTAGACAAGAATTTCTCTGGCCGATTGTGGTTACCGACGCTGAAGAACTCGTCCTGTCATACAAGGGATGTCGATTTTTCACTCGGCAAACTCACCTACTGGCATAGGAGTTGCAGACTATTATATGGGTAATGCATGCTGAGTATAATCTACAGATCCGGAGTCCTCAATCTCATCATTATGGGCAATGCACTCAATTCATGGGAGGCATATTCAAAGATTTTTGCGACAATTTCGGCATCAAAATCTGCTACGTTTTGGTGGCATACCCCTAGAGCAATGGACATGTTGAGCAATGATCAAAATCTTTGGATTTTATAGGGCTGCGCTGGGTAGGTCGGTTTGGGCTGGCTTATTCAGTAGTAGGCCGAAGATATAAGTTCTTAAATAGCATGCCCTATTGGGTCGCCCGCTGGTCGCGTTAAAATCGCGATGCAGGTGCTATTTTACTAGAACCGATTAAATAATCAGATACACCATGCTAAGCCTATAGCCGGGTGTATACATTCGGATATCTTGATTATTTTAAAATATTGAGGATATATCCTTATAAGGATCAATAGCTGGTCTCCATTAAAATTAGGGATGCAGGTATCTCTCAAGTACACCTCATCATACATTGGGCTTGGGTCCATAGTGATACATATCTTACATGCTTAGCCAAATTGCCATGAGTAAAATTTCAGTCAATCGTTGGTTGAAGAGTCCAATTTCTGAGAAACATATCACTCGGGAAAGACTTAAAAGTTAAAGATCTTTGACTTTATGTTTAATCTTTTCTCAATTAAGCACAAAGTCAGGGGCTACACCTAATAGGTGCTCCTATTCGGTGCACACTATTCATCTATTTCCATAAAGCCCTTCATATCTCCGTTGCCAGCTGATATGAAGCAGGACTCGGGAGAAGAAGCACTCAGACATTGAGTACTCGGGAGCAATGCACTTAGGAATTCTTCACTGTGGAGGATGAGCACTTAGCATCAATTGTGACTTAACTATGAAGGTCTCAGGGGCTACTGTGGAAGCCATGAGCCCCGGGTACCTCAAGAAAGGCAATTATAGCCACTTCGACAGAGGGTGGGCCGATCCCTACAATTGGAGATAGAGTAGGACTCGGCTTCATAATACCTTGCATGATAAGAAAAGGGATATAGTCCTAGTCGGATACTCTATGTACTGATAAAGAAACCCCTTGGTCGTATCTGACTGGGTTTCCTACCCTATAACCCTCATCGCTCCAATATATAAGCAGGGGTAGGGAGCCCCCAGGGCATATGACAATCTCACCAGAGAATACAGCAAAAGCAATACACCACAACTGGAAGTAGTGTATTACCTCACCCCGAGGGCCTGAACCAGTATAAATCGTCTTGTCTTTCGAAGTCCATCGAGTTTCAGTCCGACGAATAGCCCCATATAATCATTGCCGATATAAAACATCAACACTTCTCCTCCTCCGGGTTGTGCTCGTATGGTTCGCCTTCGGCGTCTATTTCTAAAAAGGGGGATTAAGCCACGATGAGTACTTGGAGTACTCGCAAGCCACCACTTCAACATGAATATATGCTCACAAGGTTCAAGGGATGCATAGGTCTGTTTGCGTAAAGCCAGTTTTCAAAAAATCATTTCACAAACCTATACATAGCCATTTTACTGAAATACCTTCAACAGCTGTTGGATAGTTTAACCCATCATGAGAACTATGTCCAACCTTGCCAAGCTGCACTTGGTTCGGTTTACCCTCATGTATGACGTCTGTTTTCATTTTCCATATTTTCGTCTACACCCCTTCCTAACCAATATTTAAGATTTCGAGTCTAGTCAAGACTAGTACAAGTCCCGATGCTCCTTTATCCGAGAGCATGGCTATTCAAATAAATTGGTTTTAATCACACTGCAGTGGATGTATGCTTTACCTGCAATCCGTGGCCCACCCAACACATGAGACTTGCCACGGCCTAGTTTTTTGGACCTTCTAGCATTGTGGCACCCGCTCTAGAGACTATGTGCCCTCATGCACCCCCTGGCACTCTAATCCCGCCTTGCCAATGGTGTGAGGTGTCTTGGACCCAGAGGTATCAAGGAGGGGGAAGCAAACGCTCATTTTATTTGACATGTCAATTAACCCGTACTGTATCCTCTTTCTTCTTCATCACAACACGATACCGTGATCAGAACCAACCATTACTAGGGTGCCGCCCCACTAGAATTTCCTAATCCACTAGGTCTATGCCCATACAAGAATTGCAGTCATACTCTATTCGTTTCCTGCCAGTTTTCTTGACTCGGTCCTTATCTAACCAGGGTCGGCACTTGCCTTTTCCAGGAACCACCCAATTCAATCCATGCCACCCCGGTTGAAAATGGTTTTGCTACTTAGTTTTGGTTTTTACAAACAGTTTCATGAGTCTCACAAGCAGCAATTCATGTCTCCACTTGCATAAAATGACGATCGTCCCCTACCCAGAACGATCGTCCCCATTCCGATCAACATTTCATGTAGGTGAGATATCTAGAAAGCAGTACAAAGCAGTGTTAATAAATGACTTAAACATATATAAATAGCATATGGCATCAAGGTAAAGGGCATCAAACTCAATGGAGGCTTAAATGGAATTTAGGTACGTAATTTAATATAGCATGCAATTTATTTGTAAACAAAACAATTTCACATTAGGTACAATATGCTCAAGGAGGAGGGCGTGGTGACTTGCCTTGTTCAACTATGGCGATTTCCTCCTCTGCGTCAAGGGGCTTGTCGTCGCAAACGTAGCCTAGTGGGGCAAAACGGCTAATCAAAACTCGTGTTCTAAACATAAATAAACAAGGAATAAATATAAAGAAAAATAAAAAAATACCAAACCAGTGCCATTGGATAGGTATTGATTTTAGATGAATTTTGGTGAAAGTTTTACTCGATTTGGACTTAGCATGAAGGAGATGTTAGCTTTCAAAGTTTCAAATTTGAATTAAATCAAATTAAATACAAAATGTTACTGTTGGTATATTTTTTTACGGTCATTATTATTTTTCCTAGAAAAACCCTTCTCTATATGACAAGTGGGGCCCATTAGCCAGAAACCTAGGAGACCAAAAATAATACCTTCTGTGACATGTGGGGCCTAGGGCCGGATAGGGATGAGGATTAGCCCTCATAAGCCACGTGGGTCCACATGTCAGCGACCCATTCGGTAAAATAGGTTTTTAAAACATTTTTAATCACTGACCAAGGCCCACATGTCATTGGGTGATTAGGGGCGTCATTAACTTAATTCGAGGATTAAGAGGGCAGGCCCACAAGTCAGTACCGGGGGGTGATTAATTCCCCTCTCCCATCTAATTCCTCGCCACACTCTGCCCGGCGCGGCAGAGTGAGCTCCGGGTGGCGGCGCGGGGCACCGGCGACGTCCCAGGGGAGGGAGAGGTTCAACGTGCGGTGGCGCCAGCGGGGAAGAGATGGGAGATGGGAGCTCACCGAGCGGCGGTCAGGGAAACGGCGCACCGAGCGCCGGGCAGTTTCGTGGTGATTTGGCAGCGGGGGCAGCATCGACCTCGCCGGGCAGTGCTTCACCGCCTTGCTCTGGTTCCGGGATGGAGGGACGGGGGGTGGGTGAGGGATGTTCTGTGGGGGAGGGGATTGGTTGGGGACTTCCCCCTTTTTTATCGGCGTGGCGACGGGCAGCATTGGAGCAGCAGCAGGCGGCAGTACAAAGTATGGCTAGAGAGCACGGTGGGGCAGAGCACGCATGAGCGTGGGTGGCGAGGATGCGCTTGGGCGGCGAGGCTGGTGTCTTGCAGCGAGGCGGGCAGAAGAGGGGGGGGGGGGGGGGGGGGGGTGTGTGTGGGGGGGCGGGGGCTAAGGTCCGACGGTCCGAAGTGGGAGGCGGCGCGGCGAGGGCTATTGTCTACTGGTCCGTGAGTCACCGTGGGGTGTGGCGGTGGCAGGCGGTAGGGCGCCACAGGGTCTAGCTGCACGTGCGGTGGCGTAGGGGCGGTGAGGGGCGAGGACGTGTGGTACTACGGCGGGGCCTCACTGGCGGGGTAGCTGAGGGAGAACACGCATGTGGGCGGCGGTGCAGACGGCGGCAGGTGGAGCGGATCTCGGACTGGTGGTCGCCGCGAGGAGGCCGTACAGCTGGGTCCGGCGGGGCATCGCCGCGGCGGCGAGCTACGTGCGAGAGAGAGAGAGCGAACGAGGGGAGGGAGATGGCTGCACGGTCGGTTGCGGCACTAGCCAACATGCCTGGCGCTGCGGCTATCGGGCGAGCGCGAGCGAGGGTGGTCGTGGGGGGACACGGCGGCCGGGCTAGAAAGCCGGCTGGGCCGCTCGGCCCAGCAGAAGGGGGGCGAGGGAGAGAGGCCCGGGGGGAGAAAGGAACCTGGGCCGAGGGGAAGGAGACTGCGCGGGCCCACTGTGGGGATTTTAGGAATTTAGGTTAGGATTTTTGAAGAAAGGAAAATATATATATGCTTTTAGGTTTTTCAGGATAATACAAACCTAGTGTGAGCCTTAGGAAAAAAAATTTGTATTTAATTTCTTGGCTTTGGTATATAAACCAAAATTAAACTCCAGTAGTCCCGGCATGATGCAATTTTTGAAAAAAAATTTGTCGGTTCCGGATTTTGGTTTTTGATTTTTATTCCAAATTTTCAAGGATGTTACAAATCTACCCCCCTTAGGAAAATCTCGTCCTCGAGATTACTTACCGGTCTAGGGAAAGAGGCGGGGTACTCTGTCTTCAGGAAATCTTCTTACTCCTAGGTGGCTTCTTTCTCATAGTGGTTACTCCACTGCACCTTGTATATCTTGATTACCCGCGAGCAGGTTCTTCGTTCGGCTATTCCTAGGATCTTGATTGGCTGCTCGGGGTAGGTCAGATCCTAGCACTAGCGCTTGTTCCTCTGGAACCCGTAAGCACTTCTTAAGTTGCGATACATGGAACACGAGATGGATGTCGGCGAGGGTTTCGGGTAGCTCTAGTTCATAGGCGACCTGCCCTCGTCAGCCCACTATTGGGAACAGGCCAACGTACTTCAGCGCCAACTTACCCTTGACCTTGAATCTCTTCATGCCACACAACGGCGACACCTTGAGGTAGACATTATCCCTGATCTCGAATGTTAGCTCTCATCGGTAGGTTTCGGTGTAGCTCTTCTGCCTGGCTTGTGCTGTCTTAAGTCTGTCCCTGATTAGATGAAATTTTTCTTCAGCTTCTTTTATGATGTCCAACTCGAATACTGCTGATTCTCCAACCTCAATCCACATGAGTGGGGTATGACACTTGCGTTCAAAAAAAGCCTCGTTAGGTGACATTTTTAGGCTTGATTGGTAACTATTGTTGTAAGAGAACTCCGCATAGGGCAAGCACATTTCCTAGTTGGTGGTGAAATCCAATGCGCAAGCCCTTAGCATGTCTTGCAAGGTCTGATTGGTCCTCTCTGTCTGGTCGTCTGTCTAAGGGTGGTAGGAGCTGCTAAAAGCCAGATGGCTCCCTAGTGCCTCATGAAACCTTTCCCAGAAGTAGGAAGTGAATTGGGTTCCTTAATCTAAGATGATCCGTTTGGGCACTCCATGCAGGCATACTATCTGGGACATAAAAGGCTCAGCCAACTTAGCTGCACTGTAAGTGGTCTTGACTGGTATAAAGCGGGCTACCTTGGTCAGGCATTCTATAACTACCCAAACCAAATCGTAACTAGACGTGGTCTTAGGCAATCTGACAATGAAGTCCATTCTGATTTCATCAAACTTCCATTCTAGGATCTGCAGAGGTTGTAGAAGTCCGGTGGGACACTAGTGCTCGGCTTAACCCTTTGGCATACGTCGCATATAGCAACGTACTCTGCTACATCCATCATCATGCATGGCCACCCGTAGGCTTGCTTCAAGTCCTGGTACATCTTGATACTGCCTGGGTGAATGGATTAGGCTGAGTCGTGGACTTCTTTGAGGATCAGCATGCGGAAGCCATCCATTGATGGTACAAACAATTGATCTCTGTACCGAAGTACCCCTTGCCCATCCAGTTTGAATTCGGCGGCCTTTCCTAGCCTCATTCGATTCTTGATCTCTTCTGCCTCAGCATCCCCTTGTTGTGCTTCCTTGATTTGCTTTGGTAGCTGGGACACTATCTCTAGGGATGCCAAACTTCCTAGGACTACCATGGTTAGGTTGAGATATGCCATATCGGCCTAGAGGCGAGATGGCAAGCCTTGGGCTTCCAAGTGGAGGCATGCCGGTTTGCGACTAAGAGCATCGGCCACCACCTTGGCTTTACCAGGATGATAGTGGATGTCTAGGTCATAGTCCTTGATTAGCTCTAGCCATCTCCTGTGCCGCAGGTTCAAGTCGGCTTGGGTGAAGATGTATTTGAGGCTCTTGTGGTCGGTACAGATGTTACAGTGGTTGCCAATTAGGTAGTGTCTCTAGATTTTGAGGGAATGAACAACCGAGGCTAGCTCGAGGTCGTGCATAGGGTAGTGTTCTTCGTGCGGCCTCAATTGGCGAGAAGCATAGGCTACCACTTTGCCCTCCTACATCAGCACACTTCCCAACCCTTATCGAGACGAATCGCAATAGATCTCAAAGTCCTTCTTGATGTCCGGAAAGATTAGGATGGGAGCCGGTGTAAGTTTCTCCTTCAAGGTGTCGAAGCTTTTCTAACATTGATTCATCCATTCAAACTTGTTCTCTTTTTTGAGTAGCTGTGTCATTGGGTGGGCTACTTTTGAGAATCCTTCGATGAATTTTCCATAGTATCCCGCTAATCCTAGGAAGCTCCTTACTTTGGTCACAGTTCTAGGGGTTCTCCATTTTGTCACTGCCTCAACCTTGGATGAATCTACTACTACTCCTCCTATAGAGATTATGTGACCTAGGAAGCTTACTTTCTTGAGCCAGAAATCACATTTGCTGTATTTGGCGTATAGCTAGTGTTCCCTCAGCTTCTCTAGCACCGTCCTTAGATGTACTGCATGATCGTCCTTTGTCTTGGAGTAGACTAGAATATTGTCGATGAATACAACGATGAATTTGTTTAAAAACTCCATGAATACTTTGTTCATTAGGTTCATGAAGTAGGCTAGGGCATTAGTCAGCTCGAAGGACATGACAGTGAATTCATACAGGCCATATCTAGTGGAGAAGGCGGTTTTAGGGACGTCTTCCAACCGGATTTTTAGCTGGTGATATCCCAACAGGAGGTCTATCTTCGAGAACACAGACACCCCTTGCGGTTGATCAAAGAGGTCATCGATCCTAGGGAGGGGGTATTTGTTTTTTATCGTGACCTTGTTCAAGGCCCAGTAGTCCACACACATCCTTTGGCTACCGTCTTTCTTCTTGACGAAGAGTACCGGGGCTCCCCAAGGGGATAAACTAGGCCAAACAAATCGTTTTTCTTGAAGGTCTCGGATTTGTTCTTTTAGCTCTTCTAATTTATTGGTTGTCATCCTGTAGGGTCTCTTGGATATGGGTGCCGTACTAGGCATCAGGTCTATGATGAACTCGACGTCCCTATCTATCGGCATCCCCGAGAGTTCTTCTGGGAACACATCTGGATATTCCTAAACTATAGGGGTCTTTTCTAGGAGCTGGTTGACCTGATACTTCCTTGGGTTGTTGCCAACTTGCCTCAGCAACCCCACTCTAATCTTGATCTGGCCCTGGTCAGGGTAATTTAGGACTATCTCTCTTCGGGCACAATTGATCACCCCTTGATTCTCCTTTAACCAATCCATTCCTAGAATGACGTCTAGGTGTTGAGAGGGGAGAATTATAAGGCTTGTGGGGAAAATTACCCCTTGCAGAAGGAGGGGGACTTTTTCACAAACTCTGGTTACATGAAGGTCTTCCCAGGAGAGTGGATGATCATGGGCTTTGGCAAATCGGTGATTTATATTTGGTGCTTTCTAAGGATTTTTGGTGATATGAAGGAATGTGATGCTCTCGAATCAAAAGGCACGAGGGTAGGGCTAGTATGGATCAAGAACAATACTGATCAGGATGCCTTGGTCGTCCTGTGTTTCCACCATGTGAATGTGGTTCACACATTCCCTTGCAATGGGCGTCATGGTCCTTATCTTCACTGGTGTCTACCGAGCAGCCTGAGGTACAGCCAGGGTGGTCGCACCTCGAACAGGGGTTGTCCCAGCTGGGAATCAAACCGGTGCAACCTGACACTAGGGTTATGCCCTGGCGAAATGGCCCTTCTCTCCGCATTGCTAGAGGTTGAGGTTGGTAGGGCCTTGCCCTGGTGCAGGGATGTTGCGAGCTGGTGTGGGATCTCCGAGGTCTAGGGGTGAGCTGCAGCTGCGGTAGGTGCTGGGGCTGTAGGGTGAGGCCGAGGTGGTGCTAGGTACATGGGCCTCCAGTTCTGCGGGGTAGCACTCTAGAACCTCGGTCCTCCCTGCTGCTTGTTCTGGAAAGTGGCTGCCTTGCGCTTCCTGTTGGTTTCCACCCTCCGGTTGTCTACTTTAGATTTCAGGGCCTTGTTCACCATGCTCTGGAAGTTGGCATGGTCCTGTATGATTAGTGGCCCGCGCAGGGTGTCGTTCAGCCCACCAAGGAACTTATTGATCTTTTCCTCCTCACTAGGGATGTCGGAGGGTGCATAGCGGGCCAACTGGGTGAACTTGTTCAGGTAACCCTACACGCTCATGTCGTCTTGCTTGAGAGTCTTGAATTCGTTCCTCTTCATCTTCATGATGGCAACAGGCACGAAGTTCTCACAGAACGCCGCCATGAACTCTGCCCAATCGGGTTCCTCAGCTTCATCTTCTCGGGAGGCCTTGTAGGCATCCCACCAATCGCTATGGGCTATCCAGTTGGCTGGAGGAAAAGCGGACTTTATCCCCATCCCTGGCTTGAATGAGGTCCAGCTTCTTCTCAATCATGCAGAGCCAATCCTTGGCTTCAAGCGGTTTCTCGGCTTCGGTGAAGACAAGTGGCTTAGTCCTCATGAATTCACCATAGTTGGATGGATCACGGTTCACCTGTGTAGTCGGTCCTGTTTGGGCAGCCTGTCTCCCAAGGTGGCCTGGCTGCCCGAGGCGTAGAGGTTGGCCAAGGTTTGCATGATCTGGTTCTAGGTGGCCAGCAATTGAGTTATTGTTCGGTCAGCAGAGGGTGGTGGAGGAACTGGCTCATCAGCGCGCGTGGTTCTAGATCCTGACGCTCGGGTGTTCACCATCTGAGAAATGAAAGGTGAGGAACATTTAGGGCTATGGGGGTAGTGCGTTTATCTACCTGTTGTTATTTTTAGTGCTGTAAGGAAACCAAGTTGTTAATACATAACCACATCAGTCTAACATTACCATAGAAAAGTTGCACTAGCGCAAAGCTTACGTACAAACTAGTCCTACTGCACATAGCTCGCAGTAGGGAGAGATCACACACATGCCAATACATAATCATAAATGCTAAACTACCTCAATTGCTCATAACACACAGTTTGAGGTGACACAACACAAGGCTAAGCCTACATGGCTTCTACTACGGTTATCTAAAAGAGGGGAGTGATAAGGGGCAAGAGGTCCCACTATCCAAAATGGGTCATCAACTCAGGTCCTCTGCTGTGGGTCGCTCGAGGTCGTAGGCTACTCGTCTAGCCAGCTGATGTGGCTGAAGGTGGATGGCATAGCGCCTCTCGCGCCGGTGAAGTCCCACTCTCTGCGTGGGGAGCGGCTGCGGCTGCGGCCGCGACGGAGTTATAACACCCTGAAATCATCCTAAATTTAAATTGTGCTTAAATTCTATTTTCTAGAAATTTTAAAACATGAAAAGAGCCTTGAACAAATAAAAATCCCCAAGAATAAAATTCAATTTGGCTTGTGGGTATTTTTCTTAAATTCCCTATATCCTAAAATGCACTCTAAATTTTTACTGGAATTTTAAAGCACTTTAACTAATTTTAAAGCAACAAAAACAATTATCAGAGTTTATAAAAAGGAAAAACTAAAATTAATCTCCTTTCTCTCTCGGGCTAGGTCTGGCCCAAGAACCCTTCCTCCTCTCTCCCGCTCGGGCCATCTCCCTTCTCGCCGGCCCGTTTCAGCCGCCATGGACCATCTTCCTCGGCCTCGCCTGCCCAAGCCGCTTGGGCCTGTCTCGGCTCATCTCCTCTCGCCTTGCCCGAGCTGCGCCTGCGCCGCCATTACTGATAGGTGGGTCCCACTAGTCGGGGGCGTCTTCCACCTCCGGCCGTCCTTCTCTCTCCTCCCGAAAACCCTAAACTCCACGCCACCAAATCCGCTTCCTCTTGCTTGTTAAATCCAAAATTATGAGGGGGGTTTTAATGCCCAGTAACTCCCCATCAATGCCCCCTTGATTTCCCGTTCAATCGTGCACTAATTCGATGGAATTTGCTCGACTTAATTCGCCTGTTTCCCCTGCTGCCATTAGTGGCCTTGATCGAGCTCCCGGTGCTGTGTGTCCCTTTCCCCCGGTTTATAAGATGGCGGAATCCCCTTCTCCTTTCTCTCCTTTGCCAATCCCGAGCTCCCTCTCCTTTAAACCTCATCTATCTATGTTTTCCTCTCTCCATCCATTCGGAGCTACTTCGGCGGCCCTTCGTGCTTCACCGGAGCATCACCCGGCCTCGCCGCCTTCACCATCAGGCTCACGACATCACGAGCTAACCCGGCATCACCTGCTGTTCACTCGTCGACCGCTGGAGCCGTCTTGTCATCGTCGACCCGAACCCACCGCAGCCACGAGCTTGTCGCCAATCGTTGCCATCATCCTCTTGCCGTCGCCGTGCCTTGGGTGAGGACCGCCGACCCGTGCCCTCTCCTCCGGTGTGCTCATCGTCCCCGCTCCGCCGCGCGCCGGCGATCGCTTGTTCCCGTGCCGCCGGCGCCGGTCACCAGCCGTGCAGACGTGGCGCCTACGTGGCCACCACATCAGCATTCCCTACCCACATGGCAGCGCCATTGTTGCCCGCATGTGCGCTAGCATGGCACCCCTGTGGAGCCCGTGTGTCTGTGCCTCCCCTTCACTGACATGTGGGGCCTATCCTTTAACACGTGGATCACCTCAGTGCTCTTGGTCGACGGTGATCCGAGGGACTTTGCTGTAGGTCCAAGCCGTCTGTGGCTTGGTCCACACCCTCTCTCTCTGTGACGTCATAAAAAAGGAATTTTCAATATAAAAATAATTCAACAAATTTGCAAATTTCCATTTAAATTGCATTAAAACTTCGGATGGCCATATCTTGGTCATACGTACTCCAAATTGACCCGTTCAAGTCTCTATTTTTTTCTTAAAATGCCTAGAACCCATTTATGTGCTTTATTTCTACTGTTTTTATGCATTTTCTTAGAGTAAAGCCATTTTCTTTTGCGTATGATGTGTAGACACCGCAGATCTTGGTTCTCCACTGTATCTCGAGGTTGCCGCTAAAGACTTTGGTTGTGAGCAAGGCAAGTCATACCCAAATCCTTGTTCATATTGAATACCCATGAGTTTATAAATTTATTTTTATTTAAATTATTGCATTATGCTTCATGAAAATTCCTGCAATAATATTGTTTTATCATAGCCTTAACCTAGATCCTTGTTATAGCCGTATTATTGATATTATGCCTTGACAACCCTAGGTAACTAAAAACTAGCTAGTATTTGTGTGTATATGGGATGCAAACTAGCTACACTAGGTTATGCTTAGCACATGCTTAATTTAGCAACAACTTAGTGCTTTTATGAAATAATTGTGGGGAATAACAAAGTCACCATGGATAAATATGAAAATGGCTGGTTTTGCCTAATTATGAATCTTATGTAACATACCCAAATTTTGACTTTCAAAATTTGAACTGAAATAAATTAATAAAAAGTGCTCGAAGATAAAATCCTGTAGTTTCTCTTCAAGGGAGCAAAATGAGAGGTAGATTGACTAGTGTAAATCTAAAAAGGGGTATGCTAAAACTTTTATAATCAAAATTTCAAATTACTCAAAAACTCACCCTAGGTAAAATTATAAAGATGAAAGAGAATATAAAACATGGCATAGGAATCCATACTACAAATTTCTAAAACCTTCCTTAAGTCAATTGAAAATGGAAGTAATACATATTCAATTGTGCATAAAAATTTTGACTAAGTTAAAATGCTTAACGGTTGGTGCATAAAGATTTTTAAGAATTACTTTACAAAAATAGGGAATGTAAAGGGCCTAAGTGTGTATAAATAAAAACTTGACATAAAAATGTGGAGATAAATAAATTCACTACCATTTGATGTGCATACTTTCTTTTGATTGTTTTTGGGTCTTAAAGTGCATTTTCATAATAGGATGCATATGCATTTGTATACCAAGGGAATTCCTAAATATAATTGGTTTAACATAAAATCATGGAAAAATTCCTGTAAACACAATCCAACATAATTAATCCACTGTAAGTTTTATATGATTTTATCATTTCAGTTGGTACTTCAATAAAATCCTTTAAATCAGAAAAACTAGGAGGACTAGTTAAAATAAATTGATTAGTTCTTATTTTCACCAAATAAAAATAAAAACTAATCTTGCAGTGCCCTTCTACCAAAGTGTGTAAAAATATGTATCTTACAACCAGAAAATTTGGCTTGATTTAATTCTCAAAGGAAACACATGAAATGATAAGTGCAATGCACTAGGGAATAAAAGAGACAACAGAAAACTGTGCCACCAAGCCTATTTCATCTTTTTTTCAGATTAAAACTGTGAGGCCTCTACCTTTGGAATTTGGCAGGTTAGTATAACACATATTCATCTTCTTACAGTAATTTTTCCAACAATAAAAACCTACTGTAACTTGGTGAAATCATATGTGCAAGACAGCTAGCTAGTACATATTTCCACAGCTTCTAGAGGACTTTTCTCCCATATTTCACTACCATATAGGACCCACTGGACCACTGGACCCACCTGCCAGCCAGAGAAACCACCCCCGCTCGCTCTCATGCCCAGGAACACACCACGGCACTCTCCACGCGTTGGCTTCAACCAGTGACACCCTAGCCGACCACCTCCATGTCAAACTCCACCATTTGAGCTGAAAACTCGCCATTAGCACCTTCTTCTCTCTCTCATCGCGTTCCAGGGAGAAACCGAGGGAAACCACCTCGGAATTGCCGGGAACGTCGCCGTCATCACCAACGCAGCCAGCTGTTCGATAGCCATCATCGCTGCTCGGATGAGCTTTGCCTCAGCTCGAGACCGGGAACGTGATACCCTCTCTTTGCCTAACCCATTTCCCTACTTTTCGTCCCAGGTTATGCAGAGCGAAGGAGTCTCGTCATAGCCGTCGCACGTGCTCTTAGCCCCGGTGACCACCATCTGGTTCGCGTAGCCGTTTTCGGCCGCTTCGGAGAAGTCCCTGCCAAGCCCTCGCGCCACCAACTTCCCCTCGACCTCCGCAGCCAAATGCCCATGGAAGCCCAAAGAGTCGAGCCCTGACGGAGGAGATCAACCGTCGTCTTTCCCGACTTCGGTCGAAGACCTCGCCGTTGATTCCGCCACCCTCGGTAAGTTATAGTTCGATTCCTCGCATAGGGACCATTTCTAGGAGACCTCTAACACTACGGATATATTTCCTTGGCAGCTTGTTGATCGAATCGAGCCGCTGCCGTAAATCGGTGAATCCCACCGCCGCCGTACCATCTCCGGCGCCGTCGTCGTCGACCAGGCCTTTTCGTGCCCTGCGTGCACCTTGGTGAGCCTCCTGGAGTCCCTTAGCAGCTCATGCATACATCCATTTAGACCAAATCAAATCGTAACTCCATTTTCACCTATAGCCCGATCTGCACGGCCGCTTTGTGACACCGCTGCACGCAGCTCAGGTCATATCCGGCCACGCCGCTGCCACCGTTCTGTGCGCAAGGAATTCCCCTCCAACTTCTCTTTAGGTCACGACCCCATCCGAGCCGCCGTTCACCGCCGGCGAGGCCAAACATGGCCACTGGCCATGGATGGCTGCTCTGTCCAGGGCGCAGGGACCTTGTTCGAGAAGAATCAAAATCTCAGGTGGCAATTTGTAAAATACCTATGACTGGCATATGGACCCTAGGACCTAATTGTAATAATCTAAATCTCGAATCATTCTTTATGAAGTCATTTTCAACACTTGGGGGAGTGCGGGTTCCATTCCCTGGAACTCGAGGGGCTTAAATGCAAGATGTACCTCACTTACATGTGGACCCATGAATATAAAATCTGGAAAAATAATGGAAATGATTATTAGACTTTTCTGTTGATCTGAAAAATAGATTTAAATTCAACAATTCATAACTAATTCGTTTTAGCTCCAAATTGGGTGAAACAAAGTTTGTTAGAATCACAAAATTTTATACTATATTCTTATAGATTAAAATCTGGAAAATATAATACTTAACATTCCTCAAAAATGATATAATGTATAAATGTGCATAAACACTTCTAAAATTTATAACTAAATTCACCTTAGCTTCAAATTTTGGTAAATAAAGATTTGATAGAATTAAAAAATTTTGTATATTATTTCTGTAAACTTAAAACTTAATAAAATTTGTACAGAAGATATTTTTTAACTTGTGGAATAGGTAAATGCTTAAATTAGTATATAAAATATGGAGTAACTTCTAAAATTCATAGAAAACTCATTTTAACTCCAAATGAGTTGAACTAAATTTCCTTGAATTCCGAAAATTATGGTATTTATTTGTGTAAACTTAAACCTGATAGCTTATGCGTATAAAATACCTCTATGTTTTTATGTAGCACATAAATACATATATTGCACCTAGAACTTACAAAATTTATAGTAAATCCATGCTAGCTGTAAAATTAATAAAACAAGACTTGTTGAACTTTGAAAATTATGCTCTTATTTACTGTAAACAAAAGTCTTATAAGAAATACTTTTAACTTTTGTGTAATACAAAAATACACTAATTTATACCTAGAACTTATAAAATTCATTAGAAATCCATATTAGCTTCAAAAATTATGAGCTCAGCTTTGTTGGACTTAGAAAAGTATGATATCTTTCTGTATATTTAAGAATTAGCCAACCTAATACAGAAGATGACTCCAAAAATTTGTGTAATAGATAAATGAATATATAGGGTGTATAATAGCTTCTAAAAATTATAGAAAATTCATGCTAACTCCAAATAAAGTGAAATAAGATTTGTTGTATTCATAAAACTTCACTCTTTACCACCGTGATGTAAAACTTGGCCAAAATCACCATGGAAAATACCTCTGAATACACATGATGTATAAATAACATACTCTACCTTTTTAGACTTCAAACCCTAATAACTTGCTTATACAAACTTATAAAATTTAAATTCTTTTATGACAAATCATCCTAAGCTATACCAAGTATTACTGTAAAGTTAAGATTTACAAAACTACCTTCCAAATCGCATGTATAATTAAAGTGCACGTATAAATGCTGTAATTATGTATATAACTTCTAAAAATTTATATATCAAAAGTGAAAGATGGTAAAAATACAAATTCCTTCACCAAAAATCATAAAAATTCAGTATAGGTTTCACACATATTAAAATAACTTCAATTTTGACTTTATATCGTATTTAGTCGTATTTACATATAGAACATGTAAAATTTATAACTCATAAATAAAAAGGGATAAAATGGAAATTCTTTCACATAAATTCATCTTGGTCAGAACCAACCTATAGCATAAATCTCATTCATATTAGAGCATTTTGGATTTTTTGCATTATTTGTTATTTATACGATCGTACGATAATTTTCTTTTAGAGAACGAATTCGATGTCAGTGAAGGAGTGAAGTAAAGGTTGCTCTAGATATTCAAGAGTAAGGCAAGTATTCTCCCCTCCTCCTTGAACAAGTTGAATCCTATGTTTTGGGAAATGAAATGCGTTGTTTACGAAATTGCATGTGTATTTGTGAATAACGATATTTGAATTGTGGTAAATGGTAGCTATGACCTAATTGTTGCATTATCCACCTTGAAACCTTGTATTCCTTACTGTTTGTAACCCTAGTGATGGTTAGAGTACTTCACTGGTGCTCAAATGGGTTTATACTTGCTTATTATACTTTCATATGCTTAGCTATGCTTAGAAACATGCTAATAAATATAATGGTCTCACCTTATCCTTGTTAAAATGGGAATTTTCAAACTTCTGAACAGAGGTGAAGCCTCTGGTTATTTGTGAACTAAAATGATGAAAAATCCGATTTTAGACTTAGGCGGCAAGTGGTGTGTATATGGAGTAGTTGCACACCGATAGGGGGAGTGTTTGCCTAAGTCGATTAAGGACTGAACTCAATGTCATTAACTTATGTATGCCGTGCAACCACATGTGCTAGAATGGGATGGCCTTAGCTCATTAAGTTGCTCAGTGTTTAGCCTTGCATATGGTAGGCCGAAGTAATATTGGTTAAGTCGCGCTATTAACTCATAGGAACTACCTAACGGCCCCTAACAGCGTTAGGCGTTTAAGTTTGTCTAATACAACGGTATAGTGCCTCGTGGGGAAACAGAGGGTTTACTTTGTTTGCCGCCACGGCGTTAGGTTAAGGCGAGGGCCAGTCACCTAGCGGCATCGAGGTAGCCCCTTGGTGTGGATTTCCGCTTGCTGTCATTGATGTAAGGTTAAACATTGAGTAATGTGAAGGCAAAGTTGTGACCTCTAGGCTGCACTAAATGTGTAGAGTATGGGATACCGATGGGTATCGAACAACCTAAGGTGTAGCTATTTTGGCTTCTATCACATCATGTGGGTAAAGTTGTACAAATTCTGCAGAGTCAAAACTAATAATGAAGTGTCATGAGTATAGATCTTTGCTTTATAAATATGTTTGTGAACTTGGGACTTGGTATGGGTGATTTTTGAGATGATTTATGAAATGATGAGATTATGGATAAGGAAATGGTGGCTTGATGCCATGTAGGGCAGCAAGCAGGATGATATGTATTTGATAAAATATATGATCATGATTTTCCTATGTACTTATTTAAATGCTTTCTAAATTACCGTTGCAAAATGGTTGTGAAATAAAATCTACTTTATGCTGAAAATGAAACCACAAATAGCCTTTCCTTTGACTTAAGCTTGGATGTAGTGATGTAGGTTTGCCTTGCCAGTACATTATTTCGATAATGTACTAACTCTTGCTTTATTTCTATGTCGTTGCTTTAGACTTTGTTGCAAGTGACGAGGGAATGGTTCTATTAAGGGCCAACCCTTAGTCTGTTGCTTGTGGGTATGGGTAGATAAGCTTCCGTTGAATCGTATTATTTTTATTTGGCCGGTCGGCCTATGTAAACTCTGATTTGTAGATTTAGTTATTTACTTGTATACTCTATTGTTGTATACCATTGCTTGAGATGAACGTGTGAGACTAGCACTTTTCCCAGGAGCTAGTTGAACACAAGTATGAGCTTGAAATAATTAAGATATTTGCTTAATAGCCGATATAGATCGAGTACTCTGTGATATGTAGTCTCTTAGTTACCACCATCGTGTGGTTTGACAGGCATATCTCCAGGAGGACTAGTGGAGGCTATTCTGTTGAGTACCTCATTTATTTCGGGTTCAGCGCCATGAGTTTGTAACGTAATTGTGGTTCGCGATGTCAAGTTTGCTTTGAGGTGTGGTGGTTACAGTATTTATTTAGTTTTATTTGAGACTCTACCACTCCAATAGTTAGCGTTGACGTGGCGAGCTGCAAATAACGGTACAAGTCTCGTGGTGGCCCTTCACATCTTATCTATTCAAAATCCTCAAACACCCTGTTTTTGGCTAGGTTTGAGGTACATGGTTTATCAGTCATACCTCGGCCGTCATAAGGACTGGTCTTCGGGTCTCAGTTGCAAAGCATAACTGTACAACCACATGTCTAATGGGTAAGGCTTAACCCGTAGCTTAGATCAGCTTTAGACAAAGGAACAGGGATAGAGGCGGATAGAGTTTGGTTGTTGAGTGACATCTCTAGCAAATGAAGGTCACGGGGTATCCAGGATCGAGATGCCGAGGGCATGGACCACGTTTACCTGTCCTAGGGTTCTGGCCATAGACGGGGGTCGGTGTCAGTTCTTTTGTCTACGGTTGACCTAAGTGAAGGGCTATGTCATGACTTCTGTTCCAAATACCATGGTGGTATGGAGCACGTGAGAACACGTGAGGGAGTTGTGTCTTGTGGGTAAAGATGTACACCTCTGGCCAGAGTATAGTCTATTCGAATAGTCGCACCCTTGGTTATGGACAAGCCAAGCAATGTACCAAGTTAGAGGTTTCTTCTGATTAAAATGGAACAATGGCTACCTGACTAAAATTTGTTGGTTGACCGGTTTGGGTCTGGTTGGCCTAGGTTTAGGCAAGTTAATGATAGCGTGGAATATGCAACTCTAGAGATAATTCTGATAGTAGATATAGTGACGTATTCCTAAAAATGTTTTAAAAGTTATTGAATAAAATAAAATGTTGTTTAGTGCAAAATAGCGCTATAAATTCCTTTGTACAACCTTAGCATTATTTGTGCACTTTCCTGGTGTGATTTGTTGAGTACGTTGATAGTACTCAGTCTTGCTCTATTTCTCCCCAATCCAGATGATGAGTTCCTTGGAGATGAAGGCTTCGACGCCTAGCTCATTCCTGCCATCAAGTGCCTGTGGGCGTGGTCCCTAGCTCTTCTAGCTTACGTACATTTATCTATTTATCTTTGCTTGTTGGGCCTTTGGTCGTCCATGTAATAAATAATACTATGTTATCGCTTCCTCATATGTACTCTGGTATTAAACAATTTTGTAATGTATACCTCGCCTCCTAGGACAAGGATTAATACACTTGCGAATGGAAATGGTTGTGTGTTTTCCAAACGCTACAAGTTGGTTTCAGAGCCCCCTTGACCCTAGGATGAGCCAGATGGTCCTAGCCTTAGGAGAATATTTCTACAAAGGAAATTTTAATATTTGTGAAATTTTGTTATTCTATCTTGTTCTATTATTTCTTTACAAAATTTTGTTTACTGACTTTGCTTTTATCTTTGAAAATGTTGTAGATGGTGCCCCCTCTCACCTGTCGTGGTTTGGACTCGGGAGGTTTTGTCCTTGAGCTGCGCAATTATAGTCGTCATCAGTGCGGAGGCGGACATAGCTGTAGTCGCGGGAGCTGTGGTCGAGGTGGTAGGTGGTGCAGTGCCGAGGGGGGTCAAGTAGATCACCTCCAAATCTGGGGCTGGTGCCTGACCCGAGTACTGGCTAGGGGCAAACGCTATCCCTAGCAAGAATGGAGCCACACGTGCAGCGGTCCTCAGGAAAGCAGAGTGCTGTCCAGCGCAGACTCGGGATGTGCCGTGGTGGAGCTCAGTGCCAGTGCTGGTGTAGACGAGTTGATGGCTGCCGCGGTGGTAGAACTTGTCACCATCGTGGAGCCGGTCGTGGTGGTGACGTCCGTGGAAGGAGCCTCCGGAGTCCTGAAAGCAGCCAGGTAGGTAGCGCATGAAGGCTCACCTAACGCTGCAAGCGTCCCTGGTAGGAACAGGGAGCGAGAGTCCCTAGGTGGTGCACGAGTTGGGGCAGCTGCTGAGATAGAGCTCGACCCAAAAACTGGTGCAGTCGCGTTAGGGGCTAGGCGTGGGGTCGCCTCAATCTCTAGCAGGGCGGGGTGAACGTGCACTGATGGTGGTGGCAGAGCTATAGGGGAGCTTCTCAAGGCGTAGAGCAAGGTCATGCCGTGCTCAGCCAGCACTGGCGCGTCCCGGGGAGGCACTACAGCGTACCCGGGAAGGAAAGGGTAGATTGGGATTGCCTATGCAATCTCCGCTGGTACCACACCCAGTGTGGAAGCTGGTGTAGACATTGGGGCGGCGGGTTGTGTGGTGACCCTGGTGGAGGGCCAAGCTAAGGCAGAGACTGGTGCAGTCGTCGGTCGGGGTGCCGTGGCAAGTGTCACTGTCGGTGCTATCGCTGGGGCCGAAACCGTCGGGGAGGCCTGAGCAGCGACTCGGGTGATGGCCGAGGCTGGTGAAGAGGCAACGAGTGTAGAAGCTGGTAGTTCGGGCAGCACCTTGTGTGAAGACTCGAGTAAAGGCGAAGGTCGGTTGTCACACCCTAAAAATAAGTTAATAAATAATACCTATGAAAATATAATTCCTAGAAATGAATTAAAAGCCTAAAGGAGTGGTTAATAAAAATCCCAAATGAATTGCAATATAAAAATGGGCCAGAGAAAATTTTATTAAATACTTCATTAATTCTTGTAGTCCATGGAAATGAAAACCAGGGGCCATGGGAATTATTTGAGCTATGGAAGTATTTTTAATAAATAGAAAACCAATTCAGTAAATAAATAAAATGAAAAAGGTTTTTAAAATTCCTCCTAGGGCCATGGGCTGATTTCGGCCCACATCTCCCCTCCTCTCTCTCTCCCTCTCCCGCAGCCCAACTAGGCCCATCTCTCTTTCTCTTTTTCCCTTCCCCGCTGACAGGACAACCCCACTTGTCGGAGTCTTCGTTCTCATCAGGACGAGTCCAAGCTCGAGCAGTTGCCGCCACCCATGAGGAAATCGGATGCCCCGCTCGTGATCTCCTTAAATTGGTTGAGGGGAAATCCTCCTCTTTATCCCCACCGCCAATCCCCTCAAAACCCGGAGTAAAACGATTCGGGTTTGAGCCCGAACTCGGGATCAACTCGGAGTCTGCCGCTGCCATATCCGCCTTATCCACATCGGACTCTTCCGATTGGCAACCCTATATATATACCGTTGTCCTCCCCTTGGTTAGCACCGCCTTTGCCCTAAACACCCCGAAGAGCCCTAGCTACAGTAAGATCCAGCGCCGCCGCCACTAAGTTTAGCCATCGAAGCGCCGCCACTCAGACCGTCGCCTCCCTTCATCGACTGCTTAGTCGGGTTCCCTAAGTAGTGCAGCATCTAGTCCGCCACTCGGCAGCCGCCCTTCCTAGCCGGAGCGCCGTCGCCGTTGAGTACCCGAAGGTCTCTGCCGCCTTTCCTTGTCGCCGGTGGTCAATCCGTTCCTGTTCGTCACCGAGTACCTGCAAGGTAAGATCGCCTCTTTGAGCTCATCCTTTTGGTGCAAGCTGCAGCCGCCGCTGTGCCCGGGATGGCCGCCGAACCTCATCGCCCGAATCACCACCATAGTCGGATGTCTTCGCCATCGCCCCATCAGTCGCTGAGTGACCCCTCTATCCCTGTGGTTTCCAGATTGGCACCAGGTGTCGCTCATCCGAGTGCCGTGATCGGGTTCTTTAATCTGAGCCAGTAGATCTAGGTTCTTTGTTCCGTACGGTTGGATCTTGATCTGATCCATCCTAACCGTTCAACCCGGTGGACCAATCCCATGTATTTAGTCTACGATGGACCATTCTCTAATGATGCAATAAACCTCTTTTCAAAATTAATTCATTATTGCATCATTAATACTTTAATACTTCCTATAAATGGTTTTAATCGGTTTAAATTTCTAAAAATCATAACTAATTCATATGAACTCAAATTGAGACTGTTCAAGTCTCTAAATTCTTTAAAAATTAAGATCTATCCATTAAAAATATCCACATATGATGTTGTTGTGTGCTTATGTACTGTTTTTGCTTGTTTTGTTACTTGCCTATAGTTTCGGACGTTCCGGAAGAGCCGGTTTACACCGAGGAGGGTTCGGAAGACTTTGCGGAGCAGGAAGGCAAGTCACACAGATCCACAACCCTTTGAGCATGTTGATCCTATGATTTAAATCTCTGTTTTAATTCAAAAGTGTATTTATTTTAGAATGACATTCGGAAGGAAAACCCTGATCCTTGTTTATAGCCCGTTGTTTTGATTACCCTACCTTTGTACCTATGGGATTAATATGACTAGATAGCTGAAATATGGGTTAGCTAGAATAATTCTAGGTTGCTTAGCTCAGCTTAGAAACTATAGAATCACATAAAGGGTGTTATTCACATAAGATTACACATAAAATGATGATGGTTCTATTCACGACGGTGGTCGTGTGAGACTGATTCTTAATGGACAACTAAAACGTGAATGAATGGTGGGTTGTGAGCACCAAGTTGGTTTTGTTGCTAGCGGTGCTCATGACAATTAAGGACCGGTTCACGAGCTACTGTTGTGAAGCATTTACTGTACTAACCATAAGCTAGCATGGGCAACAGCTGGACTTGTAGTGTAGCATGTCCCAGCAGGAGACACCATGGTGTGTTTAGTTGATAGGTGGTAGTGTTAATAAATCCACAATGGTAATGCCAATAAGACCATATGTTTGGGAGCCAAGAGTTTCTCTTGCCTGGAGATTGAGCCACCTCTACTAGGGACTTGGTGGGTGGTCATTCTGTTGGACATGTTATGCGAAGAGTCCTGTCACAACTCCTTTCCGAGGTATCGTGGTGGTGCCAAGGCGCATGGTGACATGTTGTGGGGTTGTGTCTTGTGGGTAAAGTTGTATATCTCTGGCCAGAGTAAAACTGTTCGAATAGCCATGCCCGTGGTCATGGGCGAGCTGAATGATGTTTTTTGTGATTAGTCCCGTTTATTAATAAATGTTTAAATGAGATATGAGGCATCCAAACTGAGATGGTTTGGGCCTGTGTAGCCAGGTGGGTTGTACAGTGTTGACTTAATATTGCTTAATTTCTATATTGCTTTAATTCTCTCTCAACTGTTTCTTTAAATGTTGTTTATGCAAAATTAGCTATATATGCCATCCTTTGCTATCCTGTGCATGTGCATATTTGCTGTGTGGCTTGTTGAGTATTCTATGTACTCACCCTTGCAATATTAAATCATCAGAAGGAGAGTACTGCAGTGAAGCAGAAGACTTGGAGGACTAGTCTGGGTCCAAGTCAAGTTTGCCTAAGGATTATGGAGACGTCGCCATCGCTAGTTAATTTCATTATTTAGACTTTTTATTTGTTTGAGAGGTTCTATCTGCCTCTGTAATAATTATACATTCGTCACTTTATTCAATATAGATTTATACTTTGTTATCAAATTTGTCATTGTGTACCTCGGTTGATTCCTGGATGAGGATTTAATACACATGTAAGCGTTTGGAATTTTGGGTGGAAATTCCGGGCATGACAAGTTGGTATCAGAGCCTCCTTGACTTTAAGACCAGCCAAATGGTGACCCATAGAAGCCTTCCAAGATTTTTGGTAGAACTACTCTTACCTCGTTCTCTTCAGAAAAGAAAAAAACCCCAACCTCTTTGGTAAAATTTTCGATTGGAAAAAATATGTCCAGTTCTTTTTCTTCCCTGATCTATTTCCAAACTACCTTGCTACCCTTTCTGTTTTACTTATGCCTAAACCTGTTTTGCTTCATTTAATCAAATTTTTGCCTCTCGTCATTTTTTATAGATGTCTAATTGTGAGCCTGTACATCTGTTTGGAGTTGGACGATTCGTTAAGGAGCTTCGAGACATGGCATTTGCCATAGGATTCAATCCAGCCCCTGAATATCGACAAGTCACTCTGTGGAGGCCATGGTCCCCGGGTACCTCACGACAAGCATATGGGCCACTCGAAAAGAGGATGGGCCTAGCCTTGTAATTAGAGATATGATAGCACTCGGCAGACTTAACCTTATATGATAAGGAAGGTACAATCCTAGTCGGGCAAGTTATATCTCTAGCAGGAGATTCCTTGGTCATAGTTTGATCGGGACTCCTACTTTGTAACCCTGTCGCCTAGTATATAAGGGGAGGCAGGGCACCCCTTGAGGGCAAGATCACCAAGATCAAGTCATACATCCTCAAAGGAAATACACCATAACTAGACGTAGGGTATTACCTCACATTGAGGGCCTGAACCAATATAATCTCCTTGTGTTCCTTTGCAGTCCACCGAGTTTTGATCCGACAAGTAGCCCTATATTCATATTGCCGGCGTAAAACATCGACAGTTGGCGTGCCAGGCAGGGGCTTCGGCGAGATCAACCTCAACAAGCTCGATGGATTCGATAACCGGAGTCGATGGCAACAAATTCTCCCCCAGAGATACGATCACGTTCAGAAGCCTCGACTTCGTCGTCGACAAGTTTGGCAAACTCGCCCTAGCTGACTCGGACCCAATCCGATCTGCCGGGGAATTAGCCGACTCCGTGCCAGTGGGCCCACACGATGCTACAGCAACCCTCGTCGACTTGCTGTGGTGATCTACCACTTGCCCGGGTCTCAGGACAACTCTCTCCTTCGGCGTTCGACTCAGATTTGGCATTGAGCCAGCCGGGGTCGGGCTAGGAAGGGGAGACTCAGCAATCTCCCATGCAGACTCAGCAATGCCATGGACATCCTGATGAGGACATCACTTCTTTAGATACATACTTACAACCTCCTCATGTTGAACAAGATGCACCATAGATCTAAGGACCAATTACTCGCACACGTGCCCGTCAACTTAATCGCCAGGTGAATGCGTTCCTAAGCTTAGATGGAAATATTTCTACGAATGGCATACTATTTAATTCTTGTGATGATTTTATTGTTATTAGGAACTTGGGAGAAGACCATGGACAATAGCTCAAGAAACCAAATATTAAAGTGGAGACAACAAGTGCAAGTAAACTCCTATTTCCGAGAACGGTTCAGTTTCAGGCTAGGAGACAGTGTCAACTTCAAATGGCCATAACTTTTGATCCAGAGGGAGTTACAGGGCCTACAAGTACTTGTTGGAAAGCTTATGAAGTCTACTTTCAGATGGTTTTGGTTTCATGCCAAAATTCCTCCTAAGCTTTCCAGAATCGTCAAAACAAATTACATTATTTTTCCTATCCGAGTCAGATTGGGCCTTTGGGCTTTGTATTTGTGTCGTGGGCTAAACCCAAGAGGAGTGCACCCCTCATAGGGCAAACCCTAACTCTAGGACATCCTAACTCATATATATTCAGTAGCCACTGCTGTTTAGAGGGGGTTTTGCTTAGATTAATCTGCCTTTGAACAGTTTCGCCGTTTATCGGTTTGTGAGACCCCAACTTCGAGAGTATAATCATTCATTTGCAAGTTGAGTTACAATCTTCCTTGTTCTTGCTTATGTTCTTCGATTCGCATGCAGGGATTAGCCTTCGTGATGAGGTCAATCGGGCAGCGCATAGTTGATAACAAGAGGAGACGTGGTACTACGATTGCAGGGTTCGGGCCTTGGTGATCAGAAGCCGGATCGTGAGTGTCAATTCTCCACCAAATCGAGAGTTATCCTTACCTAATGGAAGATCGGGCACCCCGTTGCCATCACATCCACAATCTACATCCCATGTGGCAGACCTGATCCCCTATGGTTCAATTCAGACATGGCCCAGAGCCGTTCAAGATTGGATCTAGGGAGGTCAGAGTCGTCATCACACTTGTCGACTACTTCGATTCCGACTCCAGGTCGGACAGAAGTTTGAACAGCAGTTTGAGCAGCAGTTTGGCAAGCCTTCTACTGCCCTGTGAAATCTTCATGGTGTTCAAGGGTGACACTCTCTCTCAAGAGGCGCGCCGACTACGCGAGCAGCAAGAAGAGGAGGCCCGCCGACTACAACAACAATAGGAGGCCAAACACGACGCTTGCAACGACGAGCTATGCAGGGCTGGGCGAACCGCCCAGCAACAAATCCTCTAGACATGAGTTGGCGACCACAATGTCTTCGTCACGCCGCAGCAGAACATCGTGGCCGCTGCGACCCTACTGGATACGCTCTAGTTTGGGCCTGATCATCAGGCCACCCCGACTATTGCGAGGATCAAAGCCATGATTACCGTTGCCGCATGTCAGCAGCACCAGTAGTCGGGCGACACCCTCATACCGACCAACCGGTCGGGTTCTCCAGTAGCGGTCTCGTTCGTATCAGCACGATGCCGGGTGGCCGGCTCCAGTCAGCCGCACGCGGAGTCACGACAGATGTCTCTCGGCATCCCTAACAACAGTCGGCGGTGTCCCAGTACAACCACCACGACAACCAAGACCTCCGAAGCCATCTGCGACACGACCTTCACCAGGATATCAACGCTCCGCGCCGCGAACGCAAAGACAACAAGTGCCACCGACTGGAGGACAAGTATGAGCACTTCGGCCTCCACCACGAGCGGTTCCATTGCCGCAACCGAAGCCAGAGCCCTCACGGAGATGAAGGCGCACCAGCCTTCACCGAGGAGCTACAACAGGTCGACCGGCCATCGGGCTTCAAGCCTATAGGCATTGAAAAATACGACGGCAAGACCAATCCCGAGTCCTGGCTCACGGTCTACACTCTAGCAATTAGAGCAGCTAGAGGCAATCATAAAGCCATGGCTAACTACCTCCCGGTCACCCTGGCTGACTCGGCGAGGACATGGCTCATAGGGCTCCCAAAGCGGTCAATCGGCTCCTGGGGAGAACTCTGAGAACGATTCATCGCCAATTTTCAGGGGACTTACGAGAGGCTGTCTTCCGAGCACGATCTCTATCAGCTGCACCAGAGGAAGAACTAGTCTCTTCGCGAGTTCACCAAAAAGTTCTCCGAGAAGCGCAACTCGATCCCAATGATCAAGGACGAGGTTATCATCGCCGCCTTCCGCAAGGGAGTCAAGGATGCCCCGTTCATTGCAAAATTTACTTGGAAGCCTCCAGCCTCTGTCAGGGTACTCTTTGATATGGTGAACAAGTATGCCAACTTGGCCGAAGCGGTCACACAGGCACTAGACGACAAGAAGGAGTCCCAGCAGAAGGACCAAAAAGCCAATGACGAGCCAGCACAGAACAAACCTAGCGGCCGCAAGCGAAAGTCAAACAACGTGGTGGCCAATGTGGAGCCTACTCCGTCACGACCCCCAAGGAACAGCGAATACTAGAAAGTGATGAATGGGCCCTGCCCCTTTCATCCCAAGGCCAGGCATGTGGCCAAGGATTGCTTCATGCTCAAGAAGTTTGCCTCCGAGCAGGCTTCAATATCTGGTGCCAACAAGGACAAAGACAAGCCAGATCCAGGCCCAGCTAGCGATTATCAAGACTCACAGGCTGAGCTTAACCATATCTTCGGAGGGCCATCTGCAAACGAGTTGAAGAGGAAGTAGAAGCTAACAGCACGCGACGTCAACTCGGTCTCTACAGCAGACACCCCCCAATATCTGCGTTGGTCAGAAATGCCCATCATATTCAACCACATAGACCACCCAGATCGGGTTTCACACCCGGGACGCTATCCACTCGTCCTGGCCCCGGTCGTCAAGAACATCAAGCTAAAGAAGGTTCTCATAGATAGAGGCAGCGCTCTCAATATCCTATTCGCCAAGACCCTGGATGAGATGAAGATCCCTCATTCAGAGTTGCGGCTCAGTACTGTGCCCTTCCACGGGATAATCCCCAGCCTGTCTTCAACACCCCTCGGACAGATAACTTTGTCGGTCACCTTCGGAACGTGGGATAACTTCCGCACAGAAAACATCTGCTTCGAGGTCGTCGACATCGAGACTGCGTGCCACGCCATACTTGGACGGCCGGCGCTAGCCAAATTCATGGCGATGCCACATTATACCTATATGATGATCAAGATGCCTGGGCCAGCCAGAGTTCTTTTCCTTCGCAGCGATGTCAAGCAAGCCTTCACCTGCGACAAAGAGAGCTGTGAGTTGGCTCAATCCCAAGAAGCGGCAGTCGGACACAATAGCATTCGGCAAGCCATTACAACCGAAGTCGAGGATGATCAAGTTCTGGCGAAAAAAGCAGCAAAGTCGGGAATTTCAGCGGACTCTGACACGAAGAAGATCCCCCTGGACCCTTCCGACCCCTCCAAGACTGCTCTAGTCGGGACCAGACTCGACCCCAAATAGGAATACGCACTCGTCACCTTCCTCCAGGCAAACAAGGACATCTTCGCTTGGAAACCTTCCGACATGCCTAGAGTACCAAGGGAGGTGACCAAGCACACCCTCAATGTCAAGACAGATGCCAAGCCAGTCAAGCAACGGCTATGACGCTTTGCACAGGACCGCAAAGATGCTATTCGGGAGGAGATAACCAAGCTCCTCGCAGCCGGGTTCATCAAAGAGGTCTACCACCCGGATTGGCTGGCAAACCCAGTCCTAGTCCAGAAGAAGAACGGTAAATGGCGCATGTGCGTCGACTACACAGACTTGAACAAGGAGTGCCCCAAAGATCCATTTAGTCTACCGAGAATAGATCAGGTGGTGGATTCAACCGCGGGGTGCAAACTTCTCAGCTTTCTCGACTGTTACTCGGGATACCATCAAATCAGCCTGAAGGAGGAGGACTGCCTGAAGACTTCTTTCATCATGCCGTTTGGAGCATACTGCTACATCACTATGCCGTTCGGTTTGACAAACGCTGGAGCAACATATCAATGAGCAATTTAGCGATGTCTACAAACTCAGATCGGGCGCAACGTGGATGCATATGTCGATGACGTGGTGATCAAGACAAAGTCCAAAGAAGACCTCATCGCCGACTTGGAGGAAACTTTCCAAAATCTTCAAATATTCAAGATGAAGTTGAACCCGGAGAAGTGCGCCTTCGGCATGCCATTCGGAAAGCTACTCAGCTTCATTGTATCACATCGCGGCATCGAGGCCAATCCAGAGAAAATCAATGCAATCATGAACATGGCACCCCCGACTAGCCAGAAGAACGTCTAGAAGCTGACAGGCTGCCTAGCGGCACTCAGCCGATTCTTCTCCCAACTAGGCGAACGGGGCATGCCCTTCTTCAAATTACTAAAGAAAGCGGATAATTTTCAATGGACTCCCGAAGCCCAGCAAGCCTTCGAAGACTTCAAGAAATTTCTCACATCACCACCAATGTTGGCATCACCTATGCCCCAAGAGCCATTAATGTTATATTTGGTGGCAACCACCTAGGTAGTCAGCATGGTGTTGGTGGTCGAGCGATCCAAACCGGGTCATATACAAAAAGTTCAATGGCCAGTCTACTTCGTCAGCGAGGTCCTAGCCAACTCAAAGATGAGATATCCTCAGGTCTAGAAGCTGCTATATGGCCTACTCATCACTGTCCGGAAGCTGGTGCACTATTTCTAGTCACATCAAGTCATGGTAGTCACATCGTATCCACTCGGGGACGTCTTGCACAACCGCGAGGCCACCGGCCAAATCGCTAAATGGGTGCTCGAGTTGATGGCGTTCGACATCACCTTTTAGCCATGGACAGCAATTAAATCTTAAGCTCTAGCCAACTTTGTGGCCGAGTGGATAGAAGTCCAGATAACTACAACAATAGACAAGCTAGAGTACTGGACAATGTACTTCGACGGTTCTCTACGGATCGGCGGTGCCGGGGCCGGCGTTGTACTGACGTCACCCACCAGTGAAAAACTCAAGTACGTTCTCCAAATTCACTTTCCGACTTCCCACAATGTTGTCGAGTACGAGGCACTCATCCACGGGCTCCGCATCGCTATATCACTTGGCATCTGCCGACTGGTTATACGTGGGGACTGTCAACTCGTGGTGAACCAAGTCATGAAAGACTGGACATGTCTCGACGATACCATGGCGGCATACTATCAGGAGATTACTCACGTCCTATGACAATACAATGACGCTGCAGATGAATTGGCTAACATGGGATCCAAGAGAGAAGTGGTTCCGACCAGGATTTTCGTCGAACAACTAATGGAGCCATCAGTCAAGAAGAAACCAGTGCCAGATCAGCCGGGGGCTGAACCTACCCCGACAACAGATGAAGTACTAATCATATCTCAAGATTGGTGGACTCTAGTTCTTAAATTCCTCTTGGACGATGAACTCCCAGAAGATCGCATTGAAGCCGAACAAATCAAACATCGAAGCAAATGTTTCCTAGTAGTCGGAGAAGACCTGTACCGAAGAAGTGCATCCAGAGTCCTCATGCGCTGCATCACACCTGACGAGGGCAAGCAAATTCTGCAACCAATCCACTCGGGCATATGTGGCAATCATGCCGCATCCAGGACGTTAGTCGGAAAGGCTTACAGGCAAGGATTGTTTTGGCCAACAGCAGTAACAGATGCTAAAGATATAGTTCACACCTGCGAGGGTTGTTAGTTCTATGCAAGACAAACAAATCTTCCAGCCCAAGAACTCCAAATAATCCCAATCTCTTGGTCCTTTGCAGTATGGGGGCTTGACATGGTCAGGCCTTTCAAGAAAGCGCCAGGAGGGTTCACACATTTGTTCGTTGCAATGGATAAATTCACAAAGTGGATTGAGGCAAAACCTGTTACTACCATAACAGCTACACGAGCAAAGGACTTCATCATGAGTATATTATACCGATTCGGGGTTCCTAACCGCATCATAACGGACAACCGTACTTAGTTCACTGCCAACGTATTTCAAGATTTCTGTGATGACTTCGGCATCAAGATCTGTTATGCTTTCTGTGGCACACCCGCAGAGCAATGGGCAGGTCGAGCATGCCAATGGCATGGTCTTACAAGGTATCAAGGCCAGGATATTTGATCGACTATAGCCATATGCAGGGCGGTGGGTACAAGAACTCCCATATGTTCTCTGGTCTCTATGAACCACGGTTAGTCGGGCAACAGGGCAATCCTCTTTCTTTCTGGTCTATGGTGCTGAGGCTGTGCTACCAACCGAGTTAGAGATCGGCTCTCCGTGAGTTCGGGCTTACTCAGAAGACAAATCCAATGAAAACCGACTGGTTCAACTAGATCAGTTGGAGGAAGCTAGGGACATCGCAATTATCCAGTCGGCAAGGTATCTTCAAGACCTATGTCGTTATCATAGTCGGAATGTCTGTGGCCGCGTCTTTTTGGTCGGGGACCTCGTCTTGAGGAAAATACAAACCACCAAAGATAGGCATAAACTATCCCCCCTATGGGAAGGGCCGTTCATCATCGCTGAGGTTACTCGGCCAGGCGCCTACCGACTGAAGACTGAAGACGGTGCCCTAGTCAGCAACTCATGGAATATAGAACAACTACGCCCTTTCTATACCAGGGTCTTGTACCTTCTCATATACATATGTATAAAGTTTTTTCTCTGACTCACTACGTCGCTTGTTTCAACCGAGTAGTGAGTCGGGGGCTGCATGTATTATATGTGCTTTGTCAACAACACACGAGCTTGTTTTATCCAAAGTTATGAAGTTTTACAATGACTATGTTATGTTTGCCCGAGTATAGCTCTCTGAACGATTTTTATTAAGTTCCTATCGATCAACTCGGCGTAGACCATATGGTCGGGTAAAACTAATGATAACTAAGGAAAACCAAGAACTCAGTGGCATTGTACATATATTTACACATGTCTTTGCAAAAGCTTTATATACACCGACTACATAATGGTTTGTTCTTACATGCCCAAGTCCTTTGTGATCGCCTCTGCAGTCGGCCTCGCCTCGGTGATCAACTCTAGCGCTTCCTCAGGTGTAGTCTCTTCGGCAAACCCCTCACCAATGGCCTCAAAGTCTACCCTGGGGAAGATTGATTTGGTCATGGCAAGGGTCTGGGCCACACCAACAGCCACATGCTCATCCGAGTACTTTTTCAAGGTACTCAGTGCTTGGCTAAGGCACGCCTGCACCTGGGAGATTGTTTTGGAGCTGGTCCCGACATAGTGAGGATCCATAATATCAAGGAGCCCTTTCACGGATTCGGCAAGAATCTCCCGTGACTCCTTGACAACTTTAATCTCCGCTGCAAAGGCCTGGAATTGGATTTGGGCATTGGCTCTTGAAGCTACTCAGGTTCATAGACAAGTATACTTGTTAGCCAAAATTGCAGTCGGAGTAACAAGAGGATTGGTTAAGGTTATGGTCAGAGAGAAGGCTTACTATCATAGTCTGCCTCTACTTTGGCCTTGGCCTTCTCCAGTTCAGCTTTAGCCTTTTCAACCTTTTTCAGCTCAGATTCCTATTGTTTCTTCCCCTCCGTCTGGGCCTTCAACTCGGCTTCGAGGGCTGTACATCAGAATAGTCAAGAACTCGAGATTACAGCCAGGACACAACTGGGCAGTCAGGAAACAACAAAGCTGGAGAAGTACACTCGGGATTTATTCAGGAACACAAATACAGGAGACTTCTAATCTTCTTGGCTAGACCCCAATTTTCATCCCTGAGCTGGTCAACTACTCCCTTCAGCCATGTCTCCCTCTCCTGACTAGACCGTTCCAGGTCGGCCTTCTCGACCTAGAGCTGGCCCAACCATTGGAGATGGGGGGCAAGCTGGGTCAAGATGTTGTTCACTTTCTCTGAGCGATCGACTATCTTCTGCTCAGAGCAAAACAGAGTCAAGAAGCAAAGAACTGATATAGGGAAGATTTTCAAGAACTCAATATGGCAAGAGTCATACCTGGACTCCCCAGGACACGGCGATTGCAGCACGAAGAAGAGCTTTTTGCTCCCTCTCCACTGCCTCCTCGTCATGCTCGTAGCTTTCCACGACTCCCTTGGGGGATACCCAGTGGAATGTCCTCGGGAACCTGTGAGGAGGGGCTTCATGTCTGGGGAGATCCAATTCTGAAGATGACGACGATGATATGGACGGCGACAAGATCCTGGCCTCTGGCTTGGTAGCTGCTGGGGCCTCAGGGACTAGCTCAGGGGCTAGGGTCACGGCTTCAGCACTTGCTCCTTGGTCAGTCGGCACTAGCGGTCCTGCTATCGGGACAGCTTTGGTTTCTGCAACTGAGGCAGTCGCCAGCTCAGTAGATGAGCTTGTTGGTGTTGGCTCGGCTAGGGCTGGCTCGGCAACAGGGGCAGTCGGCGTAGTCTTTTTCAGATCTACATCTACTCGCCTCCTGCACGATGAGTCAAATATCAAGACATTATTACACTGATCAAGATTCTTAGAAGACTCAAGATCGCTTACCTATTGGAGGACTTGAACTTCCACGAGGGGGCTCCAGATGTCGGTAGTGGAGAGCTGCTGGCTGTTGGGCTCGTCGGCGCGGCAGTCGGTGGTGGCGTCTTGCTCTTGGTCGGCCCAGTCTCTGGAACGGCCGACTAGGGCGCCGAGGCACTCGGTGGCACCGCTCTTTTGATCACCATTGCTGATCTCGGCGGCACTGGTCTTGGGCTTGATGTTGCTGAGCCTGCTGGTGTTGGTCTCAGGCCTAGAGACAGTGGCCTTGGACAGCGGCCTTGGACTTGGAGAAACGCTGGTGGTATCTTTTATCTTTAAGCTCCTAGCTGTGGCACTCGGCCTGCCAGTTTTCTTCTTGCCCGGATCTTCGACAGGTTTTTTCCCAGCTCTCTTGGAGCTGGGCAGGGCAGCAAAAGGACTTAATGGCCTCTTCTTTCGACTGGATGGCCGATAAAGTTTGGGAGTCATCATCAAACTCCTCACATTCCTGCAAGTGATTCAAACAACATACATCATACATTGCAGAGCAATCCAGATGCATATCAAATAACATTCAGCACAGGATGACAACAATTCAGCAACCAGCATTTCGATATTACCTTTAGACGAGGCCTTTTCTGACTGTAGGCCGCAGTGGCATGTTCTGCATCTTCGGTCTCTACCACCCCGCTGGCAAAATAGCTGAGCATGATGTTGGTCACCTTATGCTTATTAGTCAGATCTGGGTATTCTCGGCTGGGATCGTTGTTTCCCTTATAGTCCCAGCCGAAGTGACTCCTTAGTTTCAACGGCCTAATGCGACGACTCAAGAAACGTCTGGCTACCCATGGACCAGTCAATCCAGAGCTTTTTAGCTTCTCGATTTTGTCAATCAACTGATATACTTGGCCCATCTCCTCGAAGTTTGGCACTGACGACCAATTGGGAGAGACCACTGGGGGCAAGCCAGTAAACGGGGGTAGAGAAGGCTCAAGATCAGAGCAATAAAATCACTCTCTGTGCTAGCCTTTGAGAGAGGTTTTTAGGGGGACATGGAGATAAATCCTTT
This sequence comes from Oryza meyeriana var. granulata, assembly GCA_003991445.1. NCBI lineage: Eukaryota > Viridiplantae > Streptophyta > Magnoliopsida > Poales > Poaceae > Oryza > Oryza meyeriana. The sequence continues at coordinate 244,651 of RYFJ01001359.1, forward strand.
TCATTTCATTCCTTAGCTGAAGGCTGGCTCCCCCTATCACCTGGACCTTGTTTTTGGAGGGCTAGGATTTGATGTGGAACAGATACCTAAATAGATTGAAATGGGGTTCCTCACCCAGAAAGCATTCACATAAAGTTGCAAAGATTGAGATTTGCAAGATGGAGTTGGGGTTCAGATTTACTAGCTCTAGGTCATAGAAGGAAATAAGTTGGCGCAAGAAATCCGAAGAAGGGAGAGATAGACCCCGGTCCAAGAATGAAGCAAAGACTACAGTCTCACCAGCTTGGGGCACCGGGATTGATTCCCGTTCAACCGGATGCTAATTGATGACCTCGCGGCTCTGCAATCTCAGCTGTATCTCCAAGTACTTCAACTTGGTCAAGCCGCAATCCAAAGTCGGCCAAGTCTCATCAGACGCCTCTGGGATTTCTGAAGCTCTTGGCATTGCTTGAGGTGAGGAGATTTGGGGGAAATGCTACTGGGGGCTTGGAATGGACGCGAAGGAGCGGGATCGCTCGAGTTTCAGGAGGGAAGAGCTAGCAATGGCGAACCCTAGCAAGGCAAGGTGCTAAATTTCGGCGCAAAAGTTGGAAGACGAAGCGATTGGTGGATTGGAGAAGATGAGGGAATCTTTTCTCTCTCTCCCCACCTTTATAGAGCCTATGCTGATAAGTGGGCTTGGACCTACGAATTCGGTACTGGGCCACAAGACATGAGTTTCTACCGTAGCACACTCTATTGGGCCGCTCGCTGGCTGTGTTAAAATCACAGTGCTGGTGTTACTCACGAAAACCGATTAAATAATCAGATATGCTTCATGCTAAGCCTACAACCAGATGTATACATTCGGGTATCTGCATTATTTATTAGGTATTGAGAATATATCCTTATAAGGATCACAAGCTGGTCTCCATTAAAATTGGGGATGCAGATATCTCTCAAGTACACCTGACCACGCATTGGGTTCAAATCCATAAAGCGGTACTCGGTCTACATGCTTGGCCAACAATTGCCATGAGCAAAAATCATTCCACCTGACATGATGCTGTAGAGTCTACCTTCTGAGTGATATGCTACTTGGGAAAGACTATAAAAATTATTCCGACTGATATGATGCTGAAAAGTCTCATATACCAGTAGTACACTACTTGGAAAAGACTACAAGGTTAAAGATCTTTGACTTTATGTTTAATTGTTTCACAATTCAGCACAAAGTCGGGGCTACACCTAATAGGTGCGCCTATTCAGTGCACACTATGCATACTTCTACATAGAGTTCCGGATAGACCTGGTACCTAGAACTGCCCCCATCCACAAAAGGCTGTACCGAATGATGACCAATGAGTTAGCGAAGTGAAGAAACAAGTGGAAAATTTTGAACGGAAAGGATTCATCCGACCAAGCACCTCACCGTGGGGAGCACCCGTTATCTTTGTGGAGAAGAAGGATCATACCCAACGGATGTGTGTGGATTATAGAGCATTGAATGATGTCACCATCAAGAATAAGTACCCGTTGCCCAGGATTGATGATCTGTTTGACCAGTTGGAAGGAGCCACGGTATTCTCCAAGATAGATCTCCGTTCCAGGTATCACCAACTTAGGATCTGAGAGGAAGATATACCTAAGACGGCTTTTACCACTCGCTATGGGCTGTACGAGTACACAGTCATGTCTTTCGGGCTTACTAACGCCCTAGTTTTCTTCATGAACTTGATGAACAAAGTGTTTATGAAGTACTTGGATAAGTTTGTAGTGGTTTTCATTAATGACATCCTCGTCTACTCCAAGACTAAGGAAGAACATGAACAGCATCTTCGATTAGCATTGGAGAAATTATGAGAGCATCAGCTATACGCTATGTTTAGTAAATGTGACTTTTGGTTGTCGGAAGTGAAGTTCCTTGGTTGTCGATGTTTTACACCGGCAATAAATATATGGGGCTACTCGGCGGATGGAAACTCGGTGGATTGCAAAGGAACACAGGGAGATTTTATACTGGTTCAGGCCCTCGATGTGAGGTAATACCCTACGTCCAGTTGTGGTGTTATTCCTTTGAGGATTTGTGGTGGTGATTCTGGTGAACCAACTCAACCTGCCCTCATGGGGCGCCCTGCCTCCCCTTATATACTAGGGGACAGGGTTACAAGGTAGGAGTCCCCATCGGATTACGACTAGGAGATCTCCCCTTAGAGATATAACGCACCCGACTAGGACTGTATATTCCTTCCTATACAAGGCGAAGTCTGCCGAATCTAGCTATATCTCTAATTACAAGGCTAGGCCCATCCTCTATCCGAGTGGCCCATATGCTTGTCATGAGGTACCCGGGGCCCATGGCACCCACAGTAGCCCCCGAGACCTTCATAGTTGAGTCACAGCTGATGCCAAGTGCTCATCCTCCACGGTGAAGTCTTCCCGAGTGCATTGCTCCCGAGTGCTCTTTGTCTGAGTGCTGCTTCTCCCGAGTCCTGCTTCATGTCAGCTGGCAGCGAGGCTATGAAGGGCTCCATGTAGATGTTGGAATAGTGTGCGCCGAATAGGCGCACCTATTAGGTGTAGCCCCCGACTTTGTGGTTTAATTGTGAAGACAATTAATCATAAAGTCAAAGATCTTTAACCTGGTAGTCTTTCCCGAGTAGTATACTACTGGTATATGAGACTCCTCGGTATCATGTCAACCGGAATATGATTTATAGTCTTGCCGAGTAGGACACTACTCGTATATAGGACTCTTCGACTTCATGTCAGTCGGAATATGCGTTTATAGTCTTGCCGAGTAAGATGTTACTCGTATATGGGACTCTTCAGCTTTATGTCAGCTGGAAAGAAGGGTTTATAGTCTTTCCCGAGTAGTATACTACTCGAAAATCAGACTCGTCGGCATCATGTCAGCCGGGATGATTATTTATAGTCTTTCCCAAGTAATATATTACTCGAAAATTAGACTCGTCAGCTTCATGTCAGCTGGAAAAGGGTTTATAGTCTTTCCCGAGTGGCGTCCCATTCGGAAGTTAGACTCTTCAGCTCGTCAGCTGGAAGATTGTTTATAGTCTTTCCCGAGTAGTGCACTACTCGAAGGTTAGACTCATCCGCGTCATGTCAGCGGGAATGAGAATTTTATAGTCTCTCCCGAGTAGTGTACTACTCGAAAGTTAGACTCATCCGCGTCATGTCAGCGGGAATGAGAATTTTATAGTCTCTCCCGAGTAGTGTACTACTCGAAAGTTAGACTCATCCGCGTCATGTCAGCGGGAATGAGAATTTTATAGTCTCTCCCGAGTAGTGTACTACTCGAAAGTTAGACTCATCCGCGTCATGTCAGCGGGAATGAGAATTTTATAGTCTCTCCCGAGTAGTGTACTACTCGAAAGTTAGACTCATCCGCGTCATGTCAGCGGGAATGAGAATTTTATAGTCTCTCCCGAGTAGTGTACTACTCGAAAGTTAGACTCATCCGCGTCATGTCAGCGGGAATAATGCTGCTCATGGCAACTGGTGGCCACGCATGTAGGCCGAGTACCACTGTATGAAAAATAAATCCATTACGTGGTTAGGTGTACTCGAGAGAGATACCTGCATCTCCAATTTTAATGAAGACCAGCTTGTGATCCCTGTAAGGATGTATCCTCGAGACCTGGTGGATAAGACAGATACCCAAACATATATGTTTAGCAATAAGGCTCTCATGAAGCATATCTGTTTACCTCATCGGTTCCTGTGGGTAGCACCAGCGCTATAATTTCAACTCAGCCTGCGGGCGGCCCACATGGAGCATGCTACTGTAGGAACTCATGTCTTGGTGGCTATTACCAAGTAAGTCGGCCTGAACCAACCTACCCAGCATAGCTCTATAGAAGTAACATCCATCGCATGTCAGGATGAGTATGGCGGCGTTGGTAACCGCAATCAGCCAGAGGAATCCTCGTCTGCAAGTCTTTCCGACTTATGCTCCGGATGCATCTTGGTTGCCACAGACGCCTGAGTAGGTATATTGCAGAATCTGCTCACTCTCCCCAGGTGTGACGCGGTGCATGGGAACTCCGGATGTGCTTTGACGACATAGGTCTTCTCTGACTTCGGTAAAGCCGGATAAGGTACCCGAACCTAGCATTAGCGTAGGATTCGGCTGACGACCCTCATGGGGCGTACCCTACTTAGCCGAGTAGTACACAGCCCCGACTGGCGCCGGAGGCCGGTTATTAGCTCGCATGGAGCGTAGCCGAGGAAGATGACGTCCCGATTGGCGCAAGTACTCAGTAAGTAGCCCTCATGGAGCATCCCGAGTGTATTTTGGCAGACTTGTCCAGCCCCCGAGCGTAGGAGATAGGCTCGCAGCCCTGAGTTCCTGTCACGCATATCCGGAGCTGGGCCTGCAATATAAAAATATCGGATGAGTAGCATCTGATGATGGAAATAATCACCCGAATAAAATGTATTTTACAATGTATGTAAATACGTGTTCTTCCTCTTTTTGATATTAATTTCCTCGAGTAGTTGACCCCTTACGTTTAAGCACTCTGCCCGACTAGTCATAGCCCCCTAGCGTCGGGAGTTGGCTCATGGCTCTTTCCCAGGCACGCGTTTTGGGTGACTTGAGTTTGTCTTACATGGAGCAGAGTTTCACGGATCGAGATTTATGCTACTCGAGTACTTTTGTAATCATTTAAGAGCAAAAACGGAAAAAAGTAAATGCGCAGCTTGTACACCTATTAGGTGTAAGCGGCTGCAGCATTAGCAAGGCCGAGTGAGGAGATGTTTATCAGAAAGCGACTTAGCTGTTCGGTATTTGGGAGTGGGGATGCCATCCTCGTGTTTGAGCTTGTGAGCCCCCGAGCATGTCACTTGTTGTTCTGATAATCTTCAGTTGTTGAAGGTCGAAGGCGGTTGTGACCGACTGCCACAATGGAGCCGTCTGACTTGCGTTTGCGATTCCCAGCTTTAGTCGGGACCACGTCGTCGTGTGTCGTCCCGCTTTTCTGTCAGGGTGACTTGTTGTCATCGAGGGCCTCGGCAATAGCGTGGGCCGAGTCGGCGTACTTGTTTGCCATGTCGAATAGGGCCTTGACAGAGTTGGGAGGCTTCCGCGTGAATTTGTCGATGAACGAGGTGTCTTTGACTCCTTTTCGAAAGGCGGCGATGACGACCTCATCCTTGATGTTTGGGATCGAATTTTTCTTCTCAGAGAACCTCTTGATGAAGTCACGAAGAGACTCGTTGTTCCTTTGATGCAACTGATATAAGTCGTGCTCGGAAGGTGGCCTCTCGTACGTTCCCTGGAAGTTGGCGATGAAGCGTTCCCGGAGTTCTCCCCAGGAGCCGATTGATCGCTTTGGGAGTCCTGTTAGCCATGTCCTCGCTGAGTCGGCTAGAGCAACTGGGAGGTAGTTAGCCATGACTTTGTGATTTCCCCCAGCTGCTCGGATCGCCAGAGTGTAGACCGTGAGCCAGGACTCGGGATTAGTCTTGCCATCGTATTTGTTGATGCCTGTAGGCTTGAAACTTGACGGCCAGTCGACTTGTTGTAGCTCCTGAGTGAAGGCCGGTACTCCTTCGTCTTCATGAGGACTCCGACCTCGACTACGGCGGCGAAACCGCTCGTAGTGGAGGCCGAATTGCTCGTTCTCGTCTTCCAGTTGGCGTTGCTCGTCTTCTTCTCGTTTGCGGCGCCGAGCATTAATGTCTTGCTGAAGGTCGCGCCGCAGTCGGTCTCGGAGGTCCTGGTTGTCCCGACGGTCGCTTCGACGTTGCCGGTTGTTGTGGTTGCCGAGTGACATCTGGCTTGACTCCGCGTGCTGCCGACTAGAGCCGGCCGCTCGACGTCGCTTTGAGGTGGATGAGACTGCCGCTGGGGAAGTTGACCGATTGGTCGGTATGAGGGTATCTCCCGACTGTTGGTGCTGCTGACATGCAGCAGCGGTAAGCATGGCTTTTATCCTTGCGATCGTCGGGGTGGCCTGGTGATCAGGCCCAAGTTGGACCGTGTCCAGTAGGGTTGCGGCGGCCACGATGTTCTGTTGTGGAGTAACGAAGACATCGTGGTCACCGACTCGGGTTTGGAGGTTTGGTGCTGAGAGGTTTCGCCCAGCCCTGCGTAGATCGTCGTTGCGGGCGTGTAGGCGTCTTGCTTCTTCCTCCTGTTGTTCTCGTAGTCGGCAGGCCTCCTCCTCTTGTTGTTCGCGTAGTCGGCGTGATTCCTGAGTAGGAGTAGAGCCTTTGGATGCCATGAAGATTTCTCGTGGCGGAGAGAAGCTTGCCGAGCTGGTATCCGACTTGGAGCCGGAATCCGACTGGGAGTCGTAGTCCGACTGAGAGTCGTAGTCGGAATAGTTGATGGGGGTGAGTGTAACTCCGACCTCCCTAGATCCGACCTCGAGCGGCTCGGGGCCATATCCGAGTCGAACTCCAGGGGATCGGGTTTGCCGTGTCGGATGTAGATTGTAGATATCCACGGCGTCACCGAGTCCCGATCTCGGCCGGCTCAGAACCGAGTCCGAGTCGAACACTGGAAGGAAGAGTTGTCCCTAGACTCGGGCGTATTGGAGATCGCCGCAGCATGTCGTCGAAGATTGCCGCAGCGTCGTGTGGGCCGACTGGCGCGGAGTCAGCTGGTTCCTCGGCCGGTTGGATCGGGTCCGTGTCGGCCTGGGTGAGATTGCCGATCTGGTCGGCGACGAAGTCGAGGCTTCCGAATGCGATTGTATCTCCGGGGGAGAGTTTGCCGCCGACGACTTCGGTTGCTGGATCCATCGAGCTTGTAGATGTAGATCGCGCCGAAGCCCCTACCTGGCGCGCCAACTGTCGATGTTTTACACCGGCAATAAATATATGGGGCTACTCGGCGGATGGAAACTCGGTGGATTGCAAAGGAACACAGGGAGATTTTATACTGGTTCAGGCCCTCGATGTGAGGTAATACCCTACGTCCAGTTGTGGTGTTATTCCTTTGAGGATTTGTGGTGGTGATTCTGGTGAACCAACTCAACCTGCCCTCATGGGGCGCCCTGCCTCCCCTTATATACTAGGGGACAGGGTTACAAGGTAGGAGTCCCCATCGGATTACGACTAGGAGATCTCCCCTTAGAGATATAACGCACCCGACTAGGACTGTATATTCCTTCCTATACAAGGCGAAGTCTGCCGAATCTAGCTATATCTCTAATTACAAGGCTAGGCCCATCCTCTATCCGAGTGGCCCATATGCTTGTCATGAGGTACCCGGGGCCCATGGCACCCACAGTAGCCCCCGAGACCTTCATAGTTGAGTCACAGCTGATGCCGAGTGCTCATCCTCCACGGTGAAGTCTTCCCGAGTGTATTGTCAGCTGGAAAGAGAGGTTTATAGTCTTTCCCGAGTAGTATACTACTCGAAAATCAGACTCTTCAGCTTCATGTCAGCTGGAAAAGGTGTTTATATGAAGACTTCACCGTGGAGGATGAGCACTCGGCATCAGCTGTGACTCAACTATGAAGGTCTCGGGGGCTACTGTGGGTGCCATGGGCCCCGGGTACCTCATGACAAGCATATGGGCCACTTGGATAGAGGATGGGCCTAGCCTTGTAATTAGAGATATAGCTAGATTCGGCAGACTTCGCCTTGTATAGAAAGGAATATACAGTCCTAGTCGGGTACGTTATATCTCTAAGGGGAGATCTCCTAGTCGTAATCCGATGGGGACTCCTACCTTGTAACCTTGTCCCCCAGTATATAAGGGGAGGCAGGGCGCCCCATGAGGGCAGAAGAGCTCATAGAAGCACACGGCCATACAGTTCATCAGAACTACCACCGTATATCCTCAAAGGAATACATACAAACTGGACGTAGGGTATTACCTCACATCGAGGGCCTGAACCAGTATAAAATTTCCTTGTGTTCCTTTGCAATCCACCGAGTTTCCATCCGCCGAGTAGCCCCATATATTTATTGCCGGTGTAAAACATCGACATTGGTCATGTCCTTTCTGCTGGAGGTGCTGTAGTGGATCCAGCCAATGTGGAGTCAGTCACCAAATGGAAACAACCCAAAACAGTTTCAGAAATACAGAGTTTCCTTGGTCTTGCAGGATATTACTGCAGGTTCAGAGAACTTCTCGAAGATTGCCAAACCAATGACTCGGTTGCTCCAGAAGGATGTTAAATTTCAATGGTCATCTGAGTGTGAGCAGAGTTTCCAAGAACTAAAGAAGCATCTGGTATTCGCGTCGGTGTTGACTTTAGCTAATACTAGGAAAGATTTCCAAGTTTATTGTGACGCATCCTGACAAGGTTTAGGATGTGTTTTGATGCAAGATGGAAGAGTGGTCGCTTATGCGTCTCGGCAATTACGACCACATGAGAAAAACTACCCTACTCATGATTTGGAATTGGCCGCAGTAGTTTATGCATTGAAGATATGGCGTCATTACCTTATTGGTAATTGTACAGAGATGTACACGGATCACAAGAGTTTGAAGTATATCTTCACCCAGCCAGACTTGAACCTGCGCCAACAAAGATGGTTGGAGTTAATCAAGGATTATGATATTGGGATTCATTATCACCCTGGCAAGGCCAACGTGGTGGTAGATGCTCTTAGCAGAATATTGCAATGCTTCCGAAGGACGACGGTTGCCTTGGGAGTTATGTGCAGAATTTGAGCGGTTAAGTTTGGGAATCGTCAAGAAAGGTTTCGTAGCAGTGTTGGAGGCACAACCCACGCTTATAGATCAAATCAGAGAGGCCCAAGTCAATGATCATGATATCCAAGAGATCAAGAAGAACATGAGAAAAGGAAAAGCCAGTGGATTCTCTAAAGACGAACAGGGAACAGTATGGTTAGGAGAACGAATATGTGTGCCAAAGGACAAAGAGTTGAAAGACATTATCATGAAAGAAGCTCATGACACCCCATATTCTATCCATCCTGGCAGTACTAAGATGTATCAAGATCTGAAGGAGAAGTTTTTGTGGGCCAGTATGAGATGAGAGATAGTGGAGTACGTCGCAGTCTATGATGTATGTCAGCGAGTGAAGGCAGAACATCAAAGGCTAGTAGGGTTGTTGCAACCATTGAAGGTACCTGAGTGGAAATGGGAAGAAATAGGGATGGACTTTATCACTGGATTGCCAAAGACATCTTCAGGATACGATTCAATCTGGGTAGTGGTCGATAGACTTACCAAGGTGGCCCATTTTATTGCAGTCAAGACTACCTACTTTGGCAGCAAGTTAGTAGAATTATATATGGCACGGATAGTGTGTCTACATGGCGTACCTAAGAAAATTGTATCCGACAGAGGGAGCCAGTTTACCTCAAAGTTCTGGTAGAAACTCTAGGAGGAGATGGGTACTCGTTTAAACTTCAGAACTGCTTATCACCCGCAAACGGATGGTCAGACCGAACGTGTCAACCAAATCCTAGAGATATGTTAAGAGCTTGCGCCCTAGACTTCGCTGGAAGTTAGGACAAGAGTTTACCTTATTCAGAATTTTCCGATAACAATAGTTACCAAGCCAGTCTTCAGATGTCTCCGTATGAAGCGTTATACGGTCGAAAGTGTCGTACCCCGCTCTTGTAGGATCAAACAGGGGAACGTCAGGTTTTTGGAACCGACATTTTGAGGGAAGCCGAGGAGAAGGTGAAAATCATACAAGAAAGGTTACGAGTAGCACAGTCTTGTCAGAAGAGTTATGTTGATAACTGCTGAAGGGATTTAAGTTTGATGAAGGAGATTATGTGTATCTTCGAGTCACACCACTACGAGGTGTTCATCGGTTTCAAACCAAGGGAAAGTTGGCGCCTTGTTTTGTTTGACCATACAAGATTCTGAGTCGTAAGGGTGAGGTGGCATACTAGTTGGAGTTACCCCAGGCCATGGCAGGGATTCATGATGTGTTTCATGTCTCACAGTTAAAGAAATGCCTTCGAGTGCCTATCGAGGAAGCCAATCCCACACAGATTGAAATCCAGGAGGATTTAACTTATGTGGAAAAGCCAGTCCATATCTTAGAAACCAGTGAAAGGAGAACCAGGAATCGAGTGACCCATTTTTGCAATTTTCAGTGGAGCAATCATTCTGAGGATGAAGCCACTTGGGAGCGAGAAGATGAGTTAAAGTCTACCCACCCCTACCTCTTCGCCAGTTCCTCTGAATCTCAGGGACGAGATTCTGTTTAAGAGGGGTAGGTTTGTCACCCCCTAAAAAAAGTTAATAATAATACCTCTGAAAATATAATTCCTAGAAATGAATTAAAAGCCTAAAGGAGTGGTTAATAAAAATCCCAAATGAATTGCAATATAAAAATGGGCCAGACAAAATTTTATTAAATAGTTCTTTAATTCTTGTAGTTCCTAGATTTTTCTTGGAATTATTTGAGCTATGAAAGTAATTTTAATAAATAGAAAACCAATTCAGTAAATAAATAAAATGAAAAAGGTTTTTAAAATTCCTCCTAGGGCCATGGGCTGATTTCGGCCCACATCTCCCCTCCTCTCTCTCCCCCTCTCCCGCAGCCCAACTCGGCCCATCTCTCTTTCTCTTTTTCCCTTCCCCGCCGACAGGAGGACCTTACTTGTCGGAGTCTTCGTTTTCATCAGGACGAGTCCAAGCCCGAGCAGTCGCCACCACCCGTGAGGAAATCGGATTCCCCGTTCGTGATCTCCTCAAATTGGTTGAGGGGAAATCCTCTTTATTCCCACCGCCAATCCCCTCAAAACCCGGAGTAAAACGATTCGGGTTTGAGCCCAAACTCGGGATCAACTCGGAGTCCGCCGCCGCCATATCCGCCTTATCCGCTTCGGACTCTTCTGATTGGCAACCCTATATATATACCGCCGTCCTTCCCTCGGTCAGTGCCGCCTTTGCCCTAAACACCCCGAAGAGCCCCATCTATGGTAAGATCCAGCGCCGCCGCCGCCGAGTTCAGCCACCGAAGCGCCGCCACTCGCACCGTCACCGCCCTTCGCCGACTGCTTAGTCGGGTTCCCCGAGTAGTGCAGCACCTAGTCCGCCACTCGATAGCCGTCCTTCCCCGCCGGAGCGCCGTTGCCGTCAAGTACCCGTAGGTCTCCACCGCCTTTCCTCGTCGCCGGTGGTCAATCCATTGCTGTTCGTCACTGAGTACCTGCAAGGTAAGATCGCCTCTTTGAGCTCATCCTTTTGGTGCAAGCCGCAGCTGCCGCCGTGCCTGGGATCGCCGCCGAACCTCGCCGCCCGAGTCGCCACTGTAGTCGGATGTCACCGTCGCCCCGTCAATCGCTGAGTCACCCCTCCATCCCCGTGGTTGCTAGATCAGCACCAGGTGTCGCTCATCTGAGTGTCGTGATCGGGTTCTTTAATCTGAGCCGGTAGATCTAGGTTCTTTGTTCCGTTCGGTTGGATCTTGATCTGATCCATCCTAACCATTCAATCCGGTGGACCGATCCCGTGGATTTAGTCTATGATGGACCGTTCTCTAATGATGCAATAAATCTCTTTTCAAAATTTCATTCTTGCGTCATTAATACTTTAATAATTCCTGTAAATGGTTTTAATCAGTTTAAACTTCTAAAAATCATAACTAATTCATATGAACTCAGATTGAGACAGTTCAAGTCTCTAAATTCTTTAAAAATTAAGATCTATCCATTAAAAATATCCACATATGCTGTTGATGTGTGCTTATGTACTGTTTTGGCTTGTTTTGTTACTTGTCTATAGTTTCGGACGTTCCAGAAGAGCCGGTTTATGTCGAGGAGGGTTCGGAAGACTTTGCGGAGCAGCAAGGCAAGTCACACAGATCCACGACCCTTTGAGCATGTTGATCCTATAATTTAAATCTCTATTTTAATTCAAAAGTGCATTTATTTTAGAATGACATTGGGAAGGAAAACCCTGATCCTTGTTTATAGCCCATTGTTTTGATTACCCTACCTTTGTACCTATGGGATTAATATGACTAGCTAGCTGAAATATGGGTTAGCTAGAATAATTTTAGGTTGCTTAGCTCAGCTTAGAAACTATAGAATCACATAAAGGGTGTTATTCACATAAGATTACACATAAAATGATGATGGTTCTGTTCACGACGGTGGTCGTGTGAGACTGATTCTTAATGGACAACTAAAACGTGAATGAATGGTGGATTGTGAGCACCAGGTTGGTTTTGTTGCTAGCGGTGCTCATGACAATTAAGGACCAGTTCACGAGCTACTGTTGTGAAGCATTTACCGTACTAACCACAAGCTAGCATGGGCAACGGCTGGACTTGTAGTGTAGCATTTCCCAGCATCAGACACCATGGTGTGTTTGTTAATAGGTGGTAGTGTCAATAAATCCACAATGGCAGTGCCAATAAGACCATATGTTTGGGAGCCAAGAGTTTCTCTAGCCTAGAGGTTGGGCCACCTCTACTAGGGACTTGGCGGGTGGTCATTCTGTTGGACATGTTATGCGAAGAGTCCTCTCACAACTCTTTTCCGAGGTATCGTGGTGGTGCCAAGGCGCATGGTGACATGTTGTGGGGTTGTGTCTTGTGGGTAAAGTTGTACCCCTCTGGCCAAAGTAAAATTGTTCGAATAGCCGTGCCCGCGGTCATGGGCGAGCTGAATGATGTTTTTCGTGATTAGTCCCATTTATTAATAAATGTTTAAATGAGATATGAGGCATCTAGATTGGGATGGTTTGGGCCTGTGTAGCCAGGTGGGCTGTACAGTGTTGACTTAATATTGCTTAATTTCTATACTGCTTTAATTCTCTCTCAGTTGTTTCTTTAAATGCTGTTTATGCAAAATCAGCCACATATGCCATCCTTTGCTATCCAGTGCACTTGCATATTTGCTGTGTGGCTTGTTGAGTATTCTATGTACTCACCCTTGCAATATCAAATCATCAGAAGAAGAGTACTACAGTGAAGCAGAAGACTTGGATTCTTTAAATGCTGTTTATGCAAAATTAGCCATATATGCCATCCTTTGCTGTCCTGTGCACTTGCATATTTGCTATGTGGCTTGTTGAGTATTCTATGTACTCACCCTTGCAATATCAAATCATCAGAAGAAGAGTACTACAGTGAAGCAAAAACTTGGAGGACTAGGCTAGGTCCAAGTCAAGTTTGCCTATGGATTATGGAGACATCGCCATCGCTAGTTATTTTCGTTATTTAGACTTTTTATTTGTTTGAGAGGTTCCATCTGCCTCTGTAATAATTATACATTCGTCACTTCATTGAATATAGATTTGTACTTCGTTATCAAATTTGTCATTGTGTACCTCGGTTGATTCCTGGACGAGGATTTAATACACATGTAAGCGTTTGAAATTTTGGGTGGAAATTCCAGGCGTGACATCGGTGTAGCTGACAGTGGAGGGGTCGGAGCCGCGGCCGGTGCAGAAGTTGGTGGAGATGGCGGTGGAGGGGTCGGACTAGCGATAGGTGCAGATGTCGGTGGAGCTAGCGGGGAAGCTCATGTGGAAGCCTGAGTAGCGGCTCAGGCCAAAGCCTGAGTTGATGCCCGCTCCTTTCGGTGGTTCCCACCGAGGTGAAGCTCCAAGTCTCGGATATGCTCTCCTCTAAGCAGGTAGTGCTGTCGCATGAAACAACTATCCTCTAACCAAGTCAGTTTCCATGAGGGACTCGCTGCACTAGGTCATCAGAAGGTAGTGCTGGTCATGGACACAACGGATGTAGTACTCCTAGGGGTCCATCTGAACCAAGGATTTAAAAGTAAGTCAAAAAGTCCTATAGAACGTGAATGACCTTAGGGGTACAGAAGTAAAAAGACTTAAGAATTTACTTGGGACTCAGTTTTTTTTGAAACACATTGTGAGGGGGGCTCCCTATGGCTCAACGCTACGGTTAGAAGGGAAGGGCACCATTGGTCAATTCTACAGTCGAGGTGGCTCTGATACCAGTTCTATCGGCCCCGGGTTTTTGGGACTAGAAAGCTTCCATGTATTGAGTACCAAATCCCTGGATCAGTAGTTTGGCACTTACATAACATCACTAGGACCATTGCATCCTTCGTAATAAGGTCTTACAATACTTGTTCAATACAAAAAAGGGGTTGCCTACATAGGGCCCCAAATAGCCAAATGTCTTGCGGTAAACTAGCAAAAGAGGTATAGTGTGATAGCGGAATTATAAGTGGCAGCTGCCCAGCGTTAGTCTACAGGCGCTCGACTAGCAACTTGGGTCCTATGATGCCTTCTTTGATTCCGCCTCCTATAGGTTGTGCTCATACGGTTCGCCTTTGGCGTCTATTTCTAAAAAGGGGGATTAAGCCATGGTGAGTACTTGGAATAGTCACAAGCCATCACTTCAAGATGAATATATGCTCACAAGGTTCAAGGGAGGCATAGGTCTGTTTGTGTAAAGCCAGTTTTCACAAAATCATTTCACAAACCTATACCTAGCCATGTTACTGAAATACCTTCAGCAGCTATTGAATAGTTTAACCCATCATCAGAGCTGTGTCCACCTTGCCAAGCTGCACTTGGTTCGGTTTACCCTCATGTCTGACTCCTGTTTCCATTTTCCACATTTCATCTACATCTCTTCCTAACCAATTTTTAAGATTTCGAGTCTAGTCAAGACTAGTACAAGTCCTAGTACTCCTTTCTCTATGAGCACGACTATTTGAATAGATTGGTTTTACTCGCACTACAGTGGATGTACACTTTACCCGCAATCCGTAGCACACCCAACACATGAGGCTTGCCATGGCCCAGTTTTTTGGACCTTCTAGCATTGCGGCACCCGCTCCAAAGGCTATGTACACTCATGCACGCCCTGGCACTCCAATCCTGCCTTTCCAGTGGTGTGAGGAGCCTTGGACCCAGAGGTATCAAGGAGAGAGAAGCAAATGTTCATTTTATTTAACATGTCAATTAACCCGTACTCTATCCTCTTTCTTCTTCATCACAACATGACACCATGATTAGAACCGGCCATGACTAGGGTGCCACCCCACTAGAATTTCCTAATCCGCTAGGTCTATGCCCATACGAGAATTGTGGTCGTACTCTATTCATTTCCTGCATGTTTTCTTGACTCGGTCTTTAACTGACCAGAATCGGCACTAGCCTTTTCTAGGAACCACCCAATTCAATCCATGTAGCCTCGGTCGAAAATGGTTTTGTTACTTTGTTTTGGTTTTTACAAACAATTTTCATGAGTCTCACAAGAGGCAATTCATGTCTCCGCTTGCATAAAATGATGTTCGTCCCCTACTTGGAACGATCGTCCCTATTCTGATCAGCATTTCATGTAAGTGAGATATCTAGAAAGCAGTACTAAGCATTGTCAATAAATGACTTAAAAATACATAAATAGCATATGGCATCAAGGTAAAGGGCATCAAACTCAATGGAGGCTCAAACGGAATTTAGGTACGCAATTTAATATAGCATGCAATTTATTTGTAAATAAAACAATTTCACATTAGGTACAATATGCTCAAGGAGGAGGGCGTGGTGACTTGCCTTGTTCAGCTATGGCGACTTCCTCCTCTACGTCAAGGGGCTCGTCGTCGCAAACGTAGCCTAGTGGGGCGAAACGACTAATCAAAACTCATGTTCTAGACATAAATAAATATAAAGAAAAATGAGAAAAAAATACCAAACTAGTGCCATTGGATAGGTATTGATTTTAGATGAATTTTGGTAAAAGTTTCACTCGATTTGGACTTAGCATGAAGGAGATATTAGCTTTCAAAGTTTCAAATTTGAATTAAATCAAATTAAATACAAAATGTTGCTGTTGGTATATTTTCTTTACAGTCATTATTATTTTTCTTAAGAAAAACCCTCTGTGTCACTGACATGTGGGGCCCAGGACCCATTAGCGATGAGGATTAAGCCTCATAAGCCACGGGGGCCCACATGTCAGTGACCCATTTGGTAAAATAGGCTTTTAAAACATTTTTAATCCCTGACCAGGGCCCACATGTCATAGGGTGATTAGGGGCGTCATTAACTTAATCTGAGGATTAAGAGGGTGGGCCCACAAGTCAGTACCAGAGGGGAATAATTCCCCTCTCCTGTCTTCTTCCTCGCCATGCTCTGCCCAGCGTGGCAGAGCGAGCTCCGAGCGGCGGTGCGGGGCACCAGCGACATCCCCGGGGAGGGAGAGGTTCACCGTACGGCAGGGGCAGCGGGGAGGAGAGGGGAGACGGGAGCTCACTACACGGCGGTCGGGGAAATGGCGCACTGAGCGTAGGGCAGGTTCAAGGTGGTTTGGCAGCGGCGAGCGGTGTCGACCTCGTTGGGCAGTGCTTCGCCGCCTTGCTCTGGTTCCAGGATGGCGGATAGGGGGTGTGAGGGATGTTCTGTGGGGGGGGGGGGGGGGTGGATAGATTGGGAACTTCCCCCTTTTTATGGGTGTGGCGATAGGCGGCATTGGAGTAGCGGCAGGCAGCGGTACAAATGTATGGCTAGAGAGCATGGTGGGGCAAAGTGAGCACGCGCGTGGTTGGCGATGACGCGCTTGGGCGGCGAGGCTAGTGTCTCGCAGCGAGGCGGGTAGAAGAGGTACGGGAGGGGGGGCCTAAGGTCTGACGGTCTAAGCGGGAGTGGCGTTAAGGCTATTGTCCGCTGGTCCGTGAGCCGCCATGGGGCATGGCGGTGGCAGGCGGTAGGGCCCAGGGTGCCACAGCATCTAGCTGCACGCGCGGTGGCATAGGGACGGCGAGGGGCGAGAATGTGAGGTATTATGGCAGGGCCTCGCTGGCAGGGTAGCTGAGGAAGAACACACATGTGGGCGGTGTGTCGATGCTTTGCACCGGCAATAAAACTATAGGGCTACTCGGCGAAGGTGAATTCGGTGGATTGCAGAGGAACACAGAAGATTTATACTGGTTCAGGCCCTCGATGTGAGGTAATACCCTACGTCTAGTTGAGGTGTTATTCCTCTGAGGTGTTTGATGATCGATGATCTTGTTGTCCTTGCCCTGAGGGGCGCCCTGCCTCCCTTTATATACTAGGGGACAGGGGTACATGATAAGGATCCCAGCCGGATATGGCCAAGGGATTTCCTTCTTAGAGACAGAGACCTATCCGACTAAGACTATGTTTCCTTGTTATATAAGACTAAGCCTGCCGGGTGCTATCTTATCTCTAATTACATGGTTCGGCCCATCCTCTATCCGAGTGGCCCATATGTTGGTAATGAGGTACCCGGGGCCCATGGCCTCTACAGTAGCCCCTGAGACCTTCATAGTTGAGTTACAGCTGATGCCGAGTGCTCATCCTCCACGGTGAAGGTTGCCCGAGTGCAGTGCTCTCGAGTACTCTTTGTCCGAGTAAGTCTTCTTCCGAGTCCTGCTTCATGTCAGCTGGCAGCGAGGCTATGAAGGGCTTCATATAGATGTATGAATAGTGTGCGCCGAATAGGCGCACCTATTAGATGTAGCCCCCAACTTTGTGCTTAATTGTGAAGACAATTAAACATAAAGTCAAAGATCTTTAACCTGCAAGTCTTTCCTGAGTAGATTACTACTGGTATATGAGACTCTTCGGTATCACGTCAACTGGAATAAACTTTATAGTCTTACCGAGTAGGAGACTACTCGTATGTAGGACTCTTCGACTTCATGTCAGTCAGAATATGTGTTTATAGTCTTACCGAGTAGGATGCTACTCGTATATGGGACTCTTCAGCGTCATGTCAGCTGGAAAAGGGGGTTTATAGTCTTTTCCAAGTGGCGTCCCACTCAAAAGTTAGACTCTCCGCATCATGTCAGCGGGAAAAGATATTTGTAGTCTCTCCTGAGTAGTGCACTACTCGAAAGTTAGACTCTTCCGCATCATGTCAGCGGGTAAAATGTTGCTCATGGCAAATGATGGCCACGCATGTAGGCCGAGTACCACTTTATGAAAATAAATCCACGGCGTGGTTAGGTGTACCCGAGAAAGATACCTGCATCTCCAATTTTAATGAAGACCAGGTTGTGATCCTTGTAAGGATATATCCTCGAGACCTGGTGGATAAAACAGATACCCAAACATATATGTTTAGCAATAAGGCTCTCATGAAGCATATCTGTTTACCTCATCGGCTCCTGTTAGTAGCACCAGCGCTATAATTTTAACTCAGCCTGCGGACGGCCCACATGGAGCATGCTACTGTAGGAACTCATATCTTGGTGGCCCAGTGCTGACTGTGTAGGCCCAAGCCCATCTAGTTGGCATCGGCTCTATAAAAGCAGGGAGAGAGAAAAATATTCCTTCATCTTTCCCAAATCAGCCAATCGCTTCGTCTTCCACCTTCGCGCACAACTTTTCGCCTCCCGCCCGGCTAGGGTTAGCTGCTGCTATTCCCCACCCGAACTCGGGCGATTCCAATCCTCTTCGTTTGATCCAAGCCCCCGATTTGCTTTTCCCCAAATCTCATCGCCTCCAATCATGCCGAAAGCTTCAGATCTTGCGGGTGCGCCGGGAAGTTCTTGGCCAATTTCAGATTGCGGCTCGGTGAAGCTGAAGCGGCTGGAGAGCGAACTGAAGTTGCCCAGCCAAGAGGTGATTCGCTGGCGGTCGGCTAGGGATGAGTCGAGCCCAAATCCCCGACCTGGTGAAAACGGTAGTTTTCGCCTCTTTTTCGATCGGAGGCTTGTGTGTGCCTTCCGTCTTCTGATTTCTTCCGCCGCATCCTTGACTTCTATAAGCTAGAGTTGGTGCATTTGAATCCCAACTCGATTCTTCAGATCTCCATCTTTGTCACTCTGTGCGAGTGCTATTTGGGTGTGGAACCCCATTTCAACTTCTTTAGGCATTTGTTCCACATTAAACCTCAGCCCTCCAAAAATAACATCAGCGTAATTGGGGGCGCTGGTCTTCAGTTGAGGAGTGATAGGAAAAAGTCATATCTTGATCTTCCCTTGAAATCCTCCTTGAAGGGTTGGCATAGGGAGTGGTTTTATTGCGCCGATCTGGCTCCCTCCTTGCGGCCATTCACCAGCTCGCCGCCGGTGGTTTTGCCGAATTGATCAGCGGACCCGACCTATGAAGAGATGGGTCAAGTGCACCAACTGCTGACGAAGCTGGATAACTTCAAGAAGGCCGGCCTGACTGGTCCCTGGGTGGCCAGGCGGTTCCTGACTCGGAGCTTCCAGCCCCTGAAGCTGAGGACGCTTTCGCGGCCTGGGATTACTAGGAAGAGATGACCCTGACGGGTCAGCCGGGAGTCGGCCAATGAGCAGAAGGTGACGGACACCCTATTCGGATACTTCTTAGCAGGGTAATTGAAACGAAGACAGAAGAGACGCATTGCGTCTTACAGCGCAGCTGGCCCTGGTCCGAGTAACATCCTCTTTCCTTTATAGCGCATGCCTGCGACTCGGATGTCTGAGT
This sequence comes from Oryza meyeriana var. granulata, assembly GCA_003991445.1. Classification (NCBI taxonomy): domain Eukaryota; kingdom Viridiplantae; phylum Streptophyta; class Magnoliopsida; order Poales; family Poaceae; genus Oryza; species Oryza meyeriana. Next base: position 263,955 of record RYFJ01001359.1, read on the forward strand.
CCCTAATATATGATGTATCTTGTTGAATCTCTTGTAGTGGTGCGTGGAGTTCGATGAAGACTCCCGCCCATTGTCGGCCGTCGCGTCGAAGAAGAGGCCGAGGAGTCCCTCTGCTGCCCAAGCCGACTCCAAGAGAGCGGGGAAGAAGCCGATTTTGTATCGGGGCGAGGGGGCCATGACGGCGCGCGCCGTGGCAGGAAGCCTGAAAATAAAGGACGCCGTCGCTGCGGCGCCCAGGCGATCAAGTCCCAGGTTGAGACCTGCGGGTTTGGGCCCGACGTTGTCGAGCCCGGCCGCAGTGGCACCGAGGGGCCGGCTAGAGCAGACGCCGCCAGGGGCGGAGGCGCCCAAGCCGACCACACCGGAATCGGAGCCGACTCGGGCTAATGCGCCACCGCTGACTGTGACGCCGACCAGGCCGACTACCGGAGCTAGTGCTCCACCGGGGACCGGGTCGCCCGGCAGGAAGCTGAAGTTCTCCAAGAGGTGCGCTGCTCCGGGTCTTCTGAAATTCTTGTGTGTTGGAGTAGTGTCTTGATGTCTTGTTTCGTCGTGCAGGAAGCGGGCCGATATCGATCTCAAGGAGACCGATCCGACCGCTCTCCTGGAAGAGCCTGCCCCAGCCAAGCCGGCGGCCGTGAACACACCAGCTGAGCCGGTGGCCAGCCTGGTCACGGAGACCGAGGTGGTCCCGACTGCAGGGTCGCCGCTGCCACCCAACCAAGAGACGGCCGCTGAGGTTGAGGCCCCAGCCCCTAAAGCGTCGCCCGTTGCGGAGGCCACCGTCGGAGCCCCTGAGCCGGTCCCCGAGGCCGCGGGGGACGGCGGTGCGGAGGCCGGGACCCCATCGCCGTTGTGGTCATCGTCGTCGTCGTCGCCGCCGCCGGAGATCCCATACCTGCCTTGGATCAAAGCTCCTCCACGTGTGATGCCCTGGACATTTACATGGACGGCTCTTGACGGGACTGTGAAGAGCTTCAGGCTTGATGAAGTCGTCATGAGGAGAGAGCGCGAAAGCTTGCTTCGCGCCGCTATCAGCGGGTCCAAGGGAGTTGGGGGTATGATTCTTGTGGTAGAGTCTGGCAATCTTCTCGTTTTGACGTTCTGACTCCGTCTTTGATTTATCTCTATCCTGAGCAAAGCTTGTCGACCGCAATGAGGCGATGACAGAAATCTTGGTCGAGGTGGCTCCCCACCTCGTAGAATTGGAGCAGCTCCGAGCGTTGAAGGCCAAAATGGAGGAGCGTCATGCGGGGAGGGAGGCCTGGCTGAAGAGTGGCGCCGATCAGCTCAGGGAGGAGACTTGGGCCCTAGCTGGAAAGATCAGAGGTAAAATCCCCGAATATATCTTCCTGACCGAACCGTCGATGTATTCGTCCAACTGCGTTGTTCCCGACTGCCCAGTTAAGTCATGACTGCACGATTGAGCTCTTGGCTAATCTGTCGTACAGCCCTCGAAGCGGAGTTGAAGACCCCGAACGGAAGGAGTCCAGCTGAAGGAGGCCAAAGAAGCCAGGGCCGAGCTTGAGAAAGTCAAGGCTGACCTGACAAAGGCCAACACCGAGCTTGACTGGGAGAAGGCCGAGTTGAAGGAGGCGTCCTCAAGCTCGGTAAGGAGAAACCTGAAGTGGAGAAGACCGTGGCCGGTGTCAGAACGAGGCCGACTACGAAAGTAAGTCCTCAACCTGACCATGATCTTAGCCAATCCAGTAGTCGTTCCGTCTGTAGCCGAATCTGACAAGTTTACTTGCCGGCGGACCTGGGCAGACATGAGAGCCAATGTCCAGGCCTAGTATCGGTTCTACACTGAGGAGATAAGAGTGATCAGGGAGTCATAGGAGGCCCTCGTCAGGTCCGTGAAAGGGCTCCTTAACCTCATAGATCCCCGCCTTGTGGGAACCAGTTGCAACAGAATCCCCCAGATAGAGGCGCGTCTTGAGGATGCACCGAGTGCCTTGAAAAAGTACTCGAATGAGCATGTCATTGCCGGCGTGGCCCAGACCCTGGCGATGACCAAGTTGATCTACCCAAGGGCAGAACGAAGCCGCATCGGGAGGGGTTTGCCGAGGAGACGACGCCGGAGGAGGCGCTGGAGCTGATTGCTCGGGAGAAGCCAACTGCTGAAATAATTACCCGAGACCTGGGTCTGTAAGGGCAATATGTTATGTAGTCGGTATGTATAAACTTTTGTAAAAAAGCATGTGTAAATATGTGTGCAGTGCCACCAAGCTTGCCTACTCAGTCGTCATTAGCTTACTTGACCGTGAGTATGCACCGAGTTAGTCTGTCAGAACTTAATAAAACGTTCAAAGTAAGAAGCTGTACTCGGGCAAACATGACAGTCATAGTAAGGCTTCATAACCGAAGTAAGATAAGCTCGTATGTTATTGACAGAACACATATATACATGCAGCCCCCGACTCACTACTCGGTTGATACAAGCGGCGTAGTGAGTCAGAAGAACTGTACACATGAAAATTATAGAACTCAGGTATAGAAAGGACGTAGCTGTTCTATGTTCCATGAGTTGCTGATGAGAACACCGTCTTCGGTCTTCAGTCGGTAGGTGCCTGGCTGTGTGACCTCGGCTATAATGAACGACCCTTCCCAGATTGGGATAATTATCCTGTCTTTGGTGGTTTGTATTTTCCTCAGAACGAGATCCCGACCAAAAAGGCGCGCCATGGACATTGCGATTGTGGTAGGCGATGTAGGCCTTGAAGATACCTTGCCGACTGGATTGTTGCGGTGTCTCTTGCTTCTTCCAGCTGATCTAACTCGACCAGTCGGGTATTATTGGAGTCATCTTCTGAATAAGCCCAGACTCGCGGAGAGCCGAACTATAACTCTTTCGGTAGCATAGCCTCGGCACCGTAGACCAGGAAGAAAGGGGATTGCCCTGTTGCCCGACTAACTGTGGTTCTGAGAGACCAGAGAACGGATGGGAGTTCTTGTACCCACCGGCCCGCATATGATTGTAGTCGGTCAAATATCCTGGCCTTGATGCCTTGTAAGACCATACTGTTGGCTCGTTCAACCTGCCCGTTGCTCCGCGGGTGTGCCACAGATGCGTAGCAGATCTTGATGCCGAGATCTTCGCAGAAGTCTTGGAATACACCGGCCGCGAACTGAGTACCGTTGTCGGTGATGATGCGGTTAGGGACCCCGAACGGGTATAGTATACTCATGATGAAGTCCTTTGCTCATGCCGCTGTAATTGTTGCAACGGGTTTAGCCTCAATCCACTTGGTGAATTTATCCACCGCGACGAATAAATGTGTGAACCCTCCTGGCGCTTTCTTGAAAGGCCTAACCATGTCGAGCCCCCATACTGCGAATGGCCAGGAAATTGGGATAGTTTGGTGTTCCTGGCTGGGAGATTTGTTTGTCTTCCGTAGAACTGGCAACCCTCGCACCTGTGAACGATGTCTTTGGCGTCTGTTACTGCTGTGGGCCAGAAAAATCCCTGCCAGTAAGCCTTTTCGACTAATGTCCTGGATGCGGCGTGGTTGCCACATATGCCCGAGTGGATCGAATGCAGAATCTGCTTGCCCTCCTCGGTGGTGACGCAGTGCATGAGGACACCGGATGCGCTCCTTCGGTACAGGTCTTCTCCGACTAGTAGGAAGCTTTTGCTTAGATGCTTGATCTGCTCGGCTTGACTGCGATCTTTTGGGAGTTCATCGTCCAGGAGAAATTTGACAACAGGAGTCCTCCAATCTTGACATATGTGCAGCACCTCATCTATGGCCGGGGTAGGCTCGCCTCTCGACTGCTCCGGCGCTAGTTTCTTCTTGACTGATGGCTCCATAAGTTGCTCGACAAAGATTCCAGTCGAAACTGCTTCTCGCTTGGATCCCATGTTTGCCAGCTCGTCTGCCGCGTTGTTGTATTGATGCAGGACGTGTGTGATTTCCAGCCCGTCGAACTTGATTTCTAGCTTGCAGACCTCCTGATAGTATGCCGCCATGGTATCGTCGAGACAAGTCCAGTCTTTCATGACTTGGTTTACCACGAGTTGAGAATCCCCGCACACAACCAGTCGACGTATGCCGAGTGATATAGCGATGCGGAGCCCGTGAACAAGTGTCTCATACTCGGCGATGTTGTAGAAAGCCGGGAAGTGGATTTGTAGAACATACTTCAGCTTTTTGCCAGTGGGGGACGTCAATATGACTCCGGCCCCGGCGCCGCCGATCTGTAGAGAACCGTCGAAGTACATTGTCCAGTACTCTAGCTTTGCTATTGGTGTTGGGAGTTGAACTTCTGTCCACTCAGCCACAAAGTCGGCTAGAGCTTGAGATTTAATTGCTGTCCATGGCTGAAAGGTGATGTCGAATGCCATCAACTCGAGTGCCCATTTAGCGATTCGGCCGATGGCCTCGCGATTATGAAGGACATCCCTGAGTGGAAACGCTGTGACCACCGTGACTTGATGTGCTTGAAAATAATGCATCCAGCTTCCGGACTGTGATGAGTAGGCCATAATCATACGTACAACTTCTGGACCTGCGGATGTCTTCCGTTTTGGAGTCGGCAAGGACTCGCAACGAAATAGAACTGGCCCGTTGTGATTTTCTGAATATGAAACCCTGTTCAGATTCACTCCAACCACAATACCGTGCAACGAGCTGAGTGGTGCCGCCAGATAAGCATTAGCGGTTCTTTGCTGGGTGGCCCAACACGGAGTGATGTGAAGAAATTGTTGGAAGTCTCGAAGGCTTTCGTGGCTCCCCCGAGTCCTTTGGACTTATCCGCCTTTTGAGGACGCTTTGAAGAAGGGCATGCCTCGTTTCCGGCTCAGTCGGGAAATAAACCGGTTGAGTGCTGGCCAGCAGCCATCAGCTTTGCACGGTTTTGAATGTTAGTTCGGGCTGCCGTTCTGAGTGTCGTTGACTTGCTTCTCAGATTGGGCCCGATGGCCCCTGCGTGTGTAAGACGATGAAGCCGAGTACTTTTTTCGGATGGCCAACCAAAGGAGCATTTTTCCGGGTTCAAACTTCATCTTGATTCTGTCGATAGGTTTTGGAAGGTTTCTTTCAGGTAGCGTATGAGTCCTTCTTCTTGGACTTTGGTCTTGATCACCACGTCGTCGACGAGTGCTTCACGTGAGCTCCGTCTTGGGTGTGGCAGACAACCTGCTGAATGGCCCGTTGATGAGGTTGCCGCATGTATTCGTGTCAAGACTCGAACGGCATTGTGATTGTAGCAGTACGCTCCAAATTGGCGTGGATGAAATGAATGTCTTTAAGCATGTCTTTGCTGCCCTCAGGCTGAATTTGAATGGTATCCCGATAAGCAGTCTGAGATGCTGAGTGAGGTCGCACCCCTGTCTTGTGGAAGCAACCACCTGATCTATCGCTGGGGAAGTACCAAATGGTCCTGGGGGCACGCTTTGTTGAGGTTGGTGTAGTCCGACACACTTGCCCCATCGTTACCATTTTTTTCCGGACCCAGAACTGGGTTTGCCAGCCAATCCGGGGTGATGAGACCTCTTTGATGAATCCGGCTGCGAGGAGCTTGTAATCTCCTCCCGAATAGCATCCTTGCGGTCCTGAGCGAAGGCCGCCAGCCATTGCTTGACTGGCTTGGCGTCTGTCTTCACGTTTAGGGCATGCTCGATCACCTCCCTTGGTACGCCCAGCATGTCGGACGGTTTCCACGCGAAGATATCCTTGTTGGCTTGGAGGAAGGTGACGAGCGCATCTTCCTATTTGGGGTCGAGTCCGGTCCCGACTAGAGCAGTCTTGGAGGGGTCGGAAGGGTCTAGGGGGATCTTCTTCGTGTCAGAGTCCGCTGAAATTCCTGACTTTGCTGCTTTTTTCGCCGGAACTTGATCCTGCTCGACTTCTGTTGTGATGACTTGCCGAATGCTATCGCGCCTGACTGCCACCTCTTGTGATTGAGCCAGTTCACAGCTCTCCTTGTCGCAGGTGAAGGCTTGCTTGACGTCGCTGCGGAGGGAGAGGACTCCTGCTGGCCCAGGAATCTTGAGCACCATGTATGTATAGTGCGGTATCGCCATGAATTTGGCGAGTGCCGGTCGTCCGAGTATCGCGTGGTACGCGGTCTCGAAGTCAGCCACCTCGAAACAGACGTTTTCCGTGCGGAAGTTATCCCGCATGCCGAAGGTTATCAGCAAGGTTATCTGCCCGAGTGGGGTTGATGACAGGCCGGGAATTATCCCGTGGAAGGGCGCAGTGCTCGGCCATAGTTCTGAACGAGGAATCTTCATCTCGTCCAAAGTCTTGGCGAACAGGATATTGAGCACGCTACCTCTGTCGATGAGGGTTTTCTTCAGCCTGATGTTTCTGACGAACGGGTCCAGGACGAGTGGATAGTGTCCCAGGTGGGAAACCCGATCTGGGTGATCTGCGCGATTGAAGGTGATGGCCATCTCTGACCAGCGCAGGTACTGGGGGGTGTCCGTCATGGAGACCGTGTTGATGTCGCGCACTAAGAGCTTCTATTTGCGCTTGGATTCGTGTGCGAGCGGCCCCTCGAAGATGTGGTTGAGCTCAGCTTGAGGATCTTTTAAGTCGTCAGCCGAACCTGAGTCTGGCTTGTCTTTGTCCTTGTCAGCGCCAGACGATGAAGCATGCTCGGAGGCAAACTTCTTGAGCATGTAGCAGTCTTTGGCTGCGTGCTTGCCCTTGGGGTATAAGGGGCATGGCCCGCTCATGACTTTGGCCCACTCATGACTTTCTGGTAGTCGTTATTCCGCTAGGGCCGCAACCGAGTGCGCTCCATGTTGGCCACCTCGTTGTCCGACTTCCGTTTACGGCTGCCAGACTTGTTTTGAGACGGCTCGTTGTCGGTTTTCACCTTTGGGTCCTTCTGTCGGGACCCCTTCTTCTCGTCGAGGGCTTCTGCGACCGCTTCAGCCGAGTCGGCGTATTTATTGGCCATGTCGAATAGAGCCCGGACGGACGGTGGTGGTTTCCGAGTGAACTTCGCGATGAATGGGGCGTCCTTTACTCCCTTGCGGAAGGCGGCGATGACAGCCTCATCGCGGATCGTTGGGATCTTGTTGCGCTTCTTGGAAAACCTCTTGATGAAGTCTCGCAGAGACTCATTCTTCTTCTGGTGCAACTGATAAAGATCATCCTCCGAAGATGGTCTCTCGTAGGTCCCCTGAAAATTCGCGATGAAACGCTCCCTGAGTTCTCCCCAGGAACCAATCGACCGCTTCGGGAGGCCTGTCAGCCATGTCCTCGCTGAGTCGGCTAGCGCAACCGGGAGGTAGTTAGCCATGGCTTTGTTGTCACCCCCAGCAGCTCGAACTGCTAGGGTGTATACGGTGATCTAGGACTCGGGATTTGTCTTGCCGTCATACTTTTCGATCCCCGTGGGCTTGAAGCCAGTCGGCCAGTGGACGTCTTGCAATTCCCGAGTGAAAGCTGGAATCCCTTCGTCTTCGTGGGGGCTCAGGCTCTGACCACGGCGGTTAAACCACTCGTGATGGAGGCCAAAGCGCTCGTTTTTGTCTTCCAGTCGGCGGCGCTCATCCTCTTGTCGCTCGTGGCGCCGGGCGCTGATAGTATGGCGAAGGTCATGCTGTATGCACTCTCGGAGGTCTTGATTGGGCCGGCGATCATACTGGTGGCGATGCCGGTTGTTGTTATTAGTATTACCGAGTGTGGTTTGCCTGGACTCTTCGCGTTGCCGACTTGAGCCGGCCGCCCGACGCTGAGCTGATGTGGACGAGCCCGCTGCTGGAGATCCCGACCTGTTAGTCGGTATTATTGTGTCGCCCGACTGCTGTTGTTGGCAGGCAGCAGCCGTGATCATCGCCTTGATCTTGGCGATGGTTGGGGTGGCCTGGTGGTCAGGCCCGAGCTGGAGCGTGTCCAGCAAAGTTGCGGCGGCCACAACGTTTTGTTGCGGTGTGACGAAGACGTCGTGATCGCCGACTTTGGTTTGGAGAATTTGCTACTGGGCTGCTCGCCCAACTCTGCACAGCCCGTCATTGCGAGCCTCGCGATCAGCTTCCTCTTGTTGTTGCAGTCAGTGCGCCTCCTGCTGCTGCTCATCTTGTAGTCGGCGCACATCGGAGGGTGGTGTTGAAGCCATGAAGATCTCACGGGGGAGGAGAAAACTAGCCAGACTGGAGTCCGAACTGGCGTTCGAACCGTTATCCAACTTAGAGTCGGACTCCGAGTAGTCTATCGGAGTGAGAACGACCCCAACCTCTCTAGATCCAATCTGAAATGGCGCTTGGCCGTGTCCAAACTGAACCATAGGAGATCGGGTTTGTTGTGCGGAGTGTAAATCCGCAGCGTCGCCGAGTCCGTGTGGGAGATTGACAATCTCCCCCCTTCTCGGCCCAACCCGGGCTGGCTCAAGGACTAGCGCAAGTCGGATGCCGAAGGAGAGAGTTGTCCCTACGCTTGGCGATGTGAAGGACTGCTGCAGTAAGTCGTGGAAGGAGATCACGACATCCTGAGGGCTGACTAGCGCAATGTCGGCTAGTTCCTTGGTCGGCAGGATTGGATCTGCCTTAGCCAAGGTGAGATTGCCAAGTTGATCGGCGACGAAGTCTAGGCTCCCGAAGGTAATTGCGTCTCCAGGGGAGAACTTGTGGCTATCGACTCCGTTGGTTGAATCCATCGAATCTGCTGATGAAGAATTCGCCGGAGCCCCTACCTGGCACGCCAACTATCGATGCTTTGCACCGGCAATAAAACTATAGGGCTACTCGGCGAAGGTGAATTCGGTGGATTGCAGAGGAACACAGAAGATTTATACTGGTTCAGGCCCTCGATGTGAGGTAATACCTTACGTCCAGTTGAGGTGTTATTCCTCTGAGGTGTTTGATGATCGATGATCTTGTTGTCCTTGCCCTGAGGGGCGCCCTACCTCCCTTTATATACTAGGGGACAGGGGTACATGATAAGGATCCCGGCCGGATACGGCCAAGGGATTTCCTTCTTAGAGATAGAGACCTATCCGACTAAGACTATGTTTCCTTGTTATACAAGACTAAGCCTGCCGGGTGCTATCTTATCTCTAATTACATGGTTCGGCCCATCCTCTATCCGAGTAGCCCATATGCTGGTAATGAGGTACCCGGGGCCCATGGCCTCCACACAGTGGCACACACGGCATCTGGCGGAGCGGATCTTGGACCGGCGGTCGCCGTGCGGAGGCAATATGGCTGGGTCCGGCAGGGTTTCTCTGCGGCAGCGCGCTCTGGGTGGGACAAAGAGGGAGAGCGCGATTGAGAGCTAGCAAGGGGAGGGAGAGGGCCGCGCTATTGGGTGCGCGCGGCCGGTTGCTAGGTTGCAGCACTGGCCGACATGTGGGGCCTGGCACTACAGCTATCAGGCAGGTGTGGGCGTGGGTGGTCATGAGCGGACGGGGTAGCCAGGTAGGAAAGCCGGCTGGGCCGCTCGGCCCAGCAGCAGGGGCATGAGGGAGAGAGGCCTGGGGGGAGAACGGAACCTGGGCCGAGGGGAAGGAGACTGGGTTGGCCTACTGTGGGGATTTTGGGAATTTAGGTTAGGATTTTTGAAAAAAGGAAAATAGCTAGCCCTTTTTGCATAAATAAATGCTTATATATATTTAAGCTTTTAGGATTTTCTGGATAATACAACCCTAGTGTGAGCCTTATGAAAAAAATAAATGTCTATTTAATTTCTTGGCATTGGTATATAAACCAAAATTAAACTCCAGAAGTTCTAGCATGATGCAATTTTTGAAAAAGTTTTGTCGGTTCAAGATTTTTGTTTCTAATTTTTATTCCAAATTTTCGAGGATGTTACAAATGCACAATAAAACATATTTTTGTTTCTAACAGAGCCATGTTGGAAGGTTGTATATGGTTAGAAGAACTAGCCAAGTGCTATGTGAACCGCTCAAGTCACTTAAAGGATTCATATCGTCTGTACTCTATGCGAACCTTACATTTCTTGGATCGTCTGCAAATTATGGGTGTATTGCATTGAAATTTTTCCACTGTCGAGCATCGGCTGGGTGACGAAGCTTCCCATCCATTTTGTGCTTTTTATGATGCCAACGCATAAGTTCAGCGTCCCTATGGTTAGAGAACAAACACTTCAGGCGATCTTTGGGTAGCATGTACCACATCACTAGCTAAGGAATCTTCTTGTTTTGCTCGATTGAAGCAGAGTTTTCCTCTTGACCAACAACATTGTCCTCCGGAGACTGGTTACCAATCTTGTACTGACTAGTTTTGCACGTTGGGCACCTATCCAACATTGCATGCTCTTTACGGTACAGGATACAGTGGTTGACGCATGCATGTATCCTTTCCACACCTAGCGACAATGGGCAGATAAGCTTTTTCGCTTGATATGTGTTGGTTGGCAGTGAGATAGGATTCGATAACAACCTCTTCAAGACACCCAACAAATCGTTGAAACTACTGTCGGACCAACTATTTTTGGCCTTCAATCTCAGAAGTTCAAGCACTAAATGCAACACTATGAACTCTTTGTCACAACCCTTTGACTCATTGTACAAAAGTTCTTTCGCTGCCTTTAGTAACTTCTCGAAATTATCTAAACCTCTCGCAATCCTGATGGTACTTCTGGTTCCGTGTGTCACAACATCTCCTCTAAATCAAAATCATTGTCACCAGAGTCATCAGTATCATCCATCACAACACGATCATCCTCTAAATCGAAATCATTATCACCATATCCATCAGTATGATCCATCATTGTATGATCATTCTCTAAACCGAAATCATTGTCACTAGAGCCAAAGCCATCGAATTCATCTACTATAACACAACAACTAGCATCTATGAAACCTTCACGGTGATTCTCTTGGGGTGCAGCACCTTCAATGTCGTTTCTCTCAGATACATTTCCATCGTCGTGATAAGACCAAGTTATGTAGTTCTTAACAAATCCACGCGTCACCAAGTGTGATTTTATTATATCTAGACAACCCCATACTTTCTGGTTTTTGTAGTCAACACATGGACAATGAATTTCCTTGATCTTCTTACTCACAGCATGCGCCTTGGCAGCATCAATGAATTTAGAAACTCCCACAATGTATGCCATATGAAATCTTGGCGTACCGTACATATATGACCTCGCCATCAGCAAGTTCAATCGAACTTTTACATGCCTCTATAAAATTTAGTTCGTATATGGTACAAAAATTGGCGAGAGTATAATTCATATTGGAAAAAAAGAACAAGTTCCCTATGATGCTTACAATATTTTCTTTAATATGACAGGGTATATATTTCCTTAACTATTTGCAACGAAATGCATCCAAATTAGGAAATATCCAAATATTAACTACATTCCATACAATTCTCCAAAAATTCCATACAAAGTAATCAATTCAATTAATTTATCACAAATAAAAATCCGTACAATTCACCGAAAATTCCATACAAAATAAGATTAAAAAAGTTCATTACATAGAATAATTATTAAAATTCATATAAAGTTTTTCATCATCCGACTTCATATAAAAGAGTTGCTTTTTTGTCAAATAGTTTTGCTCCCATTTTGAATAAAAAATAAAAATAGATATATAAAAAAATATTAAGCCATACTAATGTTTCTCTCTCTACCAAACTAGATCCATATCAAACTAACTTAATATACACAAAAACTACCATCTCTAGCTAAATAATCATCATTGACGGATGAGTAAACACCATTGCTCTAAGATTGCATAAAACATTTAGGCCAAATTGAGCTCGAAGTTGCCAATTAAAAATTGTAGATCTAGGTCACATATATATAAGAACACTATGCATGAATGCAAAATCCACCAAATTAAAAACACAAATTTAAAAGTAAACTACATAAAGAAGGTAGGAGAACAAAGATCTAACCTTAGATACCAAAATCCACCAAAGATTTCAAGTTGAAAACCTTCCCCCCTATATTTTTGCTTTTAAAAAAGAGAAAAAGCTCGGGCTCCAGTGAATAGCCCGAGGTTGAAGATGCCCTATAAAAGGGGGTTTTCGCTAGTGGTCCACTTAACTTAAGCGGCTGCCTGCCACACCATTCACAGCTGGCAGCTCTTTATGCAGGCCGCCTGAGAAACTAGTGGTGATTTTTTCAGGCGGGCCATGTTACTCGCCGCTGGCGTTAAAAACAGGCGGCGCGTAACATGGCGCTCCTGTGAAAATAATAGTGTTTTCATAGGCAGGCCGCATTAGAAGCTGCCAGCGATAATACATTTTCACTGACGGTTGCACCCCCCCTCCCCCCACGGCAAACTTACCGCAAGCTGGCATGCGTTTTGAGATGGGTGCTGCCTGGAAAAACCTATTTTGTAGTAGTGGTGGTGGCCCAGAAATCAAGTGAAAAGAACAGCATCTATATATCCAAAACTGCAACCACTACTACAGGACAAGCCATCAGTGTCGATTCCCTAACCGGCACTAGAATTGGGGCATTGATGAGGGGGTCTCATCAGTGCCGGCTATAGAACCGGTACTGTTGATGCTTTGTATCAACAATAATTATATGGGACTACTCGTGAGACCTAAACTTGATGAATTGCAAAGGAACACAAAATAATTTATCCTGATTCAGGCCCTCAAGGTGAGGTAATACCCTACTGCCACCTGTGGTGTATTGCCTATGAGGTTTCTCTGGTGAGATTGTGCGTATGTCGATCTAATGATCTCTCTTCAGCCCCAGGGGCTCCTTGTCTCTCCTTATATACTGAGGAGGCAAGGTTACAAAATAGGAATCCTAGTTGGATTTGACCCAGGGATTTCCTTCTAAGAATACAACGTACCTAGCTAGGACTATCCCCTTTCCCTTGTCGTGCAAGGTTACATATGCAGAGTCCTATTGTATCCTTAATTACAGGATTAGGCCCATCCTCTATCCAAGTGGCCACAAAGCTTTATATGAGGTACCCAGGGCCCATGGCCTCCACAGTAGCCCCTGAGATATTCATAGTTGAGTCACAGCTGTCACCAAGTGCTCATCCTCCTTGGTGAAGATTTCTCAAGTGCCTTGCTCCCAAGTACCCAGTGTCCGAGTACCTCTTCTCCAAGTCCTACTTCATATCAGCTGGTAACGAGGCTATGAAGGGCTTCATAGAAAAATATAAATAGTATGCGCCGAATAGGCGCACCTATTAGGTGTCGCCATTGACTTTGTGCTTAATTGTGGAACAATGAAACATAAAGTCAAAGATCTTTAAACTTTAAATCTTTCCTGAGTGATATATTTCTCAGGAATTGGATTCTTTAGCATCATATTAGCTGGAAATATTTTTGCTTAATGGCATTTTGGCTAAGCATGTAAACCGAGTACCACTTTGTGGATTTTAACCCAACATGTGGTGAGGTATACTTAAGAGATACCTGCATCCCTAATTTCAATGGAGATCAGTTATTGATCCTCAAAAGAATATAACCTAAATACCTGGTAAATAATTCAGATATTTAAACACATGTGTCCAGCAATTAGGCTTAACATGAAGCATATCTGATTATTTTTATCGATTCCTTAAAATAGCATTTGTCCACGCAGCGCAGGCCTATAAATCGGTGGGCCCAAACCGTCCCCTTTCTCCCCCAAATCACCAAACGCTTCAACTTCTCGCAAACGCGCCAAACTTCACGCTCTCCGCTCTACCTAGGGTTTTCTGTAGCTCGAGCTCCCCTCCAGAAATCCACAAAGATCTTCGCCTCTGCTTCGATTCCTACCATCCAGGAGCCTTCCCCCTAGTTTTTCACCCCGACGATGCCGAGAGCGCCATTCGACATCCCCGCCATGTCGTCCGGGTCGTGGCCTACGTCTGACGCCTACTCAACGAAGTTGTCGCTCCTAGACTGGAAGAAGTGTCTCCAGCCCAAGGAGTTTATCAACTGGCACCCCGCCGCTGGTGAGTTGATCCCCTCTTTAGGTCCCCATGAACTTGTGGTTTTTGGCTCTTTCTTCAATCGTGGATTTACACTTCCTTCTTCTGATTTCCTCCGCCGGTCTCCTTGACTACTACAAGATCGAGCTTATCCACCTCAACCCCAATTCTATCCTCCAGATCTCCATCTTTGTGACCCTCTGTGAGGCCTTCTTGGGGATCGATCCCCATTTCAATCTTTTCTGCTTCCTCTTCCATGTTAAACCACAACCCTCCAAATCCAAAATCTAGGTGATAGGGGGAGTAGGCCTTCAACTCCGTAATGAGATGAAGAAGGCCTACTTGCATGTTCCCTGAAGACCTCGCTAAAGGGATGGCACCAGGAGTGGTTTTACCACCCCAACCTCGAGCCCTCCTTGCTGCCCTTCAGTGGAAATCCCCCCACGTTACTGGAAAGCTGGACTGCTTTGCCATAGCAAGCGGAGATGGTCCAGGTGCAGCTGTTGCTAGAGAAGATGGATGCTCTGAAGAATAGGGGGATGGCTGGGCCCTGGGTGGCTAGGACCTTCCAGAATCGTCGGATTCAACCCCTGAAGGGCAGGATTGACCTCGACTACAACTATCAGGGGAAGAAGGATCCAACTCAGGAGTGTACCAACTTTCTCAATGTCACACCCTGAGTTTCCCCTTAAATATAGCTACAGAAAATATACCTAAGAAAATGTCCCAAGAAAACAATTTAAACTGGCCAAATGAATTAATTAAAGGTGTAAAATGCAAAACAATAAATTATCATGGCTGGAAATATTATTCTTATATTCCTATTGCCAAAATACATTAACAGGATTTTTATTGGAATTTTTAGAGCACTGGAAGTATTTTTAATAAATCAAAAACTCATATCGGGATTAAAAGAGCACTAGAAATCCTTTTTCTTTTCCTTTCTTTCTCTTTCATTTTTCTTTTCTTTTCCCTCCCACCGGCCCAGTACTCTGCGGGCCTGCTTGCCCAGCCAGCATGCTGCAAGTCCCTCACCCTCTCTCACCGCCAGCCGGGCCCCACCTGTCTGACATACTCCCCGCGTCGGCCGCTCACCCTTCACGCTGACACGTGGGCCCAGGGCCCCACACGTCAGCTTCGCCCTCAACCTCCGGCCGACTCGGCCGGAGGGGATCGAGCTGCCCCGTCCGTTGGATTACGCCGTTCCCGCTCCCCTGCGTCTCGGCCCTTGATTCAAACGCCGCAGACCGAGTCCCCGCCCGTTTCCCCCACCTTCTCCACCCCTCTCGCCCACAACCGCGGTTGAATCGCACCTACTAGCCGCCGTGGCCGCCGCCCCCAATCCCGTGAAAGTTGGCCACGAATTCCCACGGCCGAGTATATATAGACCTTCCCCGTGCTCCGCTCTCATTTTCCCCTCAGTTGCGTACGCCTGCCAAGTACCCAAACTTCCTCCGTGCCGAGCTCTTGAATCGTCACCGCACTCCACCGACTCCAGTTTCACGTCAACGCCGCTACAGCCGTCACCGACTACCACGCTCATGCCCGCTAGCTTCGCCGCGCCCCACTGCGTCGTGTTCGGCAGTCGGCCGCCTCGGATTCCCGCTGGAATTCCATCCTCTCCGTCATTCCCTTTCAGTAAGCCTCTCCACCGGAGGTGGCTGTGGATTTCCATCGACCCACTCGGTCCTTCTTTCTCCTAACACATTCAACATCTTCCCCAGGTCCTCCCGTATCTCATCCGTGCTCCGTCGCTCCTTTAAGCCGCCGGAACCCAGTTGGCGTCGTCATCCCAAACCTCGGCCACCGCCAACCCCCTCTGTTCGCCGTCGTTCGCCGCACTTCGGTCGCTGCAAGCCCTTGGTGAGCACTCAGCCACAATCCTCATCTCCTCTGCCGCTCGCCGTTGCACTCCGCCACGTCGGATGGTCGCCGGTGGTGACCATCGGGCCGCGTGCGCCGTTGCCACGCTGTGCACGCCAGCGGGTCTCGTTCCCGGCTAGGTCTGAGTCGTCCGATCTGTCTCAAAAGATCGGGGCCGCTTGTGTACCTATGTCCACGGTCCCTGTTTCTTTGTCCACATGTACTGTTTTTGATTTTTTTTGTGCGTTGTTTGCTATAGAATCCGACGCCGTTGACCCTCCCATGTATTACGAGGTTGTAGCCGAGTACGTCGAGCCGGAGCAAGGCAAGTCACACTGTAATCTTGATCATTTTGTACCTACTTTTTATTAAAATGTTTTGTTTATTTTAATAAACATGCATGTTTTTATTATTTCATGTGGTATGGGTTATGACCTTTATATAGATAAAAATATGCCTTAGTTGTTGAACCTTGTTCTTTGTCACCTGGGTAATAACATGAGTAGAATGTTATTCTTAGGATGCTTAGCCATGCTTAGAAACTATTAGTTCACCTGGGAATTAATCATTATCATTTACATTCATGGTTCGACTCTATGTCGGAAAATGCAACATTGGACCTATTACTATTTAATTGCTAAAATTTGACCCAAATGGTGGGCTGTGGGTGCATGGTTATGTTGGTCGCACCCATGGCAATTAAGAACTAGCTCGCGGGAACCCCTTGGGCAAATACTCGTACTTTTCACAAGCCAGCGTGGGCAACAGCTGGGCTTGTAGCGTCTCTTCTCCCTCTCCTAGGTACCGATGGTGAGGATGGGCGTGATGGAGTTGGGTCGGCCCAGGGTAGGGTTGAGCATAAATTGATTCTCCCTCCTTGCCTTCTATAGATGGATAGTCTCCCCAACCAGCGTGGTACAGACATGGGTGGATTCGTTGAAGAGTTTCATATGATGAGCTTCACTTTGGGGTACAACCACGCCCCAGAGTACACTGCAATGGAGCCCAGGGAGGGTGAGCTCCCACACCGTGTTCGCTTGGAGCTACCAGGCGAGCTATACCTCCTACCAGCCATGGAGATCGAGATCGGCAGGCGTACCTACGATCACGCCTGCCAGGAGGCAGCTTTCTGTCTGATCAGAGAGCTACGCTGGAGGCACCACTCTACCCTCCGCACCACCACCTACCGCTACCTCCCCAGCCGGACTCACTACCAGGTCTACAGCACCTTCTAGCTGGCTGACGACGAGAACGACACCACCATCGTCCACATGAGGCGGGCGATGTGGGCCATGGACTACATGCACGCCAACTGGGTGCGTGCAGCCCACGACAAGGAGGATGCCAACAGGATGACCATTATGGGTCTCTAGGACAAGATCGATCGCCTGAAGAAGGAGGTCGCAGAGTTGAAGGGACAGCCGCCACCCGGTAGGGCCAGGATTCGTCTAACCCCGAGGAAGAGGACCCTTCCTCCGGTGCGTATTCAGTTGGCCCCCAGGAATGGGCCACACGCACCGCCACTAGCACCAGCACCAGCTCTAGCTCCAGCACCACGCCATCACCAACCGGAGGCATGATCAGCGCATCATCGAGTGATAGCAGCTCTCAGGGAGGCACCAGCATCCACGAGGGCTTCACCTCCACCGACGACAGCAGCTCCCTCAGCGGATCCCTCAGCAACAGTGAGGCTAGTTCCTCGACTCACGGTAGTGAGGACTATGTGAGCGGATCCAGGAGCTGTACCGACAACGAGGTGGGCGACGAGCAGGAGCCGGAGTACAATTCGGACGACCGCAGGAGCCGCTCAGAGCACTAGGCGCTTCGTCCTTAGTTTTCATTGTTTTCCTTAGTTTGATTTCATGATTAGTTGTAATGTTAGGATGTATGCTTTGGGGTAGTTGGGGTTCATACCGTCTGTTGTGGTATGCCGCCTCAGTTAGGAGTTGAATTGCTTTTGTTATGTTTCCAACCTATGCACTTCAGTTAATTTAATTCAGGCACTTAATTACCACTCCTGTTTCTGAGCCACCTGTTTTCCTCCTTCCCTCCTATTTACATCTCCCCCTTCAGATGGTGAACACAAGAAATGGTAACCGCGCTGCCAGTGACACCAGCGCTACCAACCAGTAGGGTCGAGCACCCCAGAACCCCGGAGCTCCCAAGCACATGCCACCTCCGCTACCGGAGAACCCGACGCTTGCATAGGTTTTGGCCAACCAGAACAAGATGTTGGCAATCATGATGCAGCAGATGCAACAAAACAACCTACAGCAGCAGCACCAGCAGCCTCACAACCCGGCCACCGCTCCTCAGTCAAAGCTGCATGAGTTCTTGAGGGTCAGGCCGCCAACCTTCTCTAGCACCACCAACCCCATGGACGCCAACGACTAGCTGTTGGCGATAGAGAAGAAGCTCAATCTCCTCCAATGCAACGACCAGGAAAAGGTCGCATTCCCCACGCATCAGCTCCAGGGTCCCGCCTCAGCTTGGTGGGACAACTTCCTCGTGACCCGCACCGCCACAATGGAGGTCACCTGGGCAGAATTCTTCCACAACTTCCGAAAGTCTCAGATACTGGCCGGCATTGTGGCACAGAAAAAGAGAGAGTTCAGGGACCTGGTATAAGGAAACAAGACAGTCACGGAGCACCTCCATGACTTCAACCGCTTGGCACGCTACGCGCCCAAGGATGTCCGCACCAATGCGGATAGACAGGAGAAGTTCTTGGATGGACTGGACGATGAGCCGACCAACCAGCTCCTCTCAAGTGACTATCCAGACTTCGAGAAGCTGGTGGATAAGGCGATCCGCTAGGAAGATCAACGCAACAAGATGGACCGCAAGAGAAAGGCGGCCCAGTTCCGAGCTCAACAGGGGTAGCACTAGAGGCCACGGGTGATGCTGGGGCATCAGGGTGGACCTTCCACCATAATCGTCTGCCAGCAGTGTCCGTTCCACTTAGGGCACTTTGGAGGCAACAGCAGCAACAGCGGGCAGCACAACCATCATCTCGCTCCGCGCCCATCAATGGCGCCAGCACAACAGAGTCAGCCATGAAAAGACAGCGGGAGCAAGACCCTCATCTGCTTCAACTGCAATGAACCAGGCCATTTTGCCGACAAGTGTCCAAAGCCGAAGCGAATGGGACCTAGGCCTACAGCTCCCCAGAACCCCAACGCCAACCAGCAGGTGATAAAGGGGCGTGTAAACCATGTCTCTGCAGAAGAAACACAGGCTGCACCGGAAGTGGTAATGGGTACGTTCCTCGTAAACTCAATACCTGCAACAGTACTTTTTGATTCTGGTGCAACGCATTCTTTCATATCCAAGAAATTTGTAGGGACACATGGGACAAAAGTAGTGGAACTTAAGATCCCTATGCGGGATCATACACCTAGGAACCGCATGACCATAGCTCACTATAGCCCTTGAGTGAGCCTAAAAATCCAAGGATCACCCTTTCTAGCCAATCTCATCCTCCTAGAATCCAAAGACCTAGATGTCATCCTAGGGATGGATTGGTTGACCCGACACAAAGGAGTAATCAACTGCGCCGACCGCACCGTTACAGTGACCAGTTCAGAAGGAAAGGCAGTTACCTTCAAGTCATCGGTGCCACAGACACAGGAAGCAAGCTTGAATTAGGTCGCAGCAGAGCAACCGACGGAAGGTGGGAAGAAGCCAGAGTGGAAAATAGAGGGCATTTTGATAGTGAGGGAATACCCGGATGTGTTTTCAGAAGATCTACCGGGGATGCCACCGGAAAGGGAGATCGAATTCAGAATCGATTTGGCACCAGGAATAGCGCCAATATACAAAAGGCCATACAGAATAGCACCAAACTAGATGGCAGAAGTCAAGAAGCAAGTCGACGACCTGCTACAGAAGGGTTACATTAGACTGAGCACATCGCCTTGGGGTGCACCAGCTATCTTCATGGAAAAGAAAGACAAAACAAAGCGGATGTGCATGGACTATCGCGCACTAAATGACGTCACCATCAAGAACAAGTATCCCTTGCCAAGGATTGATGATCTTTTCGATCAATTGGAGGGTGCCACCGTCTTCTCCAAGATAGACCTATGATCGGACTATCATCAGCTGAGGATCCGAGAGAAGGACATCCCAAAAAGGCCTTTACCACTCAGTATGGGTTTTACGAATGCACTGTTATGTCCTTCGGACAGACAAATGCACCGGCCTTCTTCATGAATCTGATGAACAAGGTGTTCATGGAGTTTCTGGATAAGTTTGTGGTGGTTTTCATTGATGATATCATGATCTACTTGAAATCGACAGAAGAGCATGAGCAACATCTCCGTTTGGTTCTCGAGAAGTTGAGAGAGCATCAGTTGTATGCCAAGTTTAGCAAGTGCGACTTCTGGCTGAGAGAAGTGCAGTTCCTCGGCCACATCATCACCGCCCAGGGAGTTGCTGTGGACCCAACGAACGTGGAATCTGTTACCAATTCCAAACCGCCCAAGACAGTGACACAAGTGCAGAGTTTTCTTGGACTTGCGGGCTATTATCGCTGGTTCATCGAGAATTTCTCGAAGATTGCAAGACCCATGACACAATTATTGAAGAAAGATGTGAAGTTTGTTTGGACGACCGAGTGCAACCGTAGCTTTGAAGAACTCAAAAGGAAGTTAGTTTCGGCACCAGTCCTAATCTTGCCAGATCCCAAGAAAGACTTCCAGGTGTACTGTGATGCATCTCGCCAAGGGCTAGGATGCGTGTTGATGCAAGAAGGTAGAGTTGTGGCCTACGCATCAGTTACGCCCCCATGAGGGCAACTACCCGACACACGACCTGAAATTGGCTGTAGTGGTCCATGCTCTGAAGATTTGGTGGCATTACCTCATCAATAACCGCAGTGAGATCTATACGGACCACAAGAGTCTAAAGTATATATTCACCCAGCCTGACTTGAACCTCCGTCAAAGAAGGTGGCTGGAGTTGATTAAAGATTATGATGTGGGAATACACTACCACCCGAGTAAAGCCAACGTCGTGGCAGACGCTTTGAGCAGGAAAAGTTACTGCAACACTGCTCGAGCAGAGACATTGTGCAAGGAAATGCAGTAGGAATTCAAACACTTGAATCTAGGCATTGTCGATCATGGAATTGTGGCAACCCTAGAGGTCCAGCCTACACTCTTCGATCAAGTTCGCGAGGCACAAGCGAATGATCCAGAGATTAAAGAACTCAAGAAGAACATGAGAGTTGGAAAAGCCCAGGGTTTCACGAAAGACGAAAACGGGACAGTTTGGATGGGTGAACATTTGTGCATCCTAGAGAATAAGGAGCTTAAAGACTTAATCTTCCGGGAGGCTCATGAGACGCAGTCGTCCATTCATCCTGGAAGCACCAAGATGTACCAAGACCTCAAAACGAAGTTTTGGTGGGCTAGTATGAGGAGAGAAATCGCAGAATTTGTGTCACTTTATGATGTGTGTCAGCGAGTCAAAGCAAAACACCAACGGCCTGCCGGACTCTTACAGCCGCTCAGAGTCCTAGAGTGGAAGTGGGAAGATATCGGGATGGACTTCATCACCGGTTTGCCCCACATATCTTCAGGATATGACTCAATCTGGGTGATCATTGACCGACTCACCAAGGTTGCTCATTTCATCCCCATGCATACAACATACTCGGGTAAAAGACTGGCAGAACTTTACATGGCTCGTATAATGTGTCTACACGGAGTACCCAAGAGGATTGTATCCGACCGTGGTAGCCAGTTCACTTCCAAGTTCTAGCAGAAGTTACAAGCAGAACTGGGAACTCGACTAAACTTTAGCATAGCTTATCATCCACAAACCGATGGTCAGACTGAAAGAATCAATCAGATATTGGAGGATATGCTAAGGGCTTGTACGTTGGACTTTGGAGGGACTTGGGATAAGAGCCTACCCTATGCCGAGTTCTCGTACAACAACAGTTATCAAGCCAGCTTGCAGATGGCACCGTTCGAAGCTCTATATGGCAGGAAGTGCCGTACACCCCTTTTCTGTGATCAGACGAGAGAACGCTAGGTATTTGGGACCGATGCACTCAAAGAGGCAAAAGAGAAAGTGGCCATTATCAGGGAACAATTAAAGACAGCTCAATCCATATAGAAGAGTTACACCGACAACCATCGTAGAGATCTAAGTTTCGAGGAAGGAGACTATGTGTATCTTCGTGTCACACCACTCCAAGGGGTACATAGGTTTCGAACGAAAGGGAAGCTAGCACCTCATTTCGTGGGACCCTACCAAGTGCTAACTCATAGAGGCAAAGTTGCATACCAGTTGGATCTGCCAGCTTCAATGGTAGGTATACACGACGTGTTCCGCATGTCATAATTGAAGGAATGTCTGAGGATACCCGCAGAATAGGCTGATCCAGAGCAGATCGAGATCTAGGAAGACCTGACCTATGTGGAAAAGCCAATTCGAATCTTGGAGATCAGTGAAAGTAACACCCAAAGCCGGGTGATTAGGTTCTGCAAGATACAGTGGAGCCATCATTCAGAGTAAGAAGCCACATGGGAACGAGAGGATGAACTGAAGCCCGCCTATCCACACCTCTTCACCAGCACGTTTGAATCTCGAGGATGAGATTCCGTTTAAGGAGGGTACGTTTGTCACACCCTGAGTTTCCCCTTAAATATAGCCACACAAAATATACCTAAGAAAATGTCCCAAGAAAACAATTTAAACTGGCTAAATGAATTAATTAAAGGTGTAAAATGCAAAACAAAAAATTATCATGGCTAGGAATATTTTTCTTATATTCCTCTTGACAAAATACATTAACATGATTTTTATTGGAATTTTTAGAGCAATAGAAGTATTTTTAATAAATCAAAAACTCTTATCGGGATTAAAAGAGCACTGGAAATCCTTTTTCCTTTCTTTTCTTTTTCCTTTTTCTTTTCTTTACCCTCCTGCTGGGCCATCGGCCCAGTACAGTGCCGGCCTGCTTGCGCGGCCAGCACACCGCAAGTCCCTCACCCTCTCTCACCGCCAGCCGAGCCCCACCTGTTGACCACTCTCCCCGCGCCGACCCCTCACCCTTCTCACTGACAAGTGGGCTCAGGGCCCCACACGTCAGTTTTGCCCTCAACCTCCGACCGACTCAGCCGGAGGGGATCGAGCTGCCCCATTCATCGGATTATGCCATTCCCGCTCCCATACGTCTTGGCCCTTGATTCAAACGTCGCGGACCGAGTCCCCGCCTGTTTACCCCACCTTCTGCGCCCCTCTCGCCCATGACCGTGATTGAATCGCACCCACTAGCCGTCGTGGCCGCCGCCCTCAATCCCGTGAAAGTCGACCACGAACTCCCATAGCCGAGTATATATAGACATTCCCCGTGCTCCGCTCTCATTTTCCCCTTAGTTGCCTATGCCTGCCGAGTACCCAAACTTCCTCCACGCCGAGCTCCCGAATCGCCGCCGCACTCCGCCTACTCCAGTTGCACGTTGACGCCGCTATAGCCGTCACCGACTGCCGCCCTCATGCCCACTAGCTTCGCCGCGCCCCACTGCGTCATGTCCGGTAGTCAGCCGCCTCTGATTCCCGCCGGAATTCCATCCTCTCCGTCATTCCCTTTCGGTAAGCCTCTCCGCCGGCAGTCAGCCGCGGATTTCCGTCGACCCACTTGGTCTTTCTTTCTCCTAACTCTATCAACATCTTCCCTAGGTCCTCCTATATCTCGTCCACTCCCCGTCGCTCCTCTGAGCCGCCGGAACCCAGTCAGCGTCGCCATCCCGAACCTCGGCCGCCACCAACCCCCTCTGTTCACCGTCGTTCACCGTACTCTGGTTGCCGTGAGCCCTCGGTGAGCACTTAGCCGCAATCCTCATCTCCTCCGCCGCTCGCCGTTGCACTCCGCCACGTCGGATGGTCACCGGCAGCGACATCAGGCTGCGTGCACCGTTGCCACGTCGTGCAAGCCGGCGGGTCTCTTTCCCGACTAGGTCTAAGTCGTTCAATTTGTCTCAGCAGATCGGGGCCGCACGTGTGCCTATGTCTGCGGTCACCACACGTGCGTGGACTGCTTCCACCGTGCGCCGTCCTCTTGCGCCACTGACCCGTGGGTCCCGCCTGTCAACGCCGTTTCCCCATGGTCCACTGATGCATTAATTCCTTTAATTGCGCAATAAATTAGTTAATATTTGATTTTGTGTTGGAAATCACAGTGAAACTTCTAAAATTCATAACTAATTCATTGGAAATCCGATTAATTCCATTACAATTTCATTAAATTTAGAAAGATGCCAAGAATCCATTAAAAATACTTTCGGCCCCTATTTCTTTGTGCACATGTACTGTTTTTGATTGTTTGTGCGTTGTTTGCTATAGAATCCAACGCCATCGACCCTCCCGTGTATTACGAGGTCGTAGCCGAGTACGTCGAGCCGAAGCAAGGCAAGTCACACTGTAATCTTGATCATTTTGTACCTACTTTTTGCTAAAATGTTTTGTTTATTTAAATAAACATGCATGTTTTTATTATTTCATGTGGTATGGGTTATGACCTTTATATAGATAAAAATATGCCTTAGTTGTTGAACCTTGTTCTTTGTCACTTGGGTAATAACATGAGATGTTATTCTTAGGATGCTTAGCCATGCTTAGAAACTATTAGTTTACCTACGAGTTAATCATTATCATTTACATTCATGGTTCGACTCTATGTCGGGAAATGCAACATTGGACCTATTACTATTTAATTGCTAAAATTTGACCCAAATGGTGGGCTGTGGGTGCATGGTTATGTTGGTCGCACCCATGGCAATTAAGGACCAGTTCACGAGAACCCCTTAGGCAAATACTCGTACTTTCCACAAGCCAGCGTGGGCAACGGCTGGTCTTGTAGTGTCTCTTCTCCCTCTCCTAGGCACCGATGGTGAGGATGGGCATGATGGAGTTGGGTCGGCCCGGGGTAGGGTTGATTGGCTTCCGGATCCATTGTGGCACAAGGGGGGTAGCCTGGCCAATATGGGGTGTCCTGTTGGTAGGTGCAACCTCAGCGTGGTGTGGATGGTTTGGGAGAGGTTGCGTGAATGGTTCTGTCATAGCCTCTCACGGGGTGTCGTGACGATACACCGACACACGGGGACGTGTGTGAGGCTGTGTCTTGTGGGTATAGTTGTACACCTCTGATCAGAGTAAATCTATTCGAATAGCTGCGCCCGCGGATATGGGCGATTGGTCAAGACTCACCGTGATTAGTCTCACCCTTACTTAATTAACTTGACTTAATGGAAGTGGTATAGTTCAGGTGGATGGTTGGGCTTGGTTAACATGGTGTAACATTAATTAGTGAAGGATTAAATATTGTTCAATTAATCAACCTTTTACTATTTGTGAACTACTACTGTTTGAAACTGCTTTTACGCAAATGAACCCTGAGCCTATCTTTGTCTCCCATGCATTGTGCATATTTGTAGGTGTGATTTGTTGAGTATTATGGGTGGTACTCAGCCTTGCTTTTTTTTCCCTCTCAGTGGTGGAGTACCTGTCCGACAAGGATCAGTAAGAAAAATAAGCTAGCTCCACCGTCAAGATGCCTGTGGAATGGAAGCTTTCACTTGGCTAGTTGTATATAAGCTTTATTTGTTTTTATCACTGCATTTTTGTACGACAAATTTTTCTCTGTTTGTAAGACGCACTCTATATGGCAAGTTGGTATTGTGTACCCTGGCTCTCCTGGATAGGGATTTAATACACAGGAATGTTTAGAATTCGGGCTACGAATTTCTGGGCGTTACAGCTGGCTCGATGGAATCGAGCCGATGCTTTCGAGCAACATTCACATCCACGCATATATCCATGCCCCCTAATCCCCTATCCACAATAGAGATCAAGAACAAGAATATCATCCACAAATTAAGAATCACAACACAGATACAGATCAAGAACAGGCTAATCACATTCATTCAATTATTCAACACCATCAACAAGACCAGAACAACCACATCACAGACTAGATCGGACTCACCACGGCCATCTTCACCCTCGGGCCACCGCCGCCGCTGTCTTCTCCCTTGGGCCGCCACCGCTGCTGTCTTCTCCCTCGGGCCACCACCGCCGATGTCTTCTCACTCAGGCCACCTGATGAATTGCATTAGCAGATGATCTTGTCGATCGATGAAATCAGTTGACACTATCAGAGCTCAGTTGCCATAGATGCCGATGGCTCTGGTCTGTGGCTTCCTCCTGCTGCTATTTGATTCATGCTTGGTGTGAAACTATGCGAATAAATACATGTATGGGCATATGGCCATGATGCAAGCTGAATCAACAGGGTTTAAAAAGACCCTAGCAAGGAAATACTCATAAAAGAAACCTATAAGACCACAATGAGGATATGGTGCACTTCTGTCTGTTAATTCATTGGAGAGTTGCGCATCAAAACAAAGAGTTTCAAGGTTTGTGATGTTGATATTTAGCAAGGTTATCTAGCCTGCGTAACCTCAAGTATTATTGCCACCATAGTTGATTGGAACGTCTGAATAATGTGCCGTTTGATCTGTTGGAAAGTAGACTAGATAACCTTGCTAAATATCAACATTACATACCTTGAATCTCTCTGATTTGATGTGCAACTCTCCAAAGAATTGACGGACAGAATTGCACCATATCCTCATCATGCCATGTGCACATAATCAAAATTTGTGATAGAAAATTGGCATTGCTTTATGGTTAAAAAATAAGAAGAGAGAAATATGTAAATGACCGTTTTGTCCCTTAGGGTTGAGAGATAGTTAAATGAGTTGTAAGGGTAAAAAGGAAATTTCCTTTAGGGTTCCACCCATTTAGCTCTACAAATTGGGAGTTAGGGCTAGTGGAGGAGGTGCATGGGGGAGTGTCTTTAGCGGCTTTTGGAGATGGGTAGAAATAGGAAAACCAAACTTTTGGCTTGAAGAGCTTTATGAAGCTTTCGGCGACTCGTGTAATGCGAAGTTTCGGTGACTCGCGAAGTGTGAACTTCGGTGACTGCAAAGTTTCAGCGGCTCGCGGAGTGTAAACTTTGACGATGCGGAGTGCGAAGGTTCGGTGACGACTCGCGGAGTACGAAGGTTTGGCGACGACTCACGGAGTACAAAGGTTTGGTGACTCGCGGAGTGTGAACTTCGGCGACGCGGACTGCAAAGGTTTGGTGACTCACGGAGTGTGAAGAGTTTACTCAAGTGTGATTTTGGCTCTTGCGTGGGCTTATGTTCTCCATAAGGGAGCGATTGAAAAAACATCCCTCCATGAGTATGAAATCTCCATTTCAACATATGAGGTGATTCTTGAGTAAACTTTTGTGGTGATGTTACTCAAGTTTTTCTGCTATGGATTTGAGTACTAAGCGAAAAAGTTGCCACGCTACATTCACCCCCTTTGTAGCCAAGTATGAGAGCCAAGTTAATTCACAAGTGTTCTAACCAAGCTGTGAACAATCAAAGCCACCGGTTTTTAAAGGTGTGGACTTTGCATATTGGAAGCAACGCAGGACAGCATTCTTACAATCACAAGGTCACTTGATTTGGCAGAAGGTTGCAACTCCATTTCTTGTGCTAGATGATGTTCAGCTGCACAACATGGCAGATGTTGACAACAACAACCGTGCAAGAAACATCTTGATATCCGGTCTAGGACGGATGAATTCAATCACGTGTCACACTTGCAATCAGCTCATGACATTTGGATCACTCATTGTCAGTTTCATGAAGAAATAGACGCCAACAATGAAGTTCGTCCAAACCAATATAAGAAATAGTACCAGAAATTCGAGATGAAACCCGGTGAGAGTATTGATGAGTTCTTTGCAAGATTTGGCAAGATTTTATCATATTTGTGTTCAGTTGACTTGGAATATTCTAAATCTAAAAATGCACGCCACCTATTGATTGTTGTTGACCTTGGAGTTTGGGAAATGAAAATCACTTCAATCTTTGAGAGTGCAGTAATAAGTGAACTTACAATGAGTTCCCTTTTCACCAAACTCAAGACACATGAGATGGATTTGATTCAGAGAAAGAATCGAAAGCAATCCTCATCACTGAATATTACCATGCCAACCATAATTTTGAGTTTGACAGAAATGCAAACTCTCTTGAGCACCGTTGGGGTACCATTCAGAAGGAGACAAGCAAGTTTCAAGCTTGCTATGATCAAATCGAGCATAGACATTCAAGTGGCATACCATATAGAGAGCATGTAAGTTGACTTGTCTATAGATTATTTTAAACAACCTTGTATGTATGAGAACTAACACTTGAACTTTTCTATATCTTCTTGAAGCGCAGGCATTGTACTCATCCAAGGAACCATGGAATAGTGGCTTGTAGTTTGTTCACTGTTGGCTCAAGGTGAGGAATTGGCCGAAGTTTCAAGCACTAGAGTCCCACAAGAGGCCAAGGTCCAACAAGTCTTCGATGCCATCTGAGGGAGCTAGTGAAGAAGGAGACAATAGTGACAAGATTACAACTCCTGATTCATCAAAGCCTAGTGCTAAAAAGAGACCACCAGGCAGGAAGCAAGCAAAAGAGAAGTTAAAAAATGGTGGAGAAGCTGGATCGTACAAGGAGACAATGAAAGGTTTGGTTGAAGCCAAAGAGAAATAAGTGAAGTTGAAACAAAAGAGATGGAGGGAGACTAAGGAGCTTGAGAAGCGCAATATCTTGTTGGGTGAGCGCAAGTTAATATGGGAGAAAGAACAGCATCTCATGTTCTGTGACGTCTCCACCATGGAACCGGATGTGAGGACATATGTATTGGCAGTGAGGGCACATATTATAGCTTCTACGGTGGCTGCCCTCAATAGTGGCATTGGTGGTACTAGTGGTTGTATTAGTGGTAGTAGTGGTGGCTCTGGTGGGGGTAGTGATGGCTTTGGTGGTGAGTTTGATGGTGGAGATGGCAATAATGGTGGAGTTTGAGATCCTTGATGCACTTTGGTGATGCTTTTCATGGAATACTTATTTTATGTGTTATTTGCTAGTAGGATATCATTCCACGGTTGAACCATTTGGCCTTTATAGCCTCTATGAGTTAATTTTCACTATGACTTATATGCCATGTGTTAGTAGGATATGTCATTTTAACTACTGAACGGTTTCTATCATTGAATCAGTAATGATTGTAGGATGTGTTATTTTCATTATAAAATGCTTGTGAACTTGGATATGTGTGTGATTGAATCAACCCTACTCCTATTTGGCCGGGAGGCTAGTTTTGTCCACTATATCAATATCATGAGTACAAAGTATGTGAGAGGGAACCCTAATCTAGTCTGTCAATATGTCGACGTAGAGCTTGGGTATAGTGGCCGGCAGCTAGCTGTCATTGTTCTCCTCCAATGTCGACTAGATGAGATTGGGCGTATGTGACTTCTGTTGGCTTATCTTGACTTGTCTTTTCCTCCACCGGGGCGGGGGTATTGTATTTATACCCTCGGATGCCCCCTTGTCAAAGTAGAACTAGAGAGGCATATTAGGATATAAATCCGAGTAATCCTGGTGGAGCCCGACTAGAAATCTGTGTTTTTTTCCTTATCGGGGACTTCTTCCTTATCTTCACCGGACTCTATCCATATGTATGGGGTTTGTTTCCATATAGAAATTGGTACGTTGTACCCCACCGAGGTATGTGCACGTCTGTGGGATATCCCACATTTAGTACACTGATAGTAGCCACAGAACAGTACTCAAATGAAGAGGTCAGCTGGTTCAACTGCTACGATGAGTCAACCTTGTCGGAGTAAATAAACATAGTCGGCGCTCTACCAACTAGGTTAGGTCTGACTACTTTGATCCTTTCGTTCGAGCAGTATGTCAATGTAGCCGGTTATCAAATTTTAGCAGAGTTTAGAATTTCATTAGTCTAAGTGTGTGCATGGAATCTTGGCAAAGTATCCACTTATTTTGTCTATTCTTTCTTTCACTTGAAATACTTTAATAATATTGTCAGCAAACATTTAAGCCCTCGAGCAATGCCGGGTAACTAAATATAGGTATTAAACGTAAGCAAATAAATGCGTAAAATTTTGTACCCAAATACAATTTGGACATGGCCGCAAACTTTTACATTTTCTTGCTCCGACCAGCGTTAGGTTGTCTTCCTTACATGTCTCATTCCGACCACAAACCCTTCGAGTATTCCGGGCAGTCCTAGATCATATCTCGTGGTTGCATTTAGTCAAAGCAAGATATTTGAGGCTACACCCTTTGCCAGTTTTAAGAATAGAAAATTTTAAGCTTGTCTAGTACTTAAACAATATGTACATATCCTATAATTTGACAGTATGAAAGCCCCCTATCTCTTGACTATTCAGGTAATTTAGAGTAATATCTAATATGCCAGTAGTCAAAAAGCACGAATATAGGGAAAATGTATTTGCCAACATAGAGAATAGCAAGGTACACTATATGATATATGTAAAAAACTTACAGATATGTTGCCTTCCTTCGTCAACAATCTTGTATGCGTCTGGTCAGAGTACTTGGACCACCTTGTAGAGACCTTCTCACTTCAGGTAAGAACTTGCTGTTATCAACTTAAGTCTTTACGTTTTGGAGAACATTGTCACCTTCGGCAAGTGCGCAAGCCTAAATTCGTTGTTTGTAATAGAGATGAAGAGCTTGGAGGTATCATGTAATACTGAGCAACACACACGATCACCTTACGGGGGTTGTCCGGTGTATACATGTCATGTGATCATATTCTAGAGCTATTGTTATGGGTCTTATCTGGTCAGCATAGAATTTCGACAAGCGGAAAATTTTTTGACTTGATTCTGTCATTTTATTGTCAGAGAACAATTTTTCAGAATTTAAATAATTAATAACGATGGATTTTCAAGAATTTATATTAAATTGTAAAGTAAATTAATTAAGTAAAGTAAAAATGGGAAATAAACATTTCTTTAATAAATCATGGTTGAATTCATTTTTGATAAATTCTTTGTGTCTAAATAACCTCTCTGAAATTTTCTCGGAGTTCTCGGAGCTCCAGAATTAATTTTAATGCTACAAAGATTATTTCAGTGATTATTTAAACAAATTCCAAAATCCTTATCTCAGGTCGTTCCTTGCCCAATCCCCTTGCATCTTTCTTTTCTGCCCAAACTCGGGTTGTCGTTCCCGAATCCCTAATTCCCTGAAAGTCTGATACCGAAAGATTCCCTTAAATTCGGGCCTCCTGACAGCATCAACTTCAAACGGACCTAGCTACTGATCCAGAAGGACTCTCGGGGCCCATGAGTACTTGTTGAAAAGCTTATGGAGTCTACTTTCAGATGGTTTTGGTCCCATATCAAAATTCCTCCTGAGCTGTCCAAAATCATTGAAACAAGAAATATACCTCTTCCAGTCTGATTCTATTTTGGGCCTTGGGCCTTGTAATTGTGTCATGGGCTAACCCCAAGGAGTGTGCGATCTAGCGTTAACCCTAGGACGTCCCAACTCATATATACAGTAGCCGTTATCATTTAGAGTCGGGTTTTGCATAATCTGCCATTATAGTTTCGCCGTCTAGATCGGTTTGTAGAACCCCAACTTCATGTGCTAAACATTCATCTGCAATTCAGGTTGTGTTTTCTTTGTTCTTACAAATTTCTTCGATTGTTTGCAGGAGCAAAACCTTCATGGTTAGGTCGACTGTGTGAGAGCATGGCCGATAACGACAAGACGCGCGGGTGTAGCGAGTGCGAGGTGACGATCTACTGATCGAAAGCCTCAAAACGTGAACGTCCACATGTCGCCAAATCGAACCTATCGGAAGATCGGGCACCCAGTCACATCAAGTGGTATCAGAGCACAAGTTGCCCGATAGGTATCATCTGTGTTTCCCTCTGTTAAGTTTTGTTTTCCCTTACCTAAAGTCTAGAAAACCCAAAAATTTATTACCACCGTGTTCTTCGTAGTGTTAGGTTTATCCCATGTCCAAACCCCTTTATGACTTTGCAAAATTTATTTCAGTTTCGCTTTGTTGAGTCTGTGTCCTAGGTCAAGTTAGTGGTCACTGGTTTAGAGTCGTGTTCGTGGTTCTAGTTCTAGCTGTTGCGTTGTCCGAGAGCCTGTCTTGAGAGATTGAGTTCTACTCGATTTCGGACTGCAAGCCGCCTTGAGCTTTTAACCTGCTTTTGCAAGCCTTTTTAGATAGGTCAAAGCCACCATGTGTCAATCGCCCTGCATTGCTAGCCTCCTTGTCAGCCCCGCTTGACCTATTGGCACTTATACTCTAGCCGGAGCAACAGGGTTGAGTCACGAAACCCTAGTTCGCACTATCTTTCTTAAAACAGCCATAACTTTTGCATACGGACTCGGAATTAGGCAAACTTTATATCTGCGGACATCTACAGAAAATTTTACATCTGCTCCTCCCTAACTTTGTTGGGTTCGGCCGATCTAAAATCATGAATTTTGGCCTGCAAGACTGAGTTTTCAAGCTCCGAAGTTCCTACACACTTTTCAGAGCACCTCTGCGTGTTTTTCCAGGGTCACTCTGTGCATTATATCGAGCTGCCAATTTTTGTGGTTGCTTCTTGTGTACTAGGTGTACTCCTAGAAGAAAAAAAAGAAAAAAAAGAGAAGAGAAAAAAAAAGAGAAAGAAAAGAAAAAGAAAAGGATAGAGAGCTATTTTCAGTGAGCAGTTTTGCTGAGCTGATCTTTCAAGATTTTCGAGAGACTTGGTGAGAGAGAGTTGTCCTAAGTCCTTTGTTTCTTACTCTCGCTTGTTAGGCTGGTTCTAGGAACGTGTCTCGGCCAGCGACTGCTACAATTATTTGGAACACTTATACAGCTTTGCTATTCTGTTATTGAGTTTGCCTAACCCTTGCTACAATACACTGCCTTCCGAGATCCACACACTTCTGGTCAGTACAAGTTGATCCTCACAATCACACCCCTACCGTCGTCAAACATCCCACCTCTCTGAGTCGTATCGTCTGCTTCAATTGGTAAGATTTTTGTAAGAGCAAGGTAAGACACTTAAGAGTGTGTTCTAGTGCCTAGTAGTTGATAGGGATCATACTTTTATGCTGTTTATTTCCTATTTTCTACTAACCATGGCAGGTGAGGTGAATGATTTTACTGATTGTGCTTCAAAAGAGGAGATCACTAAGCTGGATCAAAAGATTGAGGAAAATGTAGCTGCCGTGAATGCTATGCGGGAAGACCTCCAGGCTATAGTAGGGAGCATTACCACTCTCACTAATAGCATTGAGTAGCTGGCAACAAACCGTCACCTAACACCACCACTTGTTGATGATGACAAAGGTAATGAAGAGGAGGAAGCCGACAATAGCGACGTACGCGCTAAATTTCGTGACGAGCGCCTACGACAACGGCTGCGATTCAACCGGCAAGGTATGGGAGGTAACCGCCACCAAGGGCGAGGTAATGATGATCCTTTTGCTAAAGTCAAATTTACCTTGCCTTCCTTTTCTAGAAAATATGACACTAAGGCTTATTTAGATTGGGAGATGACAGTATAGCAAAATTTTAATTCCCATCTAGTTCCTGAAATTCATAGGGTTAGGCAAGCTACAAGTGAGTTCAAGGATTTTGCTAAAATCTGGTGGTAAGAATTAGGT
Source organism: Oryza meyeriana var. granulata (assembly GCA_003991445.1). Taxonomy (NCBI): domain Eukaryota; kingdom Viridiplantae; phylum Streptophyta; class Magnoliopsida; order Poales; family Poaceae; genus Oryza; species Oryza meyeriana. Next base: position 297,224 of record RYFJ01001359.1, read on the forward strand.
AATCTCAACTTACAACCTGATACATGGGATAGGTTAAAATAAGCCATGCGAAATAAATTTGTTCCTCTTTCCTATCAACGTGACTTGCGTAAGAAACTGCAACGTTTTGAACAAGGTACTATGTCTGTTCCGGAGTATTACGTTGAGCTTTAGAAGAGCATGATTCGTTGTGGGGTAGTGGAGGATACAGAGGATAAAATCTGTCGTTTTTATGGTGGTTTGAGGCATGAAATTCAGGATATTGTTGATTATAAGGAATATAGTACTGTCAATCGTTTGTTCCATTTTGCTATACTTGCAGAGAAAGAATTGGAGGGACGTCAATAGAGGAACCGAAGCAACTTTGGCGTTTTCTTCACACCACGAACAACGACAACCGCAGGATCGAATAAGCCGATCCCTTCTTTGTGTAATCATATAGCGCCACCACCAGCAAGCACGCGTTCTTCCCCTACCACTGCTGCTGCAGCAGCGCCGTCACCACCACCGGCCTTAGAAGATGGAGGTTACATTAGCACTTTAGATGTGGAAGAAGACAATGATGATGGTACTACCTTGGACAACACCCATGACAACGACAGTGAGGGTCAGGTTTTAAGTGGTGATGACACAGTGAACTATAGGAGCATTATTGTTCAGCGGGTTCTGAGCATGCAGATGGAGCAACCAGAGGAAAAGAAGAAAGACATAAAGAAAGAAGATCCACCTATTGTTCCATGCATGTTTCAAGATGGTTTAATTAGGAGTGCACCTACAGTTTTTAAAAATGAGAACAAAGGTAACAGAAATGGTGCTACATTCACTCAAGGTATGGACAATTCTAATATGCTATATATGTCCACTAATCATGTTAGTTTAGAGCAATCACCAGTAGAATCGTGTGTTAAATTACCTTTGTCACACGATGATTTAGTTCCTATTTCTTGTGATAAAGAAGAGTTGTGCAATGCTTCACTTATATCCATGCCACAACTAGTGAATGAACATGTTAGTAATGTTGTTGAACCACCATGTGCTGATTTTAGACATGTTGTTCACATTGCTAGCGAGAATAAAGAGCTTAGATTGCTATCTTCTTTAAATATTTGGGGCTATATTCACTTTTATAATCTTTGTCCACTCAATTGTTTAGAAAAGAAATTATTTGCTAGATCTGATTTGCCATGTCCTTCTTATGTAATTTTTTATGTTATTGGCAATTATGATAATAAAGGAGAATATAATGTCCACAGAGTATATATTTATTTGAATTTTAATATACCTCCTTTTCATAATGACATGTCTTATCTAGAGGACCGCATGAGTATAAATAATTCTCTATCTAGTTCCTCTAATTGTTTAAATGAGTTGCAGGTTGGTTTGCAAGAAGGAAAATATTGTGAGCTACACGACACTACAAAGTATTCTCCGTGTTTAAAAATTTCAGAATCTAACCATATGCACAACACTACCCCACCCTATGTTGTGAAAGATAAAGAAATGTTCATCAGGTTTAATGACAAGGTGAAATCGCGGACGGTTTCCAATCAAGAAGGAGAGGATGATGAGGACATCACTAGCTCGGATATGATCATAGCTACCTTATGTATTCATCAACCAAAGATACATGCTTTCTACGTAAGACTTACATGTTATATATTTAAACAGCCGTTACTGCACCATGAGTTTTATGTGTTCTCATTTACAGAGATACTTGCTTGGGTGAAGGGAAAGAGACCGAGCGCAAGAAACACATGGATGATCAAAGAAGTTGATTGGGGACCAAACCAAGACTTTACCTAAGTCTACTCCTACATCACCATGTCACTTTTGGTCCATAGAAGGCAAGAGATAAAGTTCTGCACGTTTTGGATTCGGATTCGTGCCTCCTGACAGCATCAATTTCAGACGGACCTAGCTGCTGATCCAGAAGGACTCTCGGGGCCCATGAGTACTTGTTGGAAAGCTTATGGAGTCTACTTTCAGATGGTTTTGGTCCCACATCAAAATTCCTCCTGAACTGTCCAGAATCGTCGAAACAAGACATATACCTCTTCCAGTCCAATTCTGTTTTGGGCCTTGGGCCTTATAATTGTGTCATGGGCTAAGCCCAAGGGGTGTGCAATCTAGGGTTAACCCTAATATGTCCCAACTCATATATATATACAGTAGCCGTCATCGTTTAGAGTCGGATTTTACTTAGATTATTCTGCCATTGCAGTTTCACCGTCTAGATCGGTTTATAGAACCCCAACTTCGTGTGCTAAACATTCATCTGTAATTCAGGTTGTGTTTTCTTTGTTCTTGCAAATTTCTTCGATTGTTTGCAGGAGCAAAACCTTCATGGTTAGGTCGACTGCGTGAGAGCGTGGCCGATAATGACAAGACGCGCGGGTGTAGCGAGTGCGAGGTGATGATCTACTGATCAGAAGCCTCAAAACATGAACGTCCACACGTCGCCAAATCGAACCTATCGGAAGATCGGGCACCCAATCGCATTAGGTACTTAGTCTTACATTACTGCAATCATCAGAGTGAAGATTTGCGAGGAGAAGAAGTTTGGTGTTTGGTTTATACCCCAGTTGAGCTACTTGTGGCTTGGTGTTGCTACTTCGCTAGTTGCCGTTCCGCTACTGTTTCTTCCGTGTGAGGACTAAGTGCCTCTTTTGTAAATATTTATCGTTATTACATTTTAGTTATGTTTATCAAATTGTCAGTTTGTGTACCTCGGCTGATTCCTAGATGAGGATTTATTGCATATATTAGCTTTGAAAATTCTACTGAATTTCTAGGCGTGACACAAGCCTACCAGAGGGGGCTGAATGGTAGGATACTAAAAACTAAATCCTTTTGTGGAATAAAAAGAAACCTCTAACCTAGATGAAGTTGCAATGCACTACCGTATACCACCGGTCTGATTGCTAACCTGCCGCCGGTCTGATCGCCGTGCTATCGGCGTTCCGACCACCTTGATGCGGCCGATCTAACCGCCCATGAACAAAGAACACAACTTGACGAAACTATTGAAAGTTGATCAACTTTATTGTATCAAGATATGTCTACAAAGTGCATACAAAGCACTCCTCTCTCTCAAAATAAAACCGTACCTTTTCTCTCTTCTAAAAGTTATATCTCCAGGGTCTCAACCTCTCATCTATTTATACCTAAAAGCTCCTACACAAAGTAGGAGTAGAACTCCTAATCCTACCAGGACTTTAACTCCTAATCCTACTTGGACTCAAAATTTCCAATCTTGGACTCCTATCCAAAATAAACTCCTCTTTTCATACGCACACAATTCCTCTTGTATACCATATGGAATCTTCACCTCCACGTGCATTGATCTCTAGCCTTTAGTATCCTATGTGATCTCTCGATCATTCGGACATCAACTTCTTCCAAGTCGACTCCCGATCCATCACCGGCAATACACTTGAGCCCTTGAGACTCACCTACGCATGCAAAAACAAAGAAACCATATCCGAGCACAAGTTTCTCCCAACTTGACTCACATTAGTCGCACGCACTCACACCAACATTCACAACTATTTCCAAATAAATTTCTATTAAATAAATCATTTATAAAGCCAATTATTCATCATAAAATATTAATCATGACAATAATTTTACAATCTCTCTCTTGATGAACACATTGGCAAACCCTTCAAAATGTAATTTAGTGTTTGAGAATAAAAACCAAAATAATTGATAAAAAAACACTAAAGGCTCAAAATTGAAAAAGAAAATTTCTCCCCCTTTTTAAAAGAAAGAAATTCCCTTTGCATGAAAATTTATACATCATTTTGTATCACGCTCCCCCTTTTGACAATAATTTCATCAAGAAGTTCATATTCATTTATTTTTGATAGCTTTGAAGTGTACCTAAAACAATTCAAGAACATGTGTTGCAAGACACAGGAGATAAAGTGATCATCTAGCTAACAAGCATGAATTAGAATATAAATATGAATGAAGGACATTACAAATAAGTTCAAATCAGCATTAAAAATTCATGTATTCAAACGATTTATAATGCAATATAATCACTAGCATATAGATTGAAAGAAGAACCCTACACATAAACAAGTTGAACTAAACACTCTTTCTCAAATTTACGTGCCCTTTACAAGAGAATTTTCATCAAGATTAAATCTGACCTTTTGCTCACAATAACTTTCTAATAACACAAAAGAAATTCTCTCAATTATTTTCGAGTACGTCCTTATCGTGAATACAATTTCCAAGGATTCGGCACTCATTATTTTCCTCACTTCGGATACGTCCTTGTCATGAATATTGTTTCCAAGGATTCGGTATATTTTTTTTCTCTCATATAAGTATATATTTTTTACATGAGGAATTTCCAGAACATTTGAGGAATGAAAATTTCAGCAAGCATACATATGAGCATAATCCCTCCAAACCAGCACTAGTATCAAAATTGCATATTTACTTAATTCAAGTAAAGCAATTTAAGTGTCATGCATCATCTCCCTTAAAAGCAACATCAAAGGCGCACATAAAAAATCAGAATGCACACAAGCTAAACTAGTGACTAAAATATCTCACTCATATTGTTAACAAGTACAAGAATATACTAGAGGTAAAAGTCAAAGCTCTTCTTTTCTCATCTTTTTATTTTTTTGTTTTTTATTTTATGAAAATTTAAAGCAATAAAAAGCACAAAAACTCCCCCTCAAATCATTCTCCAATCCCTCTTGACGTAAAAAACAAAGCAAATCGAGAAGATATCAAAGGTTTTGAAAAAGACAACTAATTACCAACGATATCACCAAGGTTCCCATGAATTGGTATGTATCCACTTGTATTATTATCAAAGACTACTATCTCCATAACTAGTAAGGAAAAAGCTAATGAAGAAATAGATATTATATTATCAATTCATAAGTAGATTAATGTTACCTTAAAAGTAATAACGTTTAAATCGTTTAATGCACATAGGAAGTATACCGCCAAAAGACCTATGCACAAGAAGATGTCAAGGCCTTCGTGTTGAAATTAGAAATAAGAAATTTAGAAATCCAATACTGAGACACACGACCAATAGAACTAATAGGCAAAGCACATGTATATGCACAAATAGAATCAGTACCAAACTTATCTGAAAACTTACCTTGAGGCTTTACTGAAGACTGATCCGACCGATGCTAAAAAGTCGGTCTAACCGCCCATGGCCACCGGTCAGACCGCCCTGGGGCTTGTGATATGACCGAGCCACTTGAAGAAAAGCTCGACCTTTGCCACCTCAACCTTGCAAGTTCATATTTTCTGTCTTTTTTTTATTTTATTACAAGTCTAAAGCAAAACTGAACCAAATGTCCATCCTTACCACAATGAGAGCAATTGTACTTCACACGTGTTTTTTCCTTAAAAGAAGAAGAAGAAGCAATTGCACAAGTTGTAGAAAGGTTTGACAAAATTCCAGTGAATTTGAAAATTATTTTCTTTGATTCAGGTTTTCTCAAAATCTCACCGCTTTTAGAAACACCAAGGATACCCAGTGGATGATTAGTAAAATAAGCATGTACATCAAAACCTATTCCTCTATTGTGTGTGCTCACTTTAGAAGTATCCAAAATCATATTAAGTTTCTTTTTGCCATTAGAAAACCTTTGCAGAGAACTTTTCAAATAAGCAACCTCGTTTGTTAAAGAAACACAACTTTCACAAGATTTTGCAATCCCTTTTTGTTTGCAACAAATTAAGTAATACAGTACTTCTTGAGTTTCATGTTGTTTTGCAAAAATTCAACACAACCAATAGCATCTTTCAATTTCATCTTATTTAAAAAACAGTTTGAACAAGTTCTAAAACTTGATATATCTTTGTGTTGTTTAATCCTTTTAGCACATAAAACATTGAACAAAGAACTAGCACCAAAAGCAACTTTATACTTTTTCAAAAGATTCTTAGTCAAAAACAACTCATCAACAATACGAAAATGCAAAGTAAAACCAAGAGCAAAAGATGACTCAAGCTTTTTAGTTTTCTCAATTTCAGCTTCCAATCTTAGAGAAGTGTTAGTATTGAATTTCTTAAAGCAGTAATTTATCACAAGATTTGCAATCATCATCAGGAATTAGATATTTTAATCTTAAAATTTCAGAATTTAGAACATTAACAGTATGATCACGTTTTTAAGCTTTTTAGTACATTTATCAAGTTTACCAGCGAGATCAAAAGCAACATGTTCTAATTGATCATAAGTAAAATTTAACTTGTTATCATCGTTGTCAGGTTCATCCTCATCGGAGTTTGACACATTACGAGCAATGAGAGCTAAACTTGTAAAATGCTTATCTTTGCCTACGCTTTCGTCGTCGCTTTCAAATTCTTCATCGCTCAACTCAACTTACTTGAAATCTTCTAACAATTGGCGTACTAGTTTGCGTTTGTTGTTCTTTCTTTTGTCTTCAAAAGTTGAGCGCTTGTTGTCCTTCTTGTTCTTCTCCTCCTCATCTTCCTTATTCGATCTCCCGAACTTAGTACACTTGGAACGAATATGGTTTAGCTCTTCACATTCAAAGCACCGGATTGGGCCTTCTTTTTTCTATTCTTAACATTATTTAAAGCTTGAGAAAATCTATTAGCAAGCAAAGCCAAGTCCTCCTCTGAGATTTGCTTGAGTTGGTCATCGAACATGGCATTAAAAGCAATAAAAGCAGATGAAGAAGAAGCATCAACAAAAGTACTCAAAGAAGATACCAAAGCATTTGATTTAGAATCAATCTTGCAAGAAAGAATATTCATCTCATGTGTCTTAAGTTTGGTGCACAAAGATTCCAAAGTTAGAGTATTCATGTTGATAGATTCTTGAATAGATGTAACTTTTATTTCCTAAATAAACATTTCAAAACCATTCAAAAGATGTTGAGAAACTTTATATTGAGTATAATTAGTATCATAAAAATCATCAATAGAACGAAGATCACTCAAAACTTTATTAAAGTGAGCATAATAATCATCGAGAGCTTCCCTAGATTTCATCTCAAATTTCATATACTCCTTTTTAAAAACATCTTTGTGCAATTCCTTAATGTTAGAAGACCCTTGATGAAAATCACATAGAGCCTTCACATCTCGTGCACAGTTTCAAGATGATAAATTCGATCAAAATCAGAACGAGTAACTCCATTAAGAATAATATTGTGAACTTTACAATTGTTTTCAAAATCGATTTTATTGACAGTAGTAATCTCATCAGGTATATCATAGAGTTTAGAAACTTTTTGCCAAATATCAAAACTCTGAAATATTATATAAGATTGCATCTTTTTGCACCAATATTAAAAATCAACTCCATCAAAAACATGTGATTTGATTGAAAATTTATCTCCCATGACAACTTAAGATTAATTAAAATCAAAAGAGAAACAAAAACAAGCCTCTGATACCACTTATAGGATCAAAACACAAGAATCAAGCCTACCAGAGAGGGTGAATGATAGGATTACCAAAAACCAAATCTTTTTACGGAATAAAAAGAAACCTCTGAGCTGGATGAAGTTGCGATACACTGTCGTATACCGCCGATTTGATTGCCTACATACTGTCGGTCTGATCACTATGCTACCAGTGCTCCGACTGCCTTGATACCGCGGATGTAACCGCCCACAAACAAAGAACACAACTCGACGAAACTATTGAAAGTAGATCAACTGTATTGCATCAAGATATGTCTACAAAGTGCATACAGAGCACTTGTCTCTCTTAAAACTAAACCATAGCTTTTCTCTCTTCCAATTATATCTCTAGGGTCTCAACCCCTTATCTGTTTATACCTAAAATCTCTAACAGAAAATAGAAGTAGAACTCCTAATCCAACTAGGATTTCAACTCCTAATCCTACTAGGACTCCACTCCAAACCCTACTAGGACTCAACTCCTAATCCGACTAGGACTCAAAATTTTGAATCTTGAATTGCTATCCAAAATAAACTCCTCTTTCCATACGCACATAATTCCTCTTGTATGCCATATAGAATCTTCACCTCCACGTGCATTGATCTTTAGCCTTTAGTATCTCACGTGATCTCTCGATCATTCGAACATCAACTTCTCCTAAGTCGACTCCCGATCCATCACCCGCAATACTCTCGAGCCCTTGAGACTCACCTAACAAAGAAACCATATCCGAGCACAAGTTTTTTCCAATTTGACTCACATAGTCATACGCACTCACACCACCGCGTGATCTCTCGATTATCCAGACATCAACTTCTCCCAAGTCGACTCCCGATCCATCACCTGCAATACTCTTGAGCCCTTAAGACTCACCTAATAAAGAAACCATATCCGAGCACAAATTTTTTCCAATTTGACTCACATAGTCACACGCACTCACACCAACATCACAGTTATTTCTAAACAAATTTCTATTAAATAAATTATTTATAAATTTAATTGTTCATCACAAAATATTAATTATGACAATAATTTTACAAATATCATACCAATAAAATAATGGTGTTTTTAATTTCCTTAGTTCTTGTTATGTATTGGCACTCTCGCACTAGTCTATGGGCTACACCTCTATTTTTCACGGTATGGACAGAAGCATAGTTAAGCAAAGAGGCCAAAGCACGAAGAACCTCTTGGTCTTCATCGATTGGAGGGCCGGCCGGAGCGTGCATGCATGAGCCTAACGAGAGAGATGCATGCGTGCTCGTATTCGTATATACGCCACAGAAAAGTTGTTGCTTTTATTGGGATTTGGAATTTTGGATGCAGCAGCACCACTAGCTGCATCACCGGTATGGCCTTGTTAACTTGTTGCTAGTACTACTAATTATTGGCATTTGGCCGGCAGAATGGATGGATTTTAATTGGTGGCAAGAGACCACTTTCGCAGGACAGACGGACACACTTTGTCCCTATAAACATGTGTGCATGCCATGTGTTGCGTGACCACCACTACTGGTAGCTAAGCTTGCAGAAACGGGCTAGCTCATAGATTACTCGAACATAATAGTTTGCAGTGAGCCCAAAATATATATAAAAAAGATGGGCGTGTTATTGGTAGCTACTCCCTCCGTTCCAAATATAACAATTTTAAAGTTAGGTATAAATATTAAGAATTAGGTGAAATTAAATAGAGGAGTGTTATGATTGATTGAGAAGAGAAAATAACGGTGAAGAAAAAAATAGAAGATAGTAGTGATTGGTTGAGATGAATAAGTAGATGGAGAAGTTAATATAGTTTGCGATAAATTGTAATTGCTAGAATTTACTAGGAAGTAGTAAGGCACCTATCTGTTGCATACAATTTCTTAATTGGAATTGCTATTTTTCTTAGGATAGATTTTTTTGGAGCAAAACTTTTGAATTTTGGACCGTTAGGATCGAACCCAAGACCTCAGCTTCGCATGAGCATGTCTTCACTGAGCCGGAGGCCTGTTTTGAATTTTTATATACAAGTTACATAGTGATTAAGATATTATAATTATAATGTAGCTATAATATAATTATATTATAGTTATACTATAATTATATTTAAATTTTTTTATCTTGATTTGTCAAAAGTTATATAGATACTCTCTTTCTTAATATGGGAGGATAATTTATATATCACAAGTGATCCCTTGTAGCACAATGCCATTTCAATTCTTCCGTTCACATACCACACACGTGTGCAAGCACCACATCCTCTAGCTACCAAGAATTGAATAGGACTAATGCAATCGGCTTCAAAATTCCTTTTTTAATATTTTTTATTCAAATTAATTCCAAACCGGTTTATGTTTGGATGTCCTTTGAAATAGAATTAGATTCACACTTACAATAGTCAAGCTCCAATACCGGACCAATGTTAGCAATTGTCACCATCTTTAGGTGGCCCACTAGGTTAGGAGAATTACTGGATCAATCTAACATTGTCCTCTCTCTAGGCATGCCCTATGACAGAATGAGTATAGTAACTACGCACAATGACATCAGTTGGAGATAGGGGGAACACAAGATGAACACATAGATATGGCCGAGGAAGCTTGAAAACAGTACCCTACCTAATTCGCGCGCGTGTCACCAATGCTCACGGTGCCAACCAAAAGTACTTGTCGCATGTGCATGTCCATGGGGGCTGCGTCTACTGTGGGCCTTATAGGCCGGAACTAGCTAGTGTTGACAAGAACTAGTTAGAGAGACAAACTTCAGCCCACATCTAGCTAGTGAGACAAACTTTCAGCCCATGACTAAAGTGCAATTGAGAAAAAGTTTCAATTCGAATTCAAATTAGAGTAAACTTTCTTCTAAAAGTTTAAAACTTTAAACTTAAATTTTAAAACTTTTATATAAAAATTAAAAAACTTTAACCAAAATTTGAAACTTTCAATTCAAATTCCAAAACTTTCTACTGAAAAATTTTAAAAAATCTATCTAAATTTTGAAACTTTCAACTCAAATTTTGTAACATTTAATTCAATTTCAAAATTTTCAACTCAGAGTTTGAAATTTTCAACTCAGCTATTTATTTATTATTTTATTATAGGAAATTATTAATATGGTTAACTATGGTTAAGCTAAGCACACATTAGCACTAGCACGCACGCAGCACGTATACTACCCAAGCGATGTCTTCCGAATTTGACTCATGCGAGCGCAATTTGCTCTTTCCGCGCGCACATGCGTATTAGGATCACCCTGACAACAGTTGTGATGCCCCGCCTAAGTGTAGGAAGAATATTTGTGTCTTGATACAACAACTCAAATTTCTTTAGGATGTGGAAAAATAAAATCTTCTATGCCAGGAACGCATGTCTTCATGTTGTCGACATGAGCAATTCTTTGAGGTAGACATGATTATTATCGAATACTTGCCGAAGCTGAGAAAAACAAGCATGTCCTGATCGGATCAATTGAGGAACTCTTGAAAGAGATCAAGGTCCTTAAACATATTGTAACATATTGACTTGGATTGGAACTTGCATGATGCAGTTGCGACTGCATGCATGTGGGAAGGGAGAGGACACACGAAACTCCACTTTCATAGTAGTGCAGATATATTCCTATGGGCAAAAATACTTGGTGTTTGACTGTTTTGGTCTTTGAGATGCAACTTTGATCATATACTCCCTTGGTTCCGAAATATAGCCACTTTTGTAGTTTAAATTGGAACTAAAAAGATGGCTATATTTTAGAATGGAGAGAGTAAATCTATTATATTACTAAGAGAGGTTAAAAACAATCCACTGAACATTTGTTAGATTTTCCATTAGAAATATATATAGCCGTGCCAAATTAGCTTCTAGTTCCTTAAATGATTATAGGGGCACTTTGGTCATGATGAGAAAGTATAAAGTACAATGATACTACCTATGTTTTTTTATTTTGTTTTGGACATCAACATTGTCTGTAATGTGTCTCACCATACATTTTTCTAACTATATATATTCATAAAAATTTTAAAAATATAAATATACCAAAGTGTTTTTTATGACTAATCTATTGATATTATTTTTACAGATCAAATCCTAATATTTTTTATCTATTAACGGTTTAATATTTTGAGGTTTTACCGAATGTTTTTAAAACATTATCTATTTAAGAATGGAGATACTGTGGAACAGAAAAACAAACTCAGTGGTACATCGTAAAGAGTGGCAAACTCGATGGACGGTATTCCGTGGTGTATCTAATATTCCGTGGACGGTAATTACAACTTCAGATATAGATGTGACGTACTCCTCTATAGCTCGATCGATCCATCTCTAACGAGCGGTATATGATACGAGCATGTGCTATCATGATACAAGTCTGCTGATTGGTCCTGCTGAATTGCTGATCATGAATAATAATAATATATGCATGCCATCAAGCACTGAATCGATTGGCCACCCGTCACACACCAATGAAGAGACGGTAGTACTGTTTGTCGTTGAGTTCTTCGTTCGTTCTCCAATGTGGCAGAGCACACTAGCTAACTTAATTTGATCGATGGATGTGTACATATGCAAATGGAACACAGAGATGCATGCATGCTAGTTAGCACACACACCTATATTTCTAGTACAGGTAGGTTGAAATTATATTAAATGTAATTAATAATTTCACTGATACGTAAATGCAAGGAGTAGTTGCAAACTCATCGACTACTAGTAAAATTAATTAGGGCATGCTAGGATGTGCTTCTGTCTTCTGTTTATTTTCTTTATAATCATATTTTTTAAACTGCTAAACGGTATGTTTTTTAAAAATTTTCTATATAAAATTATCTCTAAAAAATCAAATAAATCTATTTTCAAGTTTTTAATAATTAATTAATCACATGTTGATAGCATTTTTTATTTTATGTATAACTTATAAGCCAAATATAGAAACATATCCGAACGCACCCTAACCTAGCCAGCTGCGAGACCGACACCGCGAGCGCGAGGGAGCCCGGCAGCGGCGGCTGGTGGCGATGGGCACGGTAGTCTCGCTGACTGTCCCGGCCAGCTGTAGCCAGCGTGCATCAGAGAAGAGCTGTTAGCCGGTTACACTACAGCTAGGTCGATCGCAGCACAGCTACACAAGGAGTGATCAGTACCACGTACGCACGCTGTTTAATTGGTCCCTGTTGTTGCTGCCAGGACAGATTTTCGCAGCAATATGCCTGGACAAAAAAAAACAATATGGGCAGCAAATCCGCACAACCATGTCATTGCAAGCGGTGTGCCGGTTGTTGAAGCTGGAATTGCGACCAAGGAGATTAGGGTTGCCAAAATTCAACCCCAATTGTTTTCTATGCCAAATTGGGTGAGACGGAGAGTGCGAGAGACGGAGATAGAATAAATTGCTAAACCTGGAATTGTTTTCTATGCCAAACTCAACCATACCAAATAATTGGCGTTGCCAAAAAGATTTGGTATCCACTTGTTAAGCACACTAAACTGAATTATTTGGCATTGCCAAATTACTTAGTTTAGCACACTCCATGGGTAGCAAAATCAAGCACAACTTTACCAAAACTTTAGCATTCCTTTGGTAACAATCCGAACAAGTGCTTTGACAAAAAAAATGGCAATGGTCAATCTTACCATGCCGAAAAAATTGGCAAGGGTAACAATGACCAAGAACCAAACAAGCAGTAGAGTTATTAGGATGAGGTATCCTATTACACTAGTACAGACAACTAATAGGTTATGCTCTATTAGTGCTGGTTAGCCGAAAATCGGCACGATGGAGGCTGATCCCCCCCCTCCAAAAAAAAAAACACGCCCAGTCCAAATAAGAACCAGTAGTAGTCATTAGTGCTAGTTTTCTAATTGAACCGGCACCAACATAACCAACCACGAGCTAATCAAACCAACGAGCCGGGAGGAAGGCAACCAAAAAAATCTTTTTAAGTTGGTGTCTCTATCTCTGTTTCTCCCACTCTCCCCTCTCGCTCTCGTCCACGACGCTCCCCCCGCCCCCCCTCTCACTCTTGCCGACCCCCTGCCCCCTCCCCAACCGCAACCGCTGCCCATTGCCGAGCTCGAGCGGGTGGATACCAATGATAGAGAAGGCCCCGAGCTCGACACCCCCAGGCAGATCCGGTGGCATGAGGTCGGAAACGATAGATCCAACATTGTGGACATGCGGGTCGAGTGGATCCGACAGTGAGGTACAGCGGAGGTTCTACCTCTCGCTCTCCCTTCTCCCCCCTCTCTTGTCTCTCTCATATCAAGAAGCGATGGCACTTCAAGTTCTAGATGCATCTTTTTCTATTGAGCATGGCAATGATACATTATCTTATATGTATGGGGTAAGGACACGTTGTCATCTCAAAAAATATATGCTATGAACTTTATGTCTGTTCAATCACCGGCCTACATCCGATGGATCTGGAAAAGTAAATGCACAATGAAAATCAAGGTGTTTGGCTGGTTTTTGCTTATAGATCGTTTGAATACACGGGATATGCTTGATAGAAAGAAATGTGCTCCTCAGCAAAGTGATCTCAACTGTGTTCTATGTCATCAAGGTGTCACAGAAACTTATTTTCATTTATTTTTTGAATGCCCTTTCAGTAGAGAATGTTGGAATATATTACATATTGATTGGAACATAGTTGTGAATGTGGGATCAATGTTACAGGTCTTATATGCAGCTTGACACATATGGAAGCAAAGAAATGGATGGATATTTGAGCAAATTAGACCTTCGGGACAAGCTTAGAGGCATCTTTTCAAGGCTAACCTCCTTCTTTTGCTTTATAGGCTTAACCACTCTGAGAGAGATATTTTAGAATTATGGATTCATGAATTGTAATATGTTGCTGTAACTTTTTGTATCTTTTAATAAAATTAACACTACGGGGGCCTCTCCTGCAGTATTTTGGTAAAAAAGAAAGGCGACCGGAGTGAGGAGGTGGCGCGGCAATGGCTCCCTCCCCCTCCCCCTCCCTTGGTGTAGATGTGGTGGTGCAGGTGCACAGAGCGAGGAGGGGGCACGGCGGTGGCTCTCTCCCCCTTTCGTGGCATAGTGCCGTGATGCAGGTGGCTCACTCCCCCTCCCTTGGCACAGATACGATGAACTATGATGAGATGTGTCATGGATCTCTTCTTGTGTAAATTTTTGACCGACTCTGTTGTTGATGTGTTGAGAACTTGTGATCTGTGATGCTGGTGGATGCAGTTGGTCCGATGCTATTGGATGTTGTTGATCATTGTTGATGGCTCGATTTGAGCCTTTTTTTTTCTTTACTTGTATAATCACATCAATGTTAGTTTTCAAATCCAGCATCGATAAAACTTCCTCATCAATGCTGCATATGATGTGTCGGTTCTAAAACCGATACTGTTGCTATTTTGGAACCAGCATTGATATAGCTCTCTGTGGTACTGTTCTTATTTTATACTAACATTATATAATTAAACCACTTTATTTAGTTTACAAACTCTATTTTCTACAAAATTCAGGACTTAAGCCTTGCCAAACAAAATCTAGTTAATTATGTTCAACTGAACTTTGCTGATTTATCACAAAATTTTGGTGGCAACAAAATTTTGGTTCCAACAGCACTCGTGTGGACGCCGGCAACTTATTCCTCGTTTCCCGCGCGCACGTTTTCTAAAACAATAAACGGTGCGTTTTTTGCAAAAATTTTCTATATAAAAGTAGCTTAAAAAACAAATAGATCTATTTTTCAAGTTTCTAATAGTAAATACTTAATTAATCACATGTTAATAACGTTTCTCGTTTTACGCGTGGCTTAAATAACTTGAGAAGCTCTCCCGAACACAGCGGAAATGTTATGCACCTTTAGCCCGTGGAAAGCCGTGCTGTTGCTGCAAAGATTTTGAACACTGACCTAGCTAGCTACCGTATCAGCAGCAGCAGTAAATACTAGCTCAGGCTCCTGGTCCTCCAATGGCAGCAGCAGCAGGGCCCCTTGCTTTAGCTGCACGCTTTGTTGGCAAATGCTGGTCTTCATGGCAAACCGTACATAAATATAAACCACCTAACTTTGGGAAACCCCAACTCTTTGCCTGCACATGCAAGTTTGAAAAAGAGGCAAAACCCAGTAGTACAGCACCAGCTCAACAGTGCCTCACACTCACTGAGTGAGATCCCCTTGTCCTATCCAGTACTGCTACACAACCTTGCTTTGCAAGTTGCTGAGTAGTGGAGCAGCAGTGGCGTATAAACACACACAGGCAGCAGCCTAGCTAAGTTCCGTGATCACTTCCAAGGTGCAGTGTAGGAGAGGAGGCACAGGAAGAAGACAACCACATACTATTGCTACTCCCCTGTGACTGTGTGGGTGTGTGCTTGCTAGATGCAGACAAGCTGTGGAAGAAAAAGGAGAATGGCTTGTGGCTTCCACTTTGTTGCCATCCTCCTCACCATGCTCTTGTTCATCTCCTCTGCCAGCACTACTGCTGCATTGGCCTCCATGCACAGTGGCAGTGAAGACACTGCCAGTAATGCTACTGCTGCTGCAAGGCTTAAGCCAGGGAAGGAAATGCTTAAGTACAAGAGGATCAGGGCTCTCCTCAAGAAGCTCAACCAGCCTTCTCTCAAGACCATTCAGGTCACTAGCAGCTAATCAACAACCTGAACATGTTTGCAATCCTTTTTTTTTTCACACTGAACAGGTCTATAGCTAACTTGTTTGCTGCTGTTCTTTTGCAGAGCCCAGATGGTGATCTCATAGACTGTGTTCCCTCTCATCTCCAGCCTGCATTTGATCACCCAAAGCTCAAGGGCCAAAAGCTTCTGGTAATTAACACTAATACATATATATGTTCTTTCTTTTGTTTTCTTTTGTATGTGAGTATTATGCCAAATGAATTTTGTAACCTGTTTTCTTGCTCAGGATCCACCAGAGAGGCCCAAGAACTACAACCTCGCCATTGCTGGCGGCAGCAGCAGTAGGATAGGCGAGGTGGTGGTGCAGGCCTGGCATGCCACCGGCGAGGAGTGCCCGGAAGGGACGGTGGCGATACGCCGGACGACGGAAAAGGACCTGCTCAGGGCCAGCTCCCTCCGGAGGTACGGCAGGAAGCCGGCACGCCGGAATATTCGCCGTGATTCCACCAGCAGCGGCCATGAGGTTGGTTTTCACATTACTGTCTGTCTCCTCGCTTCTGACGAAAAGAAAATTTTCAGAGGAGTAACACTGTAAAAGTAAAAGTTCTTCATTTACAGAGGGCACTACAAAGCAGCTAATTTTCTGACTAGTCACTAACTAATGACTTCAGGTTTTATTGTTAGTTGTTATGAAACACTACTGCAAATCCGGGAGACGCATAAACCAAATCGCCCTAAGAGGAAAAAAGAAGCAACATGGGATCGAACCTCAAATCTATGTTGTTGTGAATCCAAATATTCCCAAGTTGTCCTGTAGAAAAATACAAGGAAAACATAGAAGTTTCTCCCTGCAGGGACTAATTACTAGCTAAAGTACCAAACTTGAAAAGATACAAAAGAGAAGCCCATCCACTCGGAATAAGATAGCAACCTGCATCAATCTGCAGAAGCTTCACTTGGGAAAAATCCATATGAGAAAATTTTACTTTGCTACTAGGATCAATGCTTCGTTCTGTTCATATCTGTAGGCCAAACATTTTTTAGACCCAGTGGCATGCTACAGTTTAGATCTACTCTGCTTGACCGCACAACCTGACCAATGAAATATTCGTGTCAGTGCAGTGGTTAGACTCCTGTTTAGGCGTCTATCACTACAGGTTTAAGTGGCAGCATGTGCATCTCATCTTGGGTTTAGAGTATTAAGGTGGTGTTGTTTTTAGCTTCTGGCTTGTGGCTACTCTCTTAATTTCTGCTAGCACGTATCCCAAAACGCAAAACGGTGTGTTTTTTAAAAACCTTCTATATAAAAGTATCTCTAAAAAAATAAAAAAAAAATCTATTTTTCAAGTTTCTAATAATTAACCATGTGCTAATAATGTTTCTCGTTTTACGTGTGGCTTATAAGTTTTCAAACACCACCTAAGAGTTATTTATACCATAAATTAAGCACCTCAATTTCCAAATCGGTGGTTTAAGTAAGATCTCTACATGTCAGGCATCGATGCTTGCTGCTAGGTCAACGACAAAGTTCTCACATTTCTAGAGCAAGTTCAAGCAGAGGCCTATAATTTAAACAGAGAAGCCAAGTGATTCCAAAGAACCATGCGTTTACATAACATTAAGTACTCACTTCCCTGTGCAGCTAAAGCTACTGAAGGTTCGGTTTGGCCTGTTCCAAGGCTAGCTATTTGACTACTAAGAAGCAAACACTTTCGTTGCCCATGGTGAAATTGGTAGACACGATGCTCTTAGGAAACAGCGCGCAAGCAATGTCTTCTGTAATCAGTATCTTTGTTGCAATGACTTTCAGAACTGACTCGTCTGACGACCAACAATTAATGCTTCTCTTTTTCATTTCAGTAACCAATCTGTCATGTAATTTTGTGGCCAGGATAATTAGTTGGACACTCGAAGTGAAATGCTCGTTTCATCTGAGTCACATAGACTCATCTTGTTTTCATTGTGTTTGTAGTCTGTAATCAACTGAAGAGAGTGATGTTTGTTGAATTGCATAAGAAAATTCGATCAACAGTAGAGTTTGTTGGTTGGAAAAGATTCTCCTTTTAACTATTTAGTCCGTAGTAACTCGAGTGAGTGCCCCAAGAAGCTTAATCTCCGGGGAAGGGATGCTCAAGAGAAAACACAGCAAGAAAACCCATGTGGTTCGGAGTAAGAAAACTACTAATATTTGTACATGTGCAGAAGCTTCATTAAGCTAATCCAGATGAGCAAATCAACTCTTCTTGAAGCATGGACTGTTTTGACTCTACCATTAAACTAACTTATTTTCTTGTTTTGTCTTATGTCGACAGCATTTAATGGCCTTACTTAGTAATCTCCCTAAGACAAAGCTTGGAACTACCTAGCTAGTCAAATCTAACTGAACCCTGGTTGAAATCAACTTTTAACATGTTTCTGTTCTGGTTAATTGCAGCATGCAGTTGGATATGTGAACAATGAGAATTATTATGGGGCCAAAGCTAGTGTTAATGTGTGGTCACCAAGGATAGGTGACCCATCTGAGTTCAGCCTGTCACAGATCTGGGTCATCTCTGGCTCTTTCGGCAATGATCTCAACACCATTGAAGCTGGATGGCAGGTACATGAACAGAGGAATTAGATTCTGCCGTGTTAAACAAAAACTAACGAGTAATTATATGTACTGTTTTGAAAGAGCACTTGTAATTTATTTTCTTTTGCTTCTTCTGCAGGTCAGCCCTGAGCTGTATGGAGACAGCAACCCAAGGTTCTTCACATATTGGACTGTAAGTGTGGCTGCTATGCTAACAGACGTCACATTTTTATTTTTATTTTTTTGCAAAGTAGAATTTGAAGTAACTGACACAACTTTCAGACGGATGCATATCAAGAAACTGGTTGCTACAACCACAACTGCCGTGGATTTGTGCAAACGACCAACAAGATCGCGATCGGCGCAGCTATCACGCCAGAGTCGGTGTACAACGGAAGGCAGTTTGACATTACACTGATGTTATGGAAGGTAACTCTTTTTTTTTTTATCATTTCTTGAGAACTTCATTGGCATATGCAATAATTTGATATACTACTACCACTGCTGCTGCTGCTGCTGTCTACTGAAGCAGCTAATTAAATTCAATAAAAATAGCTATGATTTCTGAACCAATCTTTTTCAGTTCCACTAGGCTACTACTCCTACCTATTGCCACTGTTTTCTAGAAGCTTAAAATTTTTGGATGAACAATAAACACGATATAAACGACACATAGTTTATTGTGCAGAGGCCGAAGATATAAACACATTTCATGATTATATTAAAAAAAAAGTTGACACGCGCATGCATGGTTGATGGTTTTTCAGGACCCCAAGCATGGGCACTGGTGGCTGGAGCTGGGCCCGGGGATGGTCATCGGCTACTGGCCGTCGTACCTCTTCACCCACCTGGCGCACCACGCCAACATGGTGCAGTTCGGCGGCGAGGTGGTGAACACGCGGCCGTCGGGGTCGCACACGGCGACGCAGATGGGCAGCGGGCACTTCCCCGGCGAAGGGTTCGACCGCGCCGCCTACTTCCGCAACCTGCAGGTGGTGGACTGGGATAACAGCCTCATCCCGGCGGCCAACCTCAAGCTCCTCGCCGACCACCCTGCCTGCTACGACATCCAGGGAGGGTCCAACAGCTACTGGGGCAGCTACTTCTACTACGGTGGCCCTGGCAGGAATGTCAGATGCCCTTAGCAAGATTTGGCTTGGCTCTATATATCTTGTTGCTTGATGATGATCAACTCTTGTTTTTTTTTAATTTTGTTCTGTTCTTCTTTGTGATAGGTTGGTTAGTCGATTAATTCTAGGATATTCTATTTGTTAGGCCTTAGCTCTTCAGTTGCTGAATGCATATAGGGGCAATTAATTGAGAGGGATTTGTAAATTTGAGAAGCACCTTAATTTTGGGATCAATATATGCATTCAGTTCACAGAGTAGCATTGGTTCTTAGCTATTCTGGTTTCTTCAGCTTCAAGTGTGGTTTGGAGGAATCACTTTATTAATTACACTTATCGAGATTACCGAGTAAATTAACTTGCTTAATAGACTTTGAGCTAGATAGATCCTACTGTACCTTTAAACAAAGAAAACGAGATTAGACATGTACATTTTTTCTTCTTCTTCTTAAAGATGAACTGTCAGTACCCAGTATACTGACATGGACTATACTCACTCTGCCTTAGACCAAATGCTCACTTGAGCAAGTAATCCCCAACTTCACATTTAAGGGCTTAATTGTGGGGTTCGATAAATAAGTGTCCACGTGGTTGTTGGGTAGGGATCTGCTTAGTTACCTTAGCACCCACCTACTAGTTGGAGTTGGCCAAGCAACAGGAAGCTGAGACACAGCTAGCACATGAATCATGCATGGATGTTAGAGGATGGTGAGCCAGTATGACAATCAGTGACATGCATGATAGTAATTAAGAAAAGAAAGGACATGGATGCAGGGACAAGGCGCAGTTAGCTATGAGAGTGATACATGAGTTTCTTGTCTATAGTTCGTACCGGATACATCGATAAGACCATACCTCTGCAATTTTCCATGAGTAAACGGTCAAGCGACAGCAAAGATTTGTGTAACTGTGCTGCTCTTCTCTGCTCCGTTGGTGCTGATGGGGAGTCTGAATCTGTGCAAGAAGAGCCTATACAGTGGAAATGGCGACGGATGGATGAGGGCATGGGGCTACCGCGTTGGACACCTGCTGGGGTTCGGCGCGGATGCGTGGGCGAGCACCGGCACTACTGGAAATCGGTACATCAGTGCTGAGCCTAAAAGGCTATCAGTGCCAGGTATAGGCCCAGCACCGATGAGAGGGTCTCATCAATGTCGGGTCTATACCCGGCACAGAAAACCTCTCTCCTAAGGGCCAGAAAGACATTAGTGACAGAGAGGTTGTACCTGGCATTGATGGCACTAGCTCATCAGTGCCATGTATTAAGATTACGGCACTGATGGTGTTGCGGCACAGAAAACCTCTCTCCTAAGGGCCGAGAAGACATAAGTGACAGAGAGGTTGTACCTGGCACTGATGTCACTAGCTTATCAGTGCCGGGTATGAAGACTACAGCACTAATGGTGTTGATCATCAGTGGCAAATAGTCCCAATACCCGGCACTAATGAGTTTATCCGAATAAAAAAATTAAAATTATTTATATTTATTTTTTCACCAGAAAGTCACCAGTGCCGGGCATTAGCACTACCCGGCACTGATGACTAGCACCATCAGTGCCAGGTAGTCCCAATACCCGGCACTGATGGGTTTATCCGAATAAAAAAAATTAAAATTATTTACATTTTTTTTTGCTAGACCGAAAGAATAGTAGTCGATCATTTTGTATGTATCGAAGTTTATACACATTATTAAATTAATTTTACAGTATTAATATGAAGTCACGAATTAATTGTTCAATGTATAAAGTCATTATTCAAATATCGGATAGAGTTTACATATCGTCTTTGACGTTATAGTTAGAACAAACATAAATTATTTCATCGCTGAACCACCGATGAATTGATGTCTTCAGATGGTGGTGACGCTCTTCATTCACTCATTGGCCTTCTGTCCCTGGATATATTATGTGCGCCTCTTGGGTTGATGACTTCTCTCATGATGAATTCAGCAAGTTCGTCCTAAAGGCCCTAGATCTGAAGATCCGTTAAGTCACTTGTATCTAAATGATCTCTCTGCATACGAAACAATTAGCATATCGGGAAAAATTTTGAAGCTATTAATACAGCTATTCAATAAACATGTGGCTACAGGAGATATATACCTCTTCTTTATCCATAAATAACATATCATTAGAGAAGTACATCATGTAATGCATCACATAAAACGCACAACGGTTGTTTCCTGATGGTTGTACGAGGCAAGAAAATCCAAGCCTGACACTAAATTCTTTCTTTTTACTTGATCTGTTGTAGTGTCTATGCGTCATATTCAGGGCTTCAATGACCTCCTAAAATTTCAATTGCGCTTTTCGACGGGAGTCCATGACACTGATATGATCAGTACGCATATTGATGACAAGAAGTAGCCAGTGAAAGCTGCGCACATGTATACTTAATTAGATAGATATCTCGTCGGAATTTAGTATGAAATCTATAAATAGAGAGACATACTTGGCACAATATGGCACCAGAACTGTATCAAATTTGGACTTGTTCAATGTTAACGTCCTCGCTAAATAATCCACAACCTCTATAAAGTTGTTGACAATATACGTTTTGTTCACCCATGAAGGATCTATAAAACCAGTTGGGAGTTTGTTCCTCCTGGCTTTCATCATGCACCTTCTGTAAAATAGAAAGATGTTAAACATGCAATCAAAGGAAACCGAATATGAATTCTATTTCTTCGTTGTCTACGTAACTATAATAGTACTTACAAGACCTAGAGCTGCATTATACTGATGTCGAGGGCGTCTTGTTGGTAAAACTAGAATAGGTTTCTGAAACCTACCCACACCACCCCTTCATTGAGAAGGTTGTTGCCATTTTGCGACTCCTGCATGTACCAGTGATATAATCTCCTCATCTGAGTCAGTAGGCCAGAGAGTTGGCTCAGATCTACCAATGGATATCCAATTTTGTATTGATATGCGAGTGGTTCCAGAGGGGCATTAGGGTCTTTCCTTGGGCATTCCAATCCATGACCAGCCTTGAAATTTCTAATAGATTCCTGCCTCAGGTGTTTTTTTCCCACAACTCTCTCACAATCTGATGGCATCGACTGTGGAGTGCCCTGTCTCTTCGCTATGGCGATAAAGAATTGCTGGATCTTAGGATCCACAGGTTCTTTCTTCTCCTCTGTTGGACGGAGGAGCGATGTGATACTACCGCTCATCTCCTTAGAAACTGGTGGAGTTGGCTCACAATGCACTTCTTTGTTCTTCTGTGAAGATGCCGATTTCGTCGGTCGCGCTGACTTGTTAGAAGTAGCATCGCGAGCCCTCTTTTTTTGGTTGGTTCAGGTGGAGGTGGTGGTGTAGAACTCTTCTGGCGTGGTTCCTCTGGTGGCGACATGCGTCCTGGATGATATGGAAAAGATAGAACCTCGTCATCATCCAGAACGATGTACCGCTTCGGCCATGCAATCCGATTATGTACCGCTTGCCCCAGAGTTGTTACGTCGTACTCCGGTGGAATCTCTAGTCTTACGTTCTCGTGCTGAGGCTTCACAATCTCCACATCGATCTTGGCATACCTAATTGAAAGCGAAAGCCCATGTAACACCTGCATGCTCTCGGATGTGTATGTCATGCCCTTAGCCACCTCTTTGCTGAGGTGCTTCCATGGTATGTGGAGCTTGCATGAAGTTGGTCTCATTATCTCGTCGACGGGATATGTTATGTTGCATTGTTGTACTTGATGCTCAGTAGATGCACAGCTGCTCTTTTTACGACCAACTGGGCTAGCTTTTGCTAGGCTAGGCATTACTGTCACGCCTGCTTGCATTTGAGTTAGTGTAGTTTGCAACCTTTTTTCAAACTACGCAGCCAACCTTGTTGTGTGTTCCTGCAACCTAGCTTCGACCTACTGATCCATTGTTGCCTAGAGCTATGATGAGACCTCACTAGTGATTGTTTCCCGCAGAAGACTCATCTCTGCATGCTTGCCCCTACTACAAGATCTATGGCTGTCGACTGATTCTAAAAACCCGAACTTCCATGGAACCATTCCCACTCCCCTCGTGCGGCCAGAGTGCTCTTTGTTCCCAAGGGAGAGCATCAGCTCATCGTTCTCATGATCTGGCATAAACTTTCCCTGTGATGATTTAAGGTTAGCCTCGGCTAACCTTTGGTTTACCTCCTCTTCTCAAGCACCTCTTGAAATCAAGCTCCCGTCATCCGAGAGACTGGACACCCTTGCCATAGAGTACTTTCTCGTTCTCCTTGTCCATCCTTTCACCGCTGTCTGAACACCTTTTTTCTCCAACTCCTCCTCTCGAAGATCCTATTTGTGCTCCTTGTTCAGACAACCTCCAGGGCCAAGATGATAGGAGTCTACATTCTTCAGGGAGTTGGCCTTATTACGTGCGCTAATCCATTGGGCTTCGTCAGATGTCTTATATTCAACGAATTCATCCCAAAAATCCTTCAAGTTTTTCCAACAGGGAAGGTTGAAGTCCGGTCTCTCTCCCTTTGCCACAAAGTTCTTATATAGGCCAGCCTTATACTTCTTGAATAGGGTCGCCATCTTTGTTAGGCTCGCTTTCTTGGCTAGCTCAAGCGAACATGGAGAAAAGGTGATGTTCTCCGTCAGCTTGGACCAGCATATGTTCTTTTCTTCAGCGGGCACCACCAGTAGATCTAGGCGAGTTCGATCAGATCTCCAGGCTTGGTACTTCATAGGAATGAAGTCCCTGACAATACACCCACACACCGTTCTCCAAGCCTTCACAGCAATGAGCGACTCAACAGGGTTACCATTTGCTGCCAGGGCCGTAACTATGTACCTGCCCTTCGGCATTCTGTTTGGTCCTCTTGGAACACGTGCCCCTTGTTCATTGCCGACGGAGGGCTCAGAATGGCCAAATGCCTTCAAAGGAAATTCAATACACCGAGTTATAATGACAGGTGATTTAATCTATAGACTTTAGGTGTTTATTTACCGGCGCGTTCTAGGGTCTTGATTCTCGTTCAAGTTCAGGTAATGGGAGGGGCTTCCGCCCGGGCTTGAGTCCCCATCTATACCACCATTCGGGCCTTGTTCGTGCTCCATTTCTGCCTTTCAAAACTAATAAAAACATATTGATAAACAATATTTCTGCCCTTTCTAAGGTAGGGCAGTAATATGAGAGAATTTTTTTGTCTAGCTACCGATATCTATTGATCTGTACTAAATTGTAACAAGCATATGGATCCTGCTGCTAGATATATGGAGTAGCTAGCTTCCTAAGTGCCTTCAATTTCATGAGTATCTGCAGCTACATTCATAGATATATGGAGGCACAGGCAACAGGATCCCATTCATAGATATATCTGCAGCTATACTCTTTGGGAGAGGATTAGATATATCTGCAGCTACACTCTTTGGGAGAGGATTATATATGAGCTAGGAGGAGAAGAAAATCACAGCTACTCAGTGCTGTCCCAGACAGAACCAAACCATCACAGCTAGTCAGTGCAGTCCCAGACAGGATGATAAACAGCTAGGAGGCCATCTAAAAATGCATGACATACAACATTAACAAATTGCCACTTTGCCAGACAGGAAGCAGCACACAGGGTACATTGCAACATTAAGGAACAAGAGATAAATAATTGCAGCACACAGGAAGCACCATCAACATTGCAGCACACAGTTTTTTTTTCTGGCACAGTGATTACCACCTTCCCCTGAGTGGCTGCAGCAGCACCACCAAACAGATTGTCCAGTTATAAACTTTAAAAATCATATATGCTCGGAATAAAAGTATAATAAAAAATCATGCAGTACTAGTTATTCCTTTTAGTTATGAATCTCTCTTTCGATAGAGAATCAACCAATCCTACTTACCCTTCCAAATTTCAGATCTTTATAGTTTCTAGTTAATACTCCCAGTGCTGACCCTTAGATAGAGAACTCAAGTCTAGCTCTATAAGTGACCCACCTGATCATTCAGTTCTAATTCCTAGGACTATATCCCAATATTCACTCATCAGACTCCAAATTCTATAGCTCTACAAAGCTCTAATGGGGATCCATTAAGTATGAGTTACTGTATGTCCGTAACCCCTTTTAATGCCTTTTGGTTTCACACATCACTTATAACTTCTCTTCAAGAAAAAAAAATGTACATACCCAGTAGATGTCTGTTTCCATGTTTTGTTAGGTGCCCAACTATTTAAGCAGAAGCCCCAAAATAATTCCCACATTCCATTTAGGCTTCATAAGAAAAAGAAAGAGAACAATTCTTTAGTGCCTCATCTAATAGCCTGTCTGTGTGCATGCACACTATAGCGAGCGCTGTCTGCCCTTTACACAGCAGCAACACCAAGCATTTTACATGTGAACTCCGACAAGAGGCGACCATCGACGAAAGAGAGCAACTTGCAAGGCACGCAGGCAGGGAAGCAAAAACGACCAGCTCCATCGATCGCTAGCTTAATAATAAACCAGTCAGCCACGACCACGAAACGAAGCTTCCAGCCCAAAACACACCAAAATCGACGTCTCATCGTTGAGCTAACAATTTTTTTAGCGTTATAAACAGATTCTTGATCTCATGAAGAAATTAATAAACCAGTCAGGCACACCAAGTAACACGTTCAGAAGTATTCAACTATCAACTAATTCTTGATCTCATGAAGAAATTAATCCTACTCTTATTTCCCTGGTCATTCTTTTCAAAATCTTGACACAACGAATCTAACAGCACAAATTCAGAGCAAGACAGGGAGGGAGAGGAAGCCGCCGTGTACATACCTCTTCTTCTTCCCTCTGTGCCTCTCTCTTCCCCTTCTCCGACCAAAAAGAATCCGGCTCGGTGGCTCGTCTGCGGTGGACGGCGACTCTCGCGGGAGACCTTGCTGATTGGATCTGTAAGCAACATATAGAGAGCAAGAAGGGGGATGAGGAGAAGGGGGAGATGACCTCCGGCGGCGGCAGAGCCTCTCCGTCGATGGCGGCGGCGGCAGCGCTCCGGGGTGGCGTCCAGGCGACGGTGAGGCACTCCAGACGGCGGCTCGTCTGCGGTGGCGGCGGTGGTGGCTCGTTGGCAGCGGCGGTGGTGCCTCGTCTCCGGTGGCTCGTGGCGGCGGCGGTGGCTCGGGTATAGATCGATGAGGAGGCAGAGCTAACTGATCCGGGTATTATAAATAGCCAGTACAGATGAGTAATATCTATACCGGGTATTAATAATATCGGCTTAACCCTAAAATATTAATATAAATAAATAAAAAAGCATATTTTCTTATGATATTTTATTTATCATTTTTATTTTTAGTGGATTAAAATAGTAATCGAAATAAATACTAAAAGCATATTATCTCGTGACATTTTATTTATCATTTTTATTTCCAATGGATTAAAATAGTAATCAAAATAAATACTAAAAACATATTTTCTCATGACATTTTATTTTTAATTTTTATTTCCAGTGGATTAAAATAGTAATCTAAATAAATACTAAATAGTAATCAAATATTACATGGACACATTGCTTCAAATTTAGGCATCGATAATTAAACATAAAAACTAAATTATTATCTCTATTTTGCTGGAACAAGCACACCCTCCTTATGATCACGACGTATGTATATGGCGTCCTTATCGAGCAGATCTTCATCACCCATGTTGACGTTACTACGAAGGGAGGTATCTCAAAGTCCTGAGTATAGTCTTCTTCGCTAATAACGGTGTCAACTCTAATGATCTTTCTTTTTCCTTAAAGAACCAAGTGGCGTCCCTTGGCTGATTAGTCAGTCACATAGAAGACTTATGTTACGTCATTAGTAAGTACAAATGGCTCATCATTGTATTCGACTTGCTTTAGATTTACGGTAATCACTCCATCTTTTCCAATCCTTATGCCCATATTGATATTGATCCATTAGCAACTAAATAAAGGGACCTTAAGAGGTCCATAGTCCAGCTTCCATATATCATTTATAACTCCGTAGTATGTGTCCTTGTGGCCGTCATTGTTGTAGGCATCATAGTGGACAACACTGTTCTGGTTTGTACTCTTTGCATCTTGCTCTTCGTATAGAAAGTAAACCCGTTAATAACATATGCTTCGAATGTCAAGATTGTGTTAGATGGTCCTGGAGCCAGATGCCTCAGCTGCTCATTGTCTGTACCCGTATTAATGATATGCACTTTCAACCAATCACCGAAACGAAGCCTATGTTGCTTCAAGATCCATGCTTCTAACTTTGCATGATTTTGTCTACGTAGCATGTTCAAGTGAATATCGAAATATTGGGACACTACTACTAATTGTTGCAGCACCGCGAAATGGGCTTGCCGAATCGATACGACATTAGGAGCGTATATTGATTTCTGACCGATTGTTCGTTTACCATGTAGCCTCCCCTCATGGCGAGAGAACGGGACACCAACGGTTTGAGATCCATATAGTCGATACCGAACTTGACGACCTCCTCGGTTGAAATACCCTCGACAATGATGCCTTCCGAATGGGACCTGTTACGGACGAAACCCTTCAAAACTCCCATGAACCTCTCGAAAGGATACATTTGGTGTATATACGCGGGCCTAGGATTCTAATCTCCTTCACAAGGTGAACGATGAGATGCACCATGATATCGAAAAACGAAGGAGGAAAACACATCTCTAGCTGGCAGAGCATAATAACCACGTCTTCCTGAAGTTTCTGCAGCGTTGTAGGATCCATGACCTTTTGTGAGATAGTATTGAAAAATGCACACAATTTTGTTATTGGTCCACGGACCTTCTCTGGTAGAATGCCTCTTATCGCAATGGGGAGCAGTTGTGTCATCATCACGTGACAATAATGTGACTTCATACCAACTAATTTCTTCTCTTCATATTGACCTTTGTTCTAATGTTGGACGAGTATTCAGATGGTATCTTTGTCGATGTTTTACACCGGCAATAAATATATGGGGCTACTCGGCGGATGGAAACTCAGTAGATTGCAAAGGAACACAGGGAGATTTTATACTGGTTCAGGTCCTCGATGTGAGGTAATACCCTACGTCCAGTTTATATGTATTCCTTTGAGGAATTATGGTGGCGGTTCTGATGAACCATATGGCTGTGCCCTCAAGGGGTGCCCTGCCTCCCCTTATATACTGGGGGACAGGGTTACAAGGTAGGAGTCCCCGCCGAATTCCGACTAGGAGATCTCCCCTTAGAGATATAATGTACCCGGCTAGGACTGTATATTCCTTATTGTACAAGGCAAGGTCTGCCGAGTGTTACCATATCTCTAATTATAAGCCTAGGCCCATCCTCTATCCGAGTGGCCCATATGCTGGTTATGAGGTACCCGGGGCCCATGGCACCCACAGTAGCCCCTGAGACCTTCATAGTTGAGTCACAGCTGATGCCGAGTGCTCATCCTCCACGGTGAAGTCTTCCCGAGTGCATTGCTCCCGAGTACTCTTTGTCCGAGTGCTTCTTCTCCCGAGTCCTGCTTCATGTCAGCTGGCAGCGAGGCTATGAAGGGCTCGATGTAGAAGTATGAATAGTGTGCGCCGAATAGGCGCACCTATTAGGTGTAGCCCCCGACTTTGTGCTTAATTGTGAAGACAATTAAACATAAAGTCAAAGATCTTTAACCTTGTAGTCTTTCCCGAGTAGTATACCACTGGTATATGAGACTCTTCGGAATCATGTCAACCGGAATATGATTTTATAGTCTTGCCGAGCAGGGAACTACTCGTATGTAGGACTCTTCGACTTCATGTCAGTCGGAATGTGTGTTTATAGTCTTGTCGAGTAGGATGCTACTCGTACATGGGACTCTTCAACTTCATGTCAGCTGGAAAGGGGGTTTATAGTCTTTTCCGAGTGGCGTCCCACCCAAAAGTTAGACTCCTCCGCGTCATGTCAGCGGGAATGAGGGGGTTTATAGTCTTTCCTGAGTGGCGTCCCACCTAGAAGTTAGACTCCTCCGCGTCATGTTAGCGGGAATGAGAAATTTATAGTCTCTCCCGAGTAGTGCACTACTTGAAAGTTAGACTCTTCCGCATCATGTCAGCGGGAATGATGTTGCTCATGGCAACTGATGGCCACGCATGTAGGCCGAGTACCACTTTATGAAAATAAATCCACGGCGTGGTCAGGTGTACCCGAGAAAGATACCTGCATCCCCAATTTTAATGAAGACCAGCTTGTGATCCTTATAAGGATATATCCTCGAGACCTGGTGGATAAAACAGATACCCAAACATATATGTTTAGCAATAAGACTCTCATGGAGCATATCTGTTTACCTCATTGGCTCCTGTTGGTAGCACCAGCGCTATAATTTCAACTCAGCCTGTGGGCGGCACACATGGAGCATGCTACTGTAGGAACTCATATCTTGGTGGCTGCTATCAAATAAGCCGGCCTGAGCCGACCTATCCAGCATAGCTCTATAGAAGTATCATCCATCGTATGTCAGGATGAGTATTTTGGTGTCGGTAACCGCAATCAGCCAGAGAAATCCTTATTCGCAAGCCTTTCCGACTTATGTTCTGGATGCAGCCTGGTTGCCACAGGTGCCCGAGCAGATATGTTGCAGGATCTGCTTGCCCTCCTCAGGTGTGACGCAGTGCATGAGAACTCCGGATGCGCTTTGACGATGTAAGTCTTCTCTGACTTCAGAAGAGCCGAGCAGGGTACCTGAACCTTGCATTAGCATAGGATTCGGCTAGCGACCCTCATGGGGCATACCCTACCCAACAGAGTTATAGCCAAGCGAGGTACCCGAACCTTGCATTAGCATAGGATTCGGCTAGCGACCCTCATGGAGCGTACCTCACCCAGCCGAGTGATATACGAACCCCGACTAGTGCCGGAAGTCGGTTGTCAGCTCACATGGAGCGTAGCCGGGGAAGATGACGTCCCGACTGGCGCAAGTACTCGGTAAGTAGCCCTCATGGAGCATCCCGAGTGTATTTTGGCAGACTTGTCCAGCCCCCGAGTGTAGGAGATAGGCTTGCAGCCCTGAGTTCCTGTGACGCGTATCCGGAGCTGGGCCTGCAATATAAAGATATCGGATGAGTAGCATTTGACGATGAAAACAATCACCCAAATAAAATGTATTTTACAATATATGTAAATTCATGTTCTTTCTCTTATTGATATTAATTTCCTCAAGTAGTTGACCCCTTACGTTTAAGCACTCTGCCCGACTAGTCATAGCCCCCGAGCGTCGGGAGTTGGCTCATGGCTCTTTCCCAGACACGCGTTTTGTGTGACTTGAGTTCGTCTTTCATGGAGCAAAGTTTCACGGATCAGGATTTATGCTACTTGAGTACTTTTGCAATCATTTAAGAGCAAAAACAGAGAAGAGTGCAGCTTGTGCACCTATTAGGTGTAAGCGGCATTGGCAAGGCCGAGTGAAGAGATCAGAAAGCGACTTAGCTGTTCGGTATTTCGGAGTGGGGATGCCATCCTTGTGTTTGAGCTTGTGAGCCCCCGAGCATATCACTTGTTGTTCTGACAATCTTCAGTTGTTGAAAGTCGAAGACGATTGTGACCGACTGCCACAATGAAGCCGTCTGACTTGTGTTTGCGATTCCCGGCTTTAGTCGGGACCGCGTCGTCGGTGCCCTCCCGCTTCTTCTGTCAGGATGCCTTTTTACCTTCAAGGGCCTCAGCAACAGCGTGGGCTGAGTCGGCGTATTTGTTTGCCATGTCGAATAGAGCCTTGACAGAGTTGGGAGGCTTCCGAGTGAATTTGTCGATGAACGAGGTGTCTTTGACTCCTTTTCGAAAGGCGGTGATGACGACCTCGTCCTTGATGTTCGGGATTGAATTTTTCTTCTCAGAGAACCTCTTGATGAAGTCACGAAGAGACTCGTTCTTCCTTTGATGCAACTGATACAAGTCGTACTCAGAAGATGGCCTCTCGTATGTTCCCTGGAAGTTGGCGATGAAGCGTTCTCGGAGTTCTGCCCATGAGCCGATTGATTGCTTGGGGAGTCCTGTTAGCCATGTCCTCGCTGAGTCGGCTAAAGCGACTGGGAGGTAGTTAGCCATGACTTTGTGATTTCCTCCAGCTACTCGGATCGCCAGAGTGTAGACCGTGAGCCAAGACTCGGGATTGGTCTTGCCGTCGTATTTGTCGATGCCTGTAGGCTTGAAACCCGACGGCCAGTTGACCTGCTGTAGCTCCTGGGTGAAGGCCGGTACTCCATCTTCATGAGGACTCCGACTCCGACTACGGCGGCGAAACCGCTCGTGGTGGAAGCCGAAGCACTCGTTGTTGTCTTCCAGTCGGCATTGTTCGTCTTCCCCGTGTTCGTGGTGCCGAGGATTGATGTTCTGCCGAAGATCATGTCGTAGTCGGCCTTGGAGATCCTGATTATCCCGACGGTTGCTTCGATGCTGCCGGTTGTTGGGGTTGCCGAGTGACGTTTGGCGTGACTCCGCGTGCTGCCGACTAGAGCCGGCCGCTCGACGTCGCTTTGAAGTGGATGAGACTGCCGTTGGGGAAACTGACCGACTGGTCGTATGAGTGTATCACCCGACTGTTGGTGCTGCTGACATGCAGCAGCGGTAAGCATGGCTTTTATCCTTGCGATGGTCGGGGTGGCCTAGTGGTCAGGCCCAAGCTGGATCGTGTCCAGTAGGGTTGCGGCGGCCACGATGTTCTGTTGTGGCGTGACGAAGACGTCGTGGTCGCCGACTTTTGTTTGGAGGGTTTGTTGCTGAGCGGTTCGCCTAGCCCTGTGTAGGCCGTCGTTGCGGGCGTGCAGGCGTCTTGCTTCTTCCTCCTGTTGTTCTCGCAGTCGGCAGGCTTCCTCCTCTTGTTGCTCGTGTAGTCGGCGTGATTCCTGAGTAGGAGTAGAGCCTTTGGACGCCATGGAGATTTCTCGTGGCGAGGAGAAGCTTGCCAAACTGCTGTCCGACTTAGAGTCGGAATCCGACTGAGAGTCGTAGTCCGACCGAGAGTCGTAGTCGGAATAGTTGATGGGGGTGATTATAACTCCAACCTCCCTAGATCCGATCTCGAGCGGCTCTAGGCCGTATCCGAGTCGAACTCTAGGGGATCGGGCTGGCCGCGTCGGATGATGATTGAAGGTATCCGCGGCGTCGCCGAGTCTGTACGGGAGATTGACGATCTCTTCCCTTCTTAGCTCGATCCCGGCCGGCTCAAGACCGAGTCCGAGTCGAACACTAAAAGGAAGAGTTGTCCCAAGACTTAAGCAAGTGGAAGATTGCCGCAGCAAGTCGATGATGGTTGCTGCAGCATCATGTGGGCCGACTGGCGCAGAGCCGGCTGGTTCCCTGGCAGATCGAATCGAGTCCGAGCCGGCCAAGGTAAGGTTGCCGAACTTGTCAGCGATGAAGTCGAGGCTTCCGAATGTGATCGTGTCACCAGTGGAGAATTTGTCGCCGTCGACTCCGGTTGCTGGATCCATCGAGCTTGTAGATGTAGATCGCGCCGAAGCCCCTACCTGGCGTGCCAACTGTCGATGTTTTACACCGGCAATAAATATATGGGGCTACTCGGCGGATGGAAACTCGGTGGATTGCAAAGGAACACAGGGAGATTTTATACTGGTTCAGGCCCTCGATGTGAGGTAATACCCTACGTCCAGTTTATATGTATTCCTTTGAGAAATTATGGTGGCGGTTCTGATGAACCATATGGCTATGCCCTCAAGGGGTGCCCTGCCTCCCCTTATATACTGGAGGACAGGGTTACAAGGTAGGAGTCCCCACCGGATTCCGACTAGGAGATCTCCCCTTAGAGATATAATGTACCCGGCTAGGACTGTATATTCCTTATTGTACAAGGCAAGGTCTGCCGAGGGTTACCATATCTCTAATTACAAGGCTAGGCCCATCCTCTATCCGAGTGGCCCATATGCTGGTTATGAGGTACCCGGGGCCCATGGCACCCACAATCTTGACTCCATGCAAGTATTCATAAAAACTGGTTTTCTCGGCCTTAGTGAGGGTGTAGGAGGCAGCCGGGGGGTAGTGACCACCACCATCTTTTTCTTGAGGGTGCAACTCTTCCCAGATTGCAAGTTCTTTGAGGTCATTCCTTGACTTGAGTGTATCCTTTGTTTTCCCAGGCATGTTCAGCAAGATCCCAATAAGACTTTCATAAACATTCTTCTTGACGTGCATGACATCGATCGCGTGACGAACATCTAGATCCACCCACTATGGCAAGTCCCAAAATACAGATTTCTTCTTCCACATAATTGGCACGTCGTCACGTGATAGTGCAGTGCAACATCCCCTACCAAGGGTAACTCTAACGTCCTTCACCTTTTGGAATATCTTTTACCCGGTTGTATGCCTAGAAGCCGTACCATCTTCCACGGTCCCATCAAACTCTCTCTCTTGTTCTTGCGGTACGGGTAGTGTGAACGGAGGAACCTCCAGTGACACATTTAAACCATTTTTCTTAAGTTAGGGAGCCATAGGTGCACAGTGTCATCCAAGTATTGCACACATGCGTTGGCTCCTTTCACGGTCTGTCCTGCGAGGTTGCCTAGCACCGGGTAATCATTGATTGTGACGAATAACGTTGCACGCAAATCAAAGTAGGTCCTTTTATACTCATCCCACACCTGTACGCCATTTGTCCAAAGCTCGACAAGATCTTCCACTAATGGTTTTAGGTACACATCAATATTGTTGCCGGGTTGTCTTGGTCCTTGGATAATCAGTGGAATCATCATGTACTTGCGCTTCATACATAGCCAAGAGGGAAGGTTGTAGATACAAAGCACCACTGGCTAGGCGCTGTGACGACTACTCATATCGCCGAACGGATCCATTCCATCCGTACTTAGTCCAAATCTTACATTTCTTGTTTCTGACGCAAACTTGGTGTACTTCCTATCAATGTTTCTCCATTGGGCTCCATCGGCTGGGTGCTGAAGCATTCCATCTTTCTTACGCTCTTCGGCGTGCCATCGAATCATCTTCACGTGGTCTTTGTTTGTGTACAGACGCTTGAGTCGAGGAATTATAGGAAAGTACCACACCACTTTTGTCGGGACTCGCTTCTTGTGCTTCTCACACTTGTCCGCTTCATTGATACTGTCCATGTGTTTGTATCGGGATACCTGATATACCGGGCATGCCTCTAGGTCTGTATACTCTTTGCGATAAAGAATACAGTCATTTGGACATGCGTATATCTTCTGAACTTGTAGTCCCAGTGGACAGATTACCTGCTTGGCCCAGTACATTGTCTCTGGCAGGACGTGATCCTCTGGAAGAATCTCCCCCAAGAGAGACAGTAGCTTTGTGAAGCTTTTATCTGACCATCCATTGCTTGCCTTGAGATGCAGCAGTGACAAGATCGCATGCAATTTTGTCTCGTTGCAGGCGGAAAAGAGAGGTGTCTCAATGTCCCTACGCATGTGGTCAAAATTCTCTCTTTCCCTATCGTCAGTCTTGTACCCATCACCCTCCCCGTCGCACAGTATTTGATCCAGACCAACTTCTGCAGGGAGGTCATTGACCGACGGGGATGGACCATCATCATCAAATTCCCGTCCTTCCTCATTCAACGTATCAATACTCGTTGCACCAGGTGTCTCATTCTTATTTTCACCGTGTTTGCTCCAACAGGTATAGCCAGGCATGAAACCACGTGTCATCAAGTCTTCATGAATTTCTTACATAGAAAGACCTCTCCCGTTCTTGCAATCAATACACGGGCATAGTATGAAATCGGCATTTTCTCGCACCTTGAATTCCTCCGCCGTGCTCAGAAATGTAGCTACTCCGTTAATATACTCTACGGAGCTGCGCTTCGAATTGTACATCCACCGACGATCCATCTGTATAATTTCATAAGAATTATATAAAATGCAAATATCTTGTTAGTAAATAATCT
This sequence comes from Oryza meyeriana var. granulata, assembly GCA_003991445.1. Classification (NCBI taxonomy): domain Eukaryota; kingdom Viridiplantae; phylum Streptophyta; class Magnoliopsida; order Poales; family Poaceae; genus Oryza; species Oryza meyeriana. Next base: position 332,742 of record RYFJ01001359.1, read on the forward strand.
AATATTTCACAGTTTGCAATTATTATAACACATACAAAGGAAATAAATTAAGCTAATTGATTAACAAACCATATTGATTAACACTTGACAACATTGTTGTATAAAAGGAATAAGAGTGCGGAAATTGGAAATTGTACTAACCTCTTGAGCTTCCAAATATACCAAAAATAGCTTCTAAAGTTTCAAGGATTCAAAAAAAGAACAAAATTTTGCCCCTCCTCTCGAGCTAGATGAGCAGAACCACCTGTTTTGCTATAGCAGCTCGAGAAGGGAGGTGGGTGTAGATATTTATAGGGTCAGTCATCAGTGCCGGTTGGTAATACCAACCGGCATAGATGGGTTTCCCGCCCAAATCCCTCAAATTGAGTATCACCCAACACTGATGGGGGGACCATCAGTGCCGGTTGGCGGCAATAACAAGCACCGGACCGGCACTGATGAGGGGGGCCTCATAGGCCACACAGGCATATAGGCAAATGTCCAGGAACGCGCCCCCTCTTAGCGCATGTGCCGGCGCCATATGCCATGCCATGTGCCTCACACAGAGCCCACATGCGTCATGTGCCATATGCCCGCACACTGACCTATACGCGCAACCGCGAGGGTCGGCTTTGATACCATTTGTAACAGCCTACCCTCTAGAACCGCGTAGCCAAGCCCATCCAACGGGTAGGCCCACTTACACATAGCACCCCACTTATACTTTCATCCTCACTTCATGTAAAAGGGTTAACCCGGAAGTGCTATGGTTGGAGGGACAAGGCTTTATAAGTTGGTTCAACTCTTACTCAACTAGCAAGGTGGTACTAATTAAGTACACATAGCACTCATGGGCCGCATAGGCCAGATTCTAATTGGCCCAGGATGTCACAGTTACATAGGCCAATCGGCCAAATATTATGATTCAGCAGAAGTTTGTCTACCCATACCACATGCAACCCACTAGGGGTAAACCCCTTAAAGAATCAAATCTTGAAGAATCAACGGATCCCGTAGCGTTCAACCTACAGCAAAGGTTAATAATAATAATACAAGCAAGAGTCAGTATATTACTGAAATAATATACTGGCAAGGACAATCCTATATCACTACATGCAAGCTCTAAGTCAAGGAGAGGCTATTTGTAGGTTTATTTTGCATAAAGCAAATTTTAGTTCACAATTAGTTGCAACAGTATTTAGTAAAGCAATAAAACATGTATAGTATATAAAGAAAGTGATCAACATAATATAAGTAGCATACTTGTTACCCTCCCTGGCAACAAGTCATCATAATCATCAAAAATCACCAACCCATATCCTAATTTCATAAACACATTTGTAAAGTGCAAATCTATACTCATGACACATCACTATGTCGCTCATAACCACGAGCACGGCTAACCGATTAGTTTTGACTCTGCAGAGTTTGTACAACTTTACCCACATGATGTGAATTCTCTAGTTTGTCTTGTGCTCATGAAGCACTACCACACTCTGCACGTTGAGTGCGGTCTAGAGGTCACAACGTAGCATTTACATTGCTCAATGCCTAGCCTTGCACTAGCGATAGCAAGTGGAAATTGTAACATCCTGAGTTTTGGAACTCAAATAAAAGGAAAAAAATTCAAATAAACAAAAATCGTGCCAGTCAAAATCCTAAATTTCAAAAATTGCATCATGCTGGCTTTGTCGAATTCTTGTGTGTTACTGTACTAGTGCCAAGGAAATATTCCTTGTTTAAACTAACAAAAATTAGTTTGCACTTGTATTTGAAAACCTCCCTACCAACACTATAAAATTCCTTGTTTTAATTTATAAAAATTTTATTTGCAAATTCAAATTTTGGCCCTAGTTTGGATAAGCCCAAATCTTTCCCTAAGCCTTGGCAGGACCAACTGGGCAGGCCAGCCCACCAGGCCAGCCAGCAGACCAGCCCAGGAGCTGACGCAGCCACTAGCCAGGCCTACCAGGCCGAACACCCCTTCCCTCGGTCGCGGGCCAGCTGCAGCAGGTCGACCCAGCTGCCGAGCCAGCCTGCCGAACTGCCCACCGAGCCAAGCTGTGAGAACCCCACCGCCGAGTCCCGCGGCCGTACCACCTCACCGCCGTCCTAGACAAACGCTTGGCCGGGTCTCGCCGCAGGCGAAGCCCACGACCGCTTCTTCCCGCCCCGCTGTGCCTCGTCGTTGCCGGAGGCTGCCGCGCCGGGCACAAACCCTAAGCCTCGAGCCTCCCATTGCCGTGCGCCGCAGCTCCCCTACCTGCCCCTCTTGTGCGCTGTGCACAGTCAGGCAGGCGGACCGGACCGCGTCATGACAAGCCACGGTCGTCACGCCGCGTGCGCCTCCTCTCTCCCCTGCTCGTGTGCCCACCAAGCCTCAGTTAGCCGCACAGGGGTGTAATCATTGGTGCCAGGAGACCGGCCCCGCTGGGAAACCAATCCGCCCCGCCACGCGCCGCGTCCATTGGAGGGGGGGATGAACCTCTTTTGCCCATCCCGCATCCTTGTCGATGTTTTGTATCGGCAATAATAATATGGGGCTACTCGTGAGACCTAAACTCGATGGATTGCAAAGGAACACGAGACAGTTTATCTTGGTTCAGGCCCTCAAGGTGAGGTAATACCTACTTCCAGCTGTTGTGTATTGCCTTTGAGGTTTCTCTGGTGAGATTCTGATATTATATGATTCTTTGCCCTCAGGGGCGCCCTGCCTCCTTTTATATACCAAGGAGACAAGATTATAGGGTAGGAATCCCAGTCGAACTCTGACCAAGGGATTTTCTTCTAGGAATACAACGTACCCGACTAGGACTATATCCTTTCCTTGTCATGCAAGGTAATACATGCCGAGTCCTATTGTATCTCTAATTATAAGGTTAGGCCCATCCTTTATCCAAGTGGCCTTAATGCTTCTCATGAGGTACCCGGGGCCCATGGCCACCATAGCAGCCCCTGAGACCTTAATAGTTGAGTTACAGCTGATGCCGAGTGCTCATCCTCCTTGGGGAAGGCTTTCCGAGTGCTTTGCTCCCGAGTACTCGTTGTCCGAGTGCTTTGCTCCCGAGTACTCGTCGTCCAAGTGTTTCTTCTCCAAGTCCTGCTTCACATCGGCTGGCTACGAGGCTATGAAGGGCTTCATGGTAAAATATGAATAGTGTGCGCCGGATAGACGCACCTATTAGGTGTAGCCCCCGACCTTTTGCTTAATTGTGAAACAATTAAACATAAAGTCAAATATCTTTAACCTTTTAGTCTCTCCCGAGTAGTATACTACTTTCAGAAATTAGACTCTTCAGCATCATGTCAGCTGGAAGAATTTTTGCTCAGGGCAATTTTTGGCTAAGCATGCAAGCCGAGTACCACTTAATGGATTTTAACCGAATATGTGGTCAAGTGTACTCGAGAGATATCTGCATCCCTAATTTTAATAGAGACCAGCTATTTGATCCTTATAAGGATATATCCTCAATACCTAGCAAATAATGCATATATCTGAATATATGTGTCCAGCAATTAGGCTTTTATGAAGTATATCTAATTATTTAATCGGTTTCTTTAAATAGCATCTGCACTATGATTTTAACATAGCCAGCAGTCGGCTCAACAGAGCATGCTATTTAGAAACTCATATCTTGTGGCCTAATACTGAATTAGTCGGCCTAGGCCCACTTATCAACACAGACTTTATAAAGCAGGGAGAGAGAAGATTCCTCCTTCTCCAATCCGCCAATCGTTTCATCTTCCAGCTTTCATGCCTAAATTTCACGCTTCGCCTCGCTAGGGTTCGTTGTAGCCTGCGCCCCCACTCGAGACTCGCTTGATTCTACTCTGCCGCATCCATTCCAAGCCTCCACAAGTTATTCCCCCAAATCTTTTCACCTCCGACGATGCCAAAAGCCCCATTTGAGATCCCTGATATGACCGTCGGAGTCTGGCCGATGTCAGACTGCAGCCTGGTGAAGTTGAAACTGCTGGAGAAGCGGTTGATGCTGCAACGTCAGGATGCAATCCATTGGCACACTGTAGAGGGGGAGTCGATTCCAGCGCCCAAATTTGGTGAGACCGTCGTCTTAACCTCATTTTTTTTATCACGATCTTGCCCTCCCTTCCTTGGATTTCCTTCGCCAACTTCTGTCTTCCTATCAAATAGAGTTAGTGAACTTGAATCCCAACTCTATCCTTCACATCTTCATCTTCGCCACTCTATGCGAAGCCTTTCTAGGGGTTAAGCCCCATTTCAATCTTTTTCATTACCTGTTCCACATCAAGCCCCAGCCATCCAAGAACAAAATCCAAACCATTGGGGGGCTGGTCTCCAGCTTAGGAACGAGATGAAGATAACTTATCTCAATGTTCCTTTGAAAACCTCTCTCAAGGGTTGGCACAGAGAGTGGTTTTACTGCTTAAACCTTGAGCCCTCTCTGCCCCCTTTTTCTGGCTCTCCACCAACTGTCTTGCCATCCTGGTCATCAATGCCAACGTACAAGGTAATAGGGCAAGTGTACCAGCTACTGGAGAAGACCGACCTCCTAAAGAGCAAAGGGCTGACTGGTCCTTGGGTGGCAAGGTGTTTCCTCAATCGCCGCACCAGGCCATTGAAAGCCAGGAGCCATTTTGGCTAGAATTACCAAGGCAAGGATGACCCTAGTCGTGAATGCCCCGACGTAGTCGACAAGAACAAGGTCACTGATACCCTGCTTGGCTTCTTCGTCAATGGGGTGGTGGAGACTAAGGACAAAGAACACGCCCCCACGCCCTACGCCAGAGCAGGCCTCAGCAACAGGTAATCTTAAAGATTGATATTGGATTGTTATCCTTCTGTGATGAATGTTTGTGGATTTCTATCTTGGATTGTTCTGCAATGCATGATGTATGTGGTTAAAATACTTGTAGGACTGTGTGGAGTTTGATAATGACTCCCAAAATCAGCTGGCCACCAAATTGAAAAAGCAGTCGGCCAGCCCTTCTGTTGCCCAACCCAGCTCCAAGAGGGCTGGGAAGAAGCCAATTGAAGACCCAGGCAAGAAGAAGATAAGCACACCGAGTGCAGCGCCAGGGAGCCTGAAGATCAAGGGCCCTGCCAGTTTAGCTCCTAGGCCGCCAAGCCCAAGACCTACATCACCAAGCCCAAGGCCAGCGCTACCGAGCCCATGGCCAACACCACCAAGTGCCTCGACCACCTAGTCAGCTGCATCAGGAATAGAGTCGACTGGGGCCAAATCACCACCGCCGACTGCTGTGCCGATCGGCCCGATAGCAGGCTTTCAAGCCCCTTGCTGACATCTCCTGGAGCTCCTCAGTGGAAATTCAAGACTTCCAAGAGGTAATAAAAAATATCTTCAATCTTCTGAGAATCTTGAATGATGTAGTAGTGTCTTGACATATGGCATATCATGCATGAAGCGAGTTGACATAGATCCCAAGGGAACTACGCCAGCAACTCCTGCCACCGAGCCCATCCTAGCCGAGTCAGAACCAGCAATATTACCTGCTGAGCCAGAGGCTGCCCCAACTCTAGAAGATGGAGCAGTCCTGACAGCAGAATTACTAACGCCGGCCAACCAGGGAGTGGATGCTAAAGCTACTGCTCTAGCCAGCTCCAGCCCCCAAGTAGATCACCAAAGCCCCTGCAGCTACCGAGCTCAAGGTCAGGACCCCATCGCCAGTGATATCGTCGTCTTCTGATGAAGGAGATCTCCCCAAGCTTGAAGCCCCTCTGCGCAACTTCCCAATGACTTTTTATTGGGTCACCCCGAGAGAGTTGCAGAGAGCTACGAGCACGACGAGACAACAGCACTAAGAGAGCACAGAAATCTTATGTATGCTGCAATTGCTGCGTCCAAGGGAGTCCAGGTATGTAGTGAGTCTCGCCATGTTGAGTGCTTGATAACTCCTGTTGATTTGGTGTTGCACCGTCTGACTCTGATTTCCCTTGGTCTGTGCTAAGCAGAAGATAGTCGATCGCTCGGAGAAGATGAACAAAGTCCTGACTGAGCTCGTCCCCCCCAACTACAACAACTACACCAACTTCAGGTTGCCAAGGACGACCTGGAGCGAACCAGCCAAGGAAGGGAAACGTGGCTGAGGGGGTCAGTAGATAAGCTCAGGGACGAAAATTGGGCTCAAGTTGAAAAAAATCAGAAGTAAGTCTTCTGTGTTGTCCTCCCGAGTGAATCCCAAGTAGATTTCTTCAGCACTGTTGATTCTGGTTCTGACTACAATCTTGAGTTCTTGATTATTTTGATTTGCAGCCCTCGAAGTTGAGTTGAAAGCCCAGACAAAGGAGAGGGAAAAACAGGATAAAAAGCTGAAGGAAGTGGAGAAGGCCAAAGCCAAGGTGGAGGCCGACTATGCCAGTAAGTCTCCTGCTTGATTATGATCTTAGCCCAACTGCTTGTTACTCCAACTGATTGTCTTGGTTAACCAATATCTTTGTCGATGCATCTGAATAGCTTCGAAAGCCAACGCCTAGATTTAGTTTGGCGCCTTCGCAGAGGAAATCAAGATGATCAAGGAGTCACAGGAAGTCTTTGTTGAATCTGTGAAGGGGCTCCTGGATATCATGCAACCTCACTATCCCGGGACTAGCTCCAGTACCATCACCCAAGTGCATGAACGCCTAAGTGAAGCCCTGAGTATCTTAAAGAAGTACTGAGATGAGCGTGTAGCTGTCGGCGTCGCCTAAGTTCTCGCCATGACCAAATCAATCTACCCTAGGGTAGACATCGAGGCCGTTGGTGAGGGTTTTGCCGAGGGGACGACTCCCAAAGAGGCACTGGAGCTAATCAGCCAGGTGAGGCCAACCGCGGAGGCAATCGCCAGGGACCTGAGCATGTAAAAAGGAACGATTATGCAGTCAGTGACTATTGATGAACATATATGACTTTTGTAAATACATTTGTAAATATCTGTAAAATACTACCGAGTGGTTGCTTATTCTAAGTCATCATTAGCTTTACCCGACTACGTAGTCTACGCCAAGTAGACCGAGAGAAACTAAGAAAAACGTTCCCCTCTGATAGCTATACTCGGGCAAACTTAACAGAACTATTGTAGAACTTCATGACTTAGATAAAACAAGCTCAGATTTTATTAACAAGGCACATAATACATGCAGTCCCTGACTCACTACTCGGTTGGGACAAGCGATATAGTGAGTTAGAGAAAAATCTTTATTCATATGTATAGAGAAAATACAAGACTCAGGTATAGAAAGGATGTAGCTGTTCTATATTCTATGAGTTGCTAACTAGGGCACCATCTTCAGTCTTTAGTTGGTAGGCGCCCGGATGTGTTACCTCAGCGATAATGAATGGCCCTTCCCATAAAGGGGATAGTTTATGCCTATATTTGGTGGTTTGTATTTTTCTTAGGATGAGATCTCCCACCAAAAAGGCATGTCCACGAACATTCCGACTGTGATAACGACATAGGCCTTGAAGATACCTTGCTGACTGAATAGTTGCGATGTCTCTTGCTTCCTCTAACTGATCGAGTTCAACTAGTCGGTCTTCGTTTGATTTGTCTTCTGAGTGGGCCCAAACTCGTGAAGAGCCAAACTCCAACTCGGTTGGTAACATAGCCTCAGCACCATAGACTAGGAAGAAAGGGGATTGCCTCGTTGCCCGACTAACCGTAGTTCTTAGAAACCAGAGAATAGATGGGAGTTCTTGTACCCACCGTCCTGCATATGGTTGCAGTTGGTCGAATACCCTAGCCTTGATACCTTGTAAGACCATGCCATTGGCACACTCGACCTGCCCATTACTTCGTGGGTGTGCCACAAAAGCATAACAGATCTTGATGCCACAGAAATCTTAAAAAATGCCGCCAGTGAATTGAGTGCCGTTGTCCGTTATGATGCAGTTAGAAAATCCAAATCGGTATAAAATATTCATGATGAAGTCCTTTGTTCGTGCCGCTATTATGGTAGCAACGGGCTTTGCCTTGATCCACTTTGTGAATTTGTCCACTACGATGAACAAGTGTGTGAACCCTCCTAGTGCTTCTTGCACGGCCCGACCATGTCAAGCCCCCAAAGTATAAAGGGCCAAGAGATTGGAATTATTTGAAGTTATTGAGCTGGAAGATATGTTTGTCTTGCAAAGAATTGGCATCCCTCGCATGTGCGAACTATGTCTTTAGCATCTGTTACCGCAGTCGGCCAGAAGAAACCCTACCTGTAAGCCTTGTTGACTAACGTCCTGGATGCAGCGTGATTGCCACAAATACCCGAGTGGATCGACTGTAGAATCTGATTGCCCTCCTCGGGTGTGACGCAATGAATGAGGACTCCGGATGCGCTTCGACGGTAAAGGTCTTCTCCGACTACAAGAAAATATTTGCTTCGATGTTTAATCCGCTCGGTTCATCGTCCAAGAGGAATTTAAAAATTGGAGTCCGCTAGTCTTGAGAGATGATTAGCACTTCATTTGTTGCCAGGGTAGGTTCAGCCCCTGACTGTTCAAGCACTGGTTTCTTCTTGACTGATGGCTCTAGTAGTTGCTCGACAAAAATCCTAGTCGGGACCACTTCTCGTTTGGATCCTATGTTGGCTAATTCGTCTGTAGCTTTGTTGTATTGTCGTAATACATGAGTTATTTCCAACCCGTCGAACTTGTTTTCCAGCTTTCGTACCTCTTGACAATACGCCTCCATGTTGCACCCGAGTTGAGTGTGTAAACTCCACTGGATTGCTCGCTGATACGTTGCTCCAGTATTTTTCAATTCGAACGGCATAGTGACATAGCAGTATGCTCCAAACAAACGGCGTGATAAAAGAAGTCTTCAGGCAGTCCTCCTCCTTCAAGCTGATTTGGTGATATCCCAAGTAACAGTCGAGAAAGCCGAGTAGCTCGCACCCCGCAGTTAAATCCACCACCTGATCTATTCTGGGTAGACCACATGGGTCTTTGGGGCACGCCTTGTTTAAGTTGGTGTAATTGATGCACATGCGCTATTTACCATTCTTCTTCTGGACCAAGATTGGGTTTGCCAGCCAATCCGGGTGGTGGACCTCTTTGATGAACCCGGCCACAAGGAGCTTGGTTATCTCCTCCCAAATAGCATCTTTGCGGTCTTGTGCGAAGCGTCGTAGCCGTTGTTTGACTGGCTTGGCGTCCAGCTTGACATTGAGGGAATGCTCGATCACCTCCCTTGGTACACCAGGCATGTCGGAAGGTTTCCAAGCAAATCCCTGTTCACCTGGAGGAAGGTGATGAGCTCGTCTTCCTATTTAGGGTCGAGTCCGGTCCAAACAAGAGCAGTTTTAGAGGGGTCGGATAGGTCCAGGGGGATCTTTTTTGTTTCAGAATTCGCTGAGATTCCTGACTTGGCTGCTTTTTTCGCTGAAACTTGATTGTCCTCGTTTGTTGCTGTAGCAGCTTGTTAGATGTTGGTGCGCCCGACTGCCACTTCTTGAGATTGGGCCAGCTCGTAGCTCTTCTTGTCGTAGGTGAAGGCTTGATTGACATTGCTGCGAAGGGAAAGTACTCCGGCTGGTCTTGGCATCTTGAGCATCATGTATGTATAATGCGGCACTACCATAAATTTGGCTAGTGCTGGCCCTCCGAGTATGGCGTGGTACGTAGTCTCGAAGTCGGCAACCTCAAAGTAGATATTCTCTGTACGGAAGTTCTCCTACGTGCCGAAGGTAACTGGCAGAGTTATCTGTCCGAGTGGAGTAGAAGATAGGTTGGGGATTACCCCGTGGAAGGGCGCTGTACTCGGCTGTAGCTCGGAGCGAGAGATCTTCATCTCGTCAAGTGTTTTGGCGAATAGGATATTGAGAGCGCTTCCTCCATCGATGAGAACCTTCTTCAATTTGATATTTCTAATGACCGAGTCCAGGACGAGTGGATAGCATCCTAGATGAGTGACCCGATTAGGGTGATCCGCGCGGTCAAACGTGATTGGTGTTTCTGACCAATGCAAGTACTAGGGGGCGTCTGCATAGACTGAATTGACTTTGCGTGCTGTGAGCTTTTGCTTCCTCTTGAATTCGTATGCAGTCGGCCCTCCAAAGATGTGGTTGAGCTCAGCCTGGGGATCTTGGTAGTCGCCAGTTGCGCCCGGATCTGGCTTGTCCTTGTCTTTATTGCTGCCAGAAGTTGAAGTCTGCTCGGAAGAAAACTTCTTGAGCATGAAGCAGTCCTTAGCCACGTGCTTGCCCTTTGGATGAAAGGGGCATGGCCCGTTCATCACTTTTTAGTACTCGTCTGTCCTTGGGGGTTGCGTCCGAGTACGCTTCATAGTAGCCACCACGTTGTCCGACTTGCGCTTGCGGTTGTCAGACTTGTTCTGTGCTAGGTCATCATTGTCTTTTTTGTCCTTCTACCAGGGCTCCTTCTTGTCATCCAGGGCCTCGGCAACTGCGTCGGCTGAGTCGGCGTATTTGTTCGCCATGTCATATAGAGCCTTGATAGATGATTGAGGCTTCCGAGTAAACTTGGCAATGAATGGGGTGTCTCTGACTCCCTTATGGAAGGTGGCGATGACAACCTCGTCCTTGATCTTCAGGATTGAATTCCTCTTCTCCGAAAACCTCTTGATGAAATCACGAAGAGACTCTTCTTCCTTTGATGGCACTGATACAGGTTGTACTCGGAAGATGGCCTCTCCTATGTTCCTTGGAAATTGGCGATAAAGCATTCCCGGAGTTCTCCCCAGGAGCCAATTGATCTCTTAGGCAGTCTTGTTAGCCATGTCCTCGCCGAGTTGGCTAGAGCGACTGGGAGGTAGTTAGCCATGGCCTTATGATCACCTCCGGCTGCTTGGATTGCTAGAGAGTAGACTGTGAGCCAGGACTCGGGGTTGGTCTTCCCGTCGTATTTTTCGATTCTAGTCGGCTTGAAGCCTGATGGCCAGTCGACTTGTTGCAGTTCATGGGTGAAGGCCGGAACTCCTTCATCTGTATGAGGACTCCGACTCCTACTACGGCGGTGAAACCGCTCATGGTGGAGGCCAAAGCGCTCATTCTTGTCTTCTAGTCAGCGACGCTCATCTTCCTCGCGTTCGCGGTGTTGTGCATTGATGTCATGTCGAAGATCACGTCGTAGTCGGCCTCGGACATCCTGGTTATCCCGGCGGTTGTCTTGATGTCGGCACCGCCGGTCGTTATTGGGGTTGTTGAGTGATGTGTGGCGTGACTCCGTGTGTGGCTGACTAGAGCCGGCCTCTCTGCGTCACGTTGAGGCAGATGAGATCGCCGTTAGAGAAGCCGACCTGTTGGTCGGTATGAGAGTGTCGCCCAACTGTTGATGTTGCTAGCATGTAGCAGCGGTGATCATGGCTTTAATCCTTGCTATCGTCGGGGTGGCCTGGTGATCAGCCCAAACTGCAGTGTATCCAGTAGAGTCGCAGTGGCCACAACATTTTGTTGAGGAGTTATGAAAACGTCGTGGTCGCCAACTTGGGTTTGGAGGATTTCCTGTTTAGCTGTCCACCTAGCTTTGCGCAGATTGTCGTTGCGAGCATCACGTTCGGCCTATAGGCATCTTGCGTCTTCCTCCTGTTGTTCACGTAGTCAGCGGGCTTCCTTTTCTTGCAAATCGCGTAGTCGGTGTGCCTCCTGAGTGGGAGTTGAGCCCTTGGACGCCATAAAGACTTCACGAGGTGGAGAAAAGCTCGCCGAAGTGCTGTCCGACTGAGCGTCGGGGGGGGGGGGGTAATAACAACCCCAACCTCCCTAGATCCAATCTCGAGCGGCTCTAAGCCGTATCCGAGTTGAACTCCAGGGGATCAGGTTTGCCTCATCAGATGATGATTGAAGTTATCCACGACGTTGCCGAGTCCAAACGGGAGATTGATGATCTCTTCCTCTCTTAGCCTGATCTCGGCTAGCTCAAGACCGAGTCTGAGTCGAACACTGAAAGAAAGAGTTATCCCTAGACTCGGGGATGTTGGAGATTGCCTCGGTATGTCACCGAAGATCGCTGCAGCGTTACGTAGGCTGACCGGCGCGGAGTCAGCTTATTAGATCGGATCCAAGTCGGACAGGGTAAGGTTGCCGAATTTGTCGGTGACGAAGTCGAGGCTCCCGAAGGTGATTGTTTGCCCGGAGAAGAAGTTGATGCCGTCAACTCCAGTGATGGGATCCATCAGGCTTGTTGAAGTTGATCTCGCCGAAGCCCCTATATGGCGCACCAACTATCGATGTTTTGTATCGGCAATAATCATATGGGGCAACTCGTGAGACCTAAACTCGATGGATTGCAAAGGAACACGAGACAATTTATCCTAGTTCAGGCTCTCAAGGTGAGGTAATACCCTACTTCCAGCTATTGTGTATTGGCTTTGAGGTTTCTCTGGTGAGATTCTGATATTGTATGATTCTCTGCCCTCAGGGGGCACCCTGCCTCCCTTTATATACCAAGGAGACAAGATTACAGGGTAGGAATCCCAATTGGACTCTGTCCTCAGTCCCTAATGCTTCTCATGAGGTACCCAAGGCCCATGGCCTCCACAGCCCTACTCGCTCTGTCTCTCCCTTTGCACTGCAGCCATCGCCGTTCAACGCGTGTCTGCACCCGTCGCGACATTCTCAAGCGAAGGACGACGCCTTAATGGCGCGACAACTTGGAGGCCTTGCTCGGTTGGCTCCTCGCGATGGGAATGGGCCAGCCAATGCCTTTAATTTTGAGTCGAGTCCCTTTATCTGTTCCTCCCCACTCATTCCCCCCTAGCCATCCTCGCCACACCGCGCTGACGGACAAACGCCAGCTCCGGCCGAGCCCGGAGTGGGAGTAGCCAAGGACCCGGGACGAACCACGTGCATGAATCACCGCTCACCGCTGCTAGAGCAGGACGAACAGTGAGCTCAACCTTCGCCAACTGGAACCTCGCCATCCGTAGCTTGTCCGTGCCGTCGCCTTGGTGTGCCGCTTCCCGGCTGCCGCACGGTGAGAACCCGACGCGACCCCCATCTCCCCTCTCCCACGCTTGCCTATGATGAAGCCAAGGCCACAATGGTCTCAATGCCGCTGTTTGAGCCGCGTCGTCACGCCGTTATGCACGCCCGCGCATGCGACCGAATGTGCGGAGCACGTGCTCTGCTTAGTTCCGCTGTGGCCACAAGAACCATGGCGATGCCTTCACTGGGAATCTAGCCTTGGTTGCTCGCCAGGAGGTAGGTTCGGGGCCGTAGTAGCTACCCCCAGCCCCCGCGCGGCCAATTGCGCCCCACCGTAGGTACCATGGCTGCGCTGCCACATTTCCCTGCCCCCTGCTTTGGCTCAAACCTCATAGGCAGCAAAACCACTTGGCCTATTGGGGGGAAACCCTCCCCTACCGACGGCGGAGCCCCGTCACGCAGCCAGCCGGGCCAATTTTGTGGCGGAAGTGCACCGCTCCACACCACGCTCGCCGCTTTCCTTAGTCATAGGCGGTAACACGATGGTCTCTTGTGTGTCCCCAGGAGCCCTAGGATGCCGCCGCGGACCTCCGCGTCGCTGCCCTGTCGCCGCCATGCCGTCGCGCCGAAGCCAGGGCACCCCGCTCCGCTGCTGCCCATCGTAGCGAAACCCTGGATCGCCGCAGCCCATGTGCCGCTGCCTAGACACGGCGGAGGTCCCCATTGACCTCCCCTCGCCGGCCGCCCTAGGTCCCGGTCCGGCGGCGCCACATGTGAGCCGTTTTGGGCAAGCAGCCGCACGGCGAAGAGAGAGGCAAAGCATGAGAGAAGGAGGAGGAAGGAGTCCATGGGACTGACATGAGGGCCCTAGAGGATTAGAAATTTAATTACCATAATTAACCCTAATGACGTGATTAACTTCAGTGACCGACATGTAGGCCAAGCCGATTAAGGAAAACTAATTTAAAACATTTTCAAAAGTTGTCTCACTAACAACCAGGGCCTGCTCACTTTAAAAACCTGTTTAAACTGGTGAAGGGCTCTGTGAGGCTAATGTGTGGGTCCTGGTTAGGTACTAGGCTGCCTGGCTGGTCAAACTTTGACCTGGGCCCCACCTGTCAACCACTGGAGGCTTTTCTTTTTGAAAATAATCAATTTCCAATAAACAGGGGCTTAGGGCCCACTATTCAGCAACTCTGGGATTTTGTTTTAAGAAAAAAAATTCAGGAAAATGGGGTAAAACAAATGCAAGTGAGGTTTTTCAATTAATTTGATTTAATTCAAATTTGAATCTTTAAACGGCCATAACTCTCTTATTTTAAACCGGATTGGGATGAAACTTTCACCAAAATTTTTCTAAAATCAAGATCTAATCCAATGGCACTAGTTTGGTATTTTTACCTTTTTCTAGGATTTATGACTTATTTATTTGGAGCAGAGTGATTAGATTCCTGCTCCACCAGGGTACGTTTGCGAGGACGAGTTTGTTGCAACCGAGGAGGAACCTGTAGCTAAACAAGCCCAGTCATCATGACCCTCCCTCCATGATCATGTTGATCCTATGTTGCGAAATGATTTGGGTGCAAACAAAGTGCATGCTAAATTTAAATTACGTACCTAATTGCTTTAGTTGTTCCTTGACATTGTTTTCCCATAACTTGATTGCCGTATTACGCTCAGTCCTAAGTCATATAATGACAATGCTTAGTCATGCTTAATTAGTCATTTGTATATTATGTGCTCATGACAAGTTTAAGGTTAAAGAGGGGATGATTGCCCAGGGTGGGGTAATTATCGATAAGCGAGTGGAGACATGAGCGCCACTCCCCGTCTCTCACATAAAAACATTTGCGAAAACCAAAAACTTAAAGATACAAAACTGATTTCGACTAGGGTGGCATGGACCGAATTGGGTGGTTCTATGAAAGCTAGCGTCGACCCTGGTCAATTAAGGACCGAGTCAAGAAGCTATGCGGGAAACGAACAGAGGACGACCACATTTCTCGTATGGGCATAGACTTGAAGGATTAGGTGACCTGAGTGGGGCAGCACCCTAGTCATGGTTGGTTCTGCACACAGAACATACGATGATGTGAAGTGTTGTGCTGTTGTGATTGAGGGCGCCAAAACCTAAAATGCACCCTAAGTTTATATATATAGTGTAATGCCTGGATTTCTCGAGTTCCAGGACTCCTCTCACCACCAGCTCGAGGCGTTGGGTGTTAGGGGTGCATGAGGGTTCATAGTCCTTGGAGCGGGTGCTGCAATGCAAGGGAAACCGAAAGGCCGGGCCGTGACGAGTCTCATGTGTTGGGTGCGTCACAGAGTGCAGATAAAGCGTATATCCACTGTAGTATGAGTAAAAACAATCTATTCGAATAGTCGTGCTCGCGGTTAAAGGAGCACCGGAACTCGTTATACACTTGACTAGCCTTAGAAGTTTTAATCTTCTTTAGACTAGGTTGGGATGATGGTAGGTGGACTCTCCCGGGATGCGGGAAGGTTGAGTTTTGGAAAATTGGTTAAAACTAGACGTGAGGGTAAGCCGAGTCAAGGAAAGCTTAGGGAGGAAATGACAATTCTCGCCATCAGTTAACCACTTGAACATAGCATTGTTTTTCAATTAAAACCGCTAGGTCTAGGGTTTGTGAACCGTTTAATGAAAGTTGCTTGCCACAAATAAGCCTCGCCACCCTTGAATCCGATTCTACACTAAAGCATCTTGTAGTGGTGGCTTGCGAGTACGTTTGTACTCTCCGTTGCTTAATTCCCTTTTTAGAAGTAGGTGACAAGGATGATCCATATGAATGCGTCCCATTAGAGGAGGAGGAACCTAAGGAGCCGCCTTAGGGTTTGGATCCCTAGTCATTGCCTATGGAGTGGTGCTACCACCTTTCTACTTCCGTTTCCGCTTCCGTTCCCATACCTTAATCTTTTGGAAGTTCTGTAATGTATTCGACTGTGCTCGGTCTATTTGGGTCCCACTTGGGCAACCCTTGTAATATTATGTATTGTAAGCCTTGAACGATGCAAGCACTATGTACCAGCTAAGTGAGTACGTATGCCAAACTACTGATCCAGGGATTTAGTTTACTATAAACACAAGGGGTTTCCGGTGTATAAAACCGGGGGCCTACAGGAATCCACACCGAGGGGCTACCTCAATGCCGCTAGGTGGCGGGCCCATGCCTTAACCTCGCGCCGTGGTGGCAAATACCCTATTTCCCACGAGGCACTATACTGTTGTATTGGACAGACTTAGACTTAGGTAGTTCCTATGAGCTAGTAGAATGACCTAACCTATGCTACTTCGGCCTACCATATGCAAGGCTAAGCATTGGATAACTTAATGAACTAAGGCCATCCCATTCTGGCACATGTGGTTGTACGATAAACAATAGAGGGTGACATAGAGTTCAGTCCTTAATCGACTCAAGTGAACACTCCCCTTAACGGTGTGCAACTACTCCAAATGCACACCACTTGCCACCCAAGTCTAAAATTGGGTTTCTCATCATTTTAGTCCACAAATAACCAAGGCTTCACCTCTGTCCAGAAGTTATAAAATGCCTATTTTCAACTGTATAAAGTGATCACAATATTATTTAGCATATTACTAAGCATGGCTAAGCACATAAGAGCATAATAAGCAATTATAAGCCCAAATGAGCACAAGTAAAGTACTCTATCCATAACTAGGGCTACAAACAGCAAGGAGTACAAGGTTTCAAGGTGGATCATGCAACAATTAGGTTATATCTACCAATTTCTATATTTTAAATATCGTTATTCACAAATACGCATGTAGTTTTGCAAACAACACATTTCATTCCCCAAAACATAGGATTCAATTTGATCAAAAGAAGAGGGGAGAATACTTGCCTTACTCTTGAATACCCTGGGCACCAACTATTCCACTCCTTCACTGATTACGAATTTGTTTTTTAGAAAAAAAATGATCGTACGATCGTATAAATAGCAAATAATGCAAAAAATCTAAAATGCTCTAATATGCATGATGTTTGCGGTTTAGGTACTGACCTAAGGTGATTTTAGATGAAAGAATTTCCATTTTACCACTTTTTATTTGGGAGTTATGAATTTTTACAAGTTCTTTGGTGGAAATACGATATTTATACTCTAGATGGATTTTAGAGTTACCTTAAGAGGTAGTTTTGTCAAATTCTTATTTTTAACTTTAGAAGTTTCACTTTCAAAGAGGAGTGGTGTAAAAAAAATCCTAATTTAGTGTTTTTATCTTTTGAGAAATGTTGCACTTAGAATTTTTATATGTGAATATGTCCAAATATAAATCATATTAAATATCCAAAATACTTTAATGTATGTGGAAGCTATGCAGTGAGTTGGTACTGGTCATAGATGAATATTAGTGAAGAAATTTCCATTTTACCCACTTTTATTTAGAAGATGTGAATTTTGTGAGTTTAGGCTTATATATAGTTATTTATACGTGTTTTTAGTATACGTATTTTAGGACTAGGTTCCTATGAAATTTACATTTGTATAATGAAGAAAAGTACATTGTGAACTCACTGTGATTTATTTGAGGCTAAAACAGAATTACTAAAATTTTAAGAAATTCTTTTACCTTTTATACCCTACTTGTAGTTTCCATCTATTAAACAAATCTTAAAAATGTTTTGTCTTTCTAATTTTAGTTAATCCTATGTTTACAGAATTAAAGAGAAAATTATTGTGAAACTGAAAAAATTGGATTCATGTTATTTGGAGTTAATGTGAATTTCCTATGCATTTTAGAAGTTGTTACATATTTTATACAATAATCCAAAATACTTATCTATTACCAAATTTTATAAAAGTGTCTTTTGTACAAGTTTAACCAAGTTTCAGTTTACAATAGCAAAGTTCAACACTTTGTGAATATATTAAATCTTGAGTTACCAAAATTGAAGTTAATGTGAAATGGCCAAATTTTTTAAAGTGTTTATGCACTTTTATATATTATTCTATTTTTGAGGCATATTATGTACTGGTTCTTTCAGATTTTAATTTATAGAAATAAATTTCATAATTATGTGATTCCAACAAATTTTGTTTCATCCAATTTGGAGTAAAAATGAACTAGTTATGGATTTTACAAATTTATCCATTTTTCAGTATAACTGTTAACGCCAAAATTTGGTGTGGTTCTTTATCAGATTCGGTTAAGGAAAAAGTCACACTCAGATAGCGGGAATTAATCTGGAGGAAGCCAAGTTTGGGAAGGAATCGTGAAGACCACGGAGAGGCAGTTAATATCTTGTCTATTAATTAGGCAATATTAGTATTTGTTCTTTTAGGAAACCTGATCTCGTGTCCGATCGGGTTTTATTAGTGTTTTCCTTCTGTTATTAGGAAATCGTGTGTCGTGTCCAATAAGGACTTGTATCAACTCGGGGTATAAATACGTATGCCCGGGTACCTTGTAAATCATCACATAGAT
This sequence comes from Oryza meyeriana var. granulata, assembly GCA_003991445.1. Lineage (NCBI taxonomy): Eukaryota > Viridiplantae > Streptophyta > Magnoliopsida > Poales > Poaceae > Oryza > Oryza meyeriana. Next base: position 351,038 of record RYFJ01001359.1, read on the forward strand.
CAATACAAATTCGGCACATCGCCACCCTTTTCAACGGGTTCTTGCTTCTCGAGCCGGGCTGCATCGGTTAAGTTCGACCTCCTGCGAGAGGGTAAGTCTCGTTACCCCGATTATCGTATCGGCTAGGACTTCCTCGGTTAGGTCCGATATTCTAGTCGGTCTACGGTAGTCGGCTTACCATGATGTATCTATTCTGTCTACGGCTGCATCAGTTAGGTTTGATCTCTTAGTCCGAGTAGGTATGTCACATCACACTTGAGTAGATTTATCAGCTTACTGGGTGTAATTTATCATCAATTTGTGCTGCATTGGTTAGGTCCGAACTACTAAACTGCTAATGATAAGTTGTTCCTGCTAGGTTGATAGATTTTCACGCAAGGGTCTTATCGGAGTGTATAGCCGATAAGTTATCGTATAATACATCACAATTGCATTAGATTTATCAGCTCATTGAGGCTCTTTTATTATTATTAATCTGTGCTACATCAGTTAAGTTTGACCTACTAGATTGATAATGATAGATTTATCCTTGTTAAGCCGATGGGTGTATATGCAATGTTTTATCGGAGTGCCTAGCCGATAAGTTATCTTTTAAGCCGACTGCATTGTCTATTATTCTGATTATCTACACTATCGTCAGTTTTCTAGCCGATGCACATGTTCTATTGGTAGTCGGCTGATTTATTTATTTTACCTATTTATACCATCATCGGCTTCCAGTTGATGTATAAGTACTTTAGTTCATATCGGCTATCGGCCGATGAAACGAGTCCAATTCGGCTTCCAGCCGATTGGCTTACTGGTCTAATATTTCTATTTCCTTGTCAATTGTAGGGTCAAATTGACTGGCATGCCTACGAACCTCGAATTTAGGACCTGCACTGGAGTTAAGCAAATCTCCCAGGCCTTCACGTGTCTAGTGCATCGAACCAGATCCTCAGCTCGTTCTCAACGCTGTTGGTGATTTTCGGTATCAACAATAACAAGAAATATATTTTGCCTTTTCTTAAATTTTCCTAGATTTTAAATAACTGGGTCCACCGGTCAGGGAGAGCCAATATGCAAAAAGGTCCTTGGGGTTTACAGAAATACATCCCTCAGTCCTAGACACATGTGAAAAGTAGTTTTCTTTAAGAGTTCCTGAGTTCTCAAGTAATTACATATAGGTCCTTGGGTCCACTTATCAGTCTAACAGGTTTTACATCTTAAACCCCGGAAGTTTTAAACTTCTTCTAAAAATGTCCTTGTCCCTCTGACTGGTCGGGCCCGTATGGCGGTGAGACAGAGACTGGGAACGGCAAGGCAGAGTAGAGGCATGCCCGGCCGGCGAGGTTCTTGGCGGCTTGGCTTGGGCTACGGCCAATAGAGAAAGTGAAGAGGAGGTCATGGCGAAGCTATCGGTGGTGGTCTCGTCGCCAATGGTGGTTGGAATCAGATGCGACGGCGGCGCGAGCGGTGGAGCATCTTGGGGCATTGAGGCGATTCGAGCTACAACCGAACCTTGGGCAAACCAATGCATGCATGTGCGCCTAAGAGATATCAGGAACCTCACCGAGGGTTGTGTTGGGCTTGGCGAAGCTGGGACGGCAATGGCGGCACTGAAGATAGCCCGGCGGCGGTGGAAATCCAGGGGCTCACGGCGTTGGCTTGCTCCAGTTGCTATGCTGCCGAGGCAAAGTGTGCACAAGGTTAGGGAGGTCTGTAGGGTGCTAGATATAAGAGGAATCGGAGCGGGGCTCACTGGAGAATGAGAAATCAACGATGACGGTAGATGGCTGGAAGGAAAGCTGAGCTGGATCTCGAGGCTCAGGGCTTCTCAGCTCGATTCCTTTGGGCTTCGGGATCCTGGGGTTGAGGCGATGCTGGCGGCAAGGTTGTTCGGGCTGGGGTCATCGGAGCTCGCCAGAATGGCGACAACCCGAGCGGCGGAAGTCCAGCAGAGCACAGAGCATGCACCGTGGCACCACAGTGGATTCAACCGGTGAACCTAGGGCGATGTAATGAGAAAATGGAATGGTTATGAGGTGCTGATCACGTTCCTTTGGTTAAGAAAGGGTGGAGCTCACCAGAGTTAGCTCGGGCTCGATCAAACACTGTCGGCGGCAAAGAAGATGACTTTGCTGCCGCTGATCCTAGGGTTCTCCTTCGGATTTCTCAGTGGGAACGTGAGGAGGAATAGGAGGAGAGATAGCTGGCGTGTTTTGAGACGAAATGGCTGAAACTTCCTAGAGGTGTGCTGGTCCATGCAACTCTGTAGGCTAAGGGAGGGAGAGGAAGGAGGAAGAGACACGTTGGCTCATGCATGTTGAGGTGGCTCCATTTCTACAGTGATTATGGTGGGTCCCACATGAAAGAAGTATTTTCTCACATAAGTTGTGCTAGGTTTAGGTGCTAACTTGTGGGTCCTTGAAGTGAAACCCTAGGAAGAAAAGAGGAGTATGGGTAGAAATTTTGGTGAATGTATACTGTCCTGGGTGGTGAAGCTTGCAAGTGGGTCCAGGGGTTTGTGGGTCCCACATGGCAGTGTTTGGGTGAGAGGAAACTCCTAGAGACTGGAGAACTGTGTTAGCTAGCTGTCTTGCACAGAAGATTTCACCGAGCTAAAGAAGTTTTCTAGAGTTGGCAGAATTTATCTGAGTAAATAGATATATGGTTTACTGATCTGCAAAGTCTGAAGGTTAGAAACCTTATAGTTTTAATGTGGCAAAAAGGTGAAATAGGCTTGGTGACACAGTTTTCTGCAGTTCAATTATTTCCTAGAGCTTTGCACTTATCATTTCATGTGGTTTCTTTGAGAATTAAATTAAGTAAAATTTTCTGGTTGCAAGATACATCTTGATACATATTTTGGTAGAAAGGCACTTCATGAATAGTCTTTATTTTTATTTGGTGAAAATAAGAACTAATCAGTTTATTTTGGCTAGTCCTCCTAGTTTTGCTGATTTGAAGGATTTTATTAGAGTACTTATTGAAGTGATTAAATCATGTAAAATTTACAGTAGATTTATTGTGTTGTATAGTGATTATAGGAATTTTTCCATGATTTTATGTTAATCCAATTATTTTTAGAACTTCCTTAGGCTATACAAATAGATATGCATCCTATTATGGAAATGCACTTTAAGATCCAAAAACTATAGAAATAAAGCAATGCATATGAGATGTTGATGAATTTACTTATCTCCACATTTTTATGCCAAACTTTTATTTATACACTTTTAGTTATATTATATTTTCTATTTTTGTAAATTAATTCTTATAAATCTTTATACACCAACCCTTAAGCATTTTAACTTAATCAAAATTCTTATGCACAATTGAATATGTATTACTTCCATTTTCAATTAACCTAAAGAGAGTTCTAGGAATTTGTAGTATGGATTCGTGTGCCGTGTTGTATATTCTCTTATATTTTTATATTTTCACCTAGAGTGAGTTTTTGAGTAAATTTAAATTTTGACTATAAAAGTTTTAACGTACCCTTTTTCAGATTTGCACTAGTCAATCCACCTCTCATTTTACTCCCTTGTATATAAACTACAGGATCTTATCTTTGAGGGCTTTTTATTATTTTATTTCAGTTTAAATTTCGAAATTTAAAATTTGGGTATGTTACGTTCTAATTCAAACTTTGTGGAATAATAAAAAAATCAGGGAAATTTTATGCAAGAACCAGATATGATTAAAAACATAAAATAGATATTGAAATCACCCGTTCCAGTTGTATTGCAAAGGGCTTTTTGTTAGATAATGGAATAATCCGGCCCTCTATACCAAGATCGGATGTACTTACCGATAGAAAAGATCGAGTGGCTTCCCCATTTACCAGTTGGACTAACATTGGTCCCCTTCCTCATGTTGACAAGTCATACCTCTGTAAAGCCAAGAGCATGTCAGAGTAGGTACGAATCAAGGCTTGTGATGTACTTTCTTTGTTTAAAAATATAAGACATATTAGGTATGGTTATGTCAGATCCCGCCCTGGCACTATCTACAGTGACACCAAAGAGGATGCACCACAGGAGATCGGCGTGAACCTATTCCCACAGAACCGTGATGTTGGTACCAGCCCTAGGAAACCTTGCTGGTATCCGTGGTCAATAGAGATGCATTATTGCAATCCTTAGAATAGATTATACATTTACAAGTTGCAACTTCGGGTAAACCCTGAGAAACAACTTTCAAACAGAACAGCAGCAGCGGAATGAGAGCGCAACTAGAATCCAATTCACAAGCAACGGCTTGAGACTAGAAAGGAAACCCTATTCTTCACTTCAACTTCACTCTTCCTGGAGGAGGGGGAAAGAATATGGATTGAGTACATACGTACTCAACAAGTCACGAGAAATGTGAATATGCTGGCTACAAAGGAAGGTTGGTGTTTATTTCGTAAACTTTTATTTCGAAATATTTTCAAATCTCTAAGTGTGGGTTGACAAATGTGTAGTTGGAAAGAGGCTCTCGCCTCGATCCTGTCCATGAATTGCTTTGCAACAACTCAAGTGGACAAAATAAATTTTAGTTGATTAAAGTTACTAGTCAAATCCACTCCCATACCAGTTGTTAGACCACGACACCGGTTTAGAGTTATCTGCCATTAGCAACTTTCATCTCATTGTTCCTCTATTATTTTTCTTTCACTTTAGTCCTCTCTAGGACATCATCTTACACTACTTCGAAAAGGCATATCTGTGGTGGCCAAAACATATTTTTCGTGGCGGTCCAGCCAGCCGCCATAGGTCAGAGAAAATGGAACCTTTTCTCTGGCGGCATACCACCGCCAACAAGCTACCATTTTCTCTGGCGGGCCACATAAAGAGCCCGCCAGAGAAAAGCCTTTTTCACTAACGACCAAGTAACACCGGCTGCCAGCGATAACAGGGTCATAGGAGAAGGATGTTAACCTGACCCGCCAGTGAAGACAGTCTCACTGTAGGTATTTTGCAATGTGGCCCGCCTGTGAAGATTTGCCGCCAAATTTCGAATTGTATTTCCTGCCAATTTTAAATTTATTTTTTGGTTCGCGTATTATGTGTATATATATAGAATCGATGATGATTTGTTTGGTCAATCAATAGAAAAGATTATCTTTATCGATTGCAGTTGTATTTGATAATATATATACAATATCAATTAATTCACACATGCTATTAATTAATTAATATATTTACACAATACTTATATAAACACACATAGCACTGGATGATGTTTGTGAAATATCTTATAGCTCAACCTACATGTACAATTTATATGACTTTCTTGACCCAGTCAATAAGACACTCGAATTTCTTGTCCGAGTTCAAATGCCTTTCTTTATGGAAAAACTGCTCTAACTTATGACAGTACTCATGGTGGATGAAGTGGCACATGTCTCGCTGTAGGAAGCTGTATCAAGTACATTCAGAGAAAAGAAATCGTTATACGTTAAAAACTAGCAACTATAATAAACATATATATATGTTGATGATTTACTACTTACAGCTGCAGGGTTAATGGAGTACCTTCCATTCACCCTAAGGTACTCACAGACATAATATCCACATATGACGCTTCTCTTGGATTGCTTGTGGCACTTTAATTTGTAAGACATACAAAAAAACAATGTTAATTAGTTACATGGATTAGCAAGCAGACTTATAAGAATTGTATCCATCATTAATTACCGGCCACTTATTACGGACGAGCAAATCATCTCTTTTCTCCAATCGCTCTCCGCCCTCTCGGTACTAAAGCTTGTAGGCGCTGTCTGAGCAAATAGAGGGAGTTAGTCAATTTAATCTACAAAGGTATGCAATACTTCGCAAAATCTGTATAACATCTCCAAAACAATTTAATTTACAGTACATATACATCTCCAAATTCTCAACCTCACAAAATAAACAATTTAATTTACTGCTAAACATATATACATCTCTAAATCAAAATTTTCCTGCATAAAAATTCAGAGGCATGCATTTACAACTTCAGAATAAATTTCCCTACTAAACATATTGCCACAAAATCAAAATTCCCTGCATAAAAAACCAGAGGCATGCATTTGTCAACTAGCTAGCTATATAGCTACTAGTTAGCTGAAACGATATATAATATACACATAAAAATAAATTCCCCTCCCTTCTTGAAACCCATATGCATATATGCTAAAATCCAACATAGCCGACATGATAATTAACCTCGCTGAGCATGAATGCTAAAATCCAACTAAAGTACAGACAATGAACATTTGCTACAATTATAATCCTCCTACTGCTGCTCTACAAGCATATATGTGCAATTTGCTCCACTGTACATCTAATTACATACATGATCTGCTCAGGTGACCTACTACAGCTAATTAGTGTTAATTGCTTTACTGCATGAAATGCTGTGGGCTCTGAGTATGCACACCGACAGACGAGAGACCACAGGACAAGTTTTTTTCCAGCTACTACTACTGTACTAAATCTTGCCCAGACGTTGTATGCTAAAATCCAACTAGTATATATGTGTATCATGACAACAAGCTCGCTGAGCAGATGATAAACCAAAAATGTCAACCTAAAACATGATAATTAACCTAGAAAAATTAAAGAAAAGGGAGCAATGGGATTGAGGATGCCAGTAGCTTAGATGATCGACCTATTGGACAATGAGAGGATGCCAAGAGGATGACGCGTGGCGGAGACAGGCGGAGACGGCATGGGAGAAGAGCGTGAGGGCGGCGCACGGCGGGGTCGTCAAGGCCGTGCTCGTCGAGGTGCGGGCAGTACGCCGGGCTCGTTGAGGTGCGGGCGGCGCGCCGGGGTTGCCGTGGCGGGGGTGGCGCGGCGGGGTCATCGAGGTGCGGGCGATGCGCCGGCTAGGCTCGTCGAGGTACGGGCGGTGCGGCAGGGCTGTCAAGGCAGGGGCGGCGCGGTGGGGTTTGGCTGGCGCACGGGTTCGTCGAAGAGGCTATATATGCACTAGCTCTTGTGGCCGAGGCACGTGGCACGGTTGCTAGCGGGTGCAGGCGAGTTCTCTGGCGGTGGCAAAATTTGCCAACCTAGCTACGCTAGGGTTTCGCGGGCTCTGGGACTTAAAAATTTTCGACCCGCGTGCTTTTTCTTATAAACGAAAAGTTATTTTTGGCAGTCTACTTAAGTAGCCGCCAGAGAACACACTCTTGTCACTGGCGGGTATTTATGTCGGCCGCTAGGGAAACCTTGTCTGGGCCCACCTGTTAGTGACACATAGGGGCCTCTCTTACTATGGCGGATGCTTATGTGGGCCGCCAGGGAAATCTAGTCTGGGCCCACCTGTCAGTGAGACATATGGGCCTCTGTTTCACTGATAAAAGGGCTCCACACATCAGTCCGAGCGAATATTCCCTCGGGATATCTTTTTCCATAGATTAAAAATTATTTACGAAATTTCAGAAATTCAATTAAACTTCAAAAATTCATATCTAGTAATCCGTAGGTCCGTTTGACTCCGTTCAACTTTCATATTTTTTCTAAAATTCATCCCGCTCACCAGTAATTTTAATTCCCCAATATTTTTAACTTTTTAAATATTTACAAACATAATCATCTCTTGCGGCCACTTAAGTGGCCCACAAGAGTAATCTTTGTCTGGGCCCACCTGTAAGTGACACATAGTGACCTCTGTCTCACTATCAACTTCCATAATTTTTCTAAAATTGACTTCGCTCACCAGTATTTGTTTTTTGAGACATGATCTTTTCATCTACCCTTTGAGACATGACATCATGAACACACTGGTTGATATGCATATACTACTCCTATATGCACTGATGTACACCAATCACATCTATGGAACCCACAAAGCATACATGTAGGCTTTGACAAATTTATTTTAAGTTCATCTAATGCAAATTTACAAACTTCATGACGTAATGAGCAAATATGTATAATTTGGTACAAAAATGAGGATATGCTACACACAGATATATATTAGCCTCTCATAGTCTTCCCTACTCCATTCTCCCGCATATACGGCATCAGAGATTCGCTAATGGTAGCTTCTACGAGCTTAATCTTGTTTTGAAAATCTGTGAATAGAGGCATGGTAGCGTATTGATTGTATTCTTCGACATCTTCGATGCTATCAACTCCCAAGATTGTCGGTTTTCCTTCTAGCGCTATGTGTTTCTTCAAATTTGCTAGGTCCGTTACATAGAAAATTTGAGCGGCCCAATCGACGAGTACACATGGGTTGTCCTTGTGGCTTATATTGCCGAAGTCAACAATTGTTAGCTCGAAGTTGTCCATGAACATGCCAATTGGGTGTTTAACCCATTGGCACCGAAATAATAGGACCTGTATATTGAGTCTGTAGTCAAGTTCCCAGATCTCTTCTATGAACCCATAGTATGTGCTCTTTTGTCCCGTTGTGTCAACTGCCTCTACTCGAATGCCGCTGTTTTGGGATACACTATTTTTGTCCTTTGCTTTTTTATAAAACGTGTACCCATTAATGTCATGTGCTTGCCACGAGGTGTATACACTTGATAGGCCACCAACCAACCTATTCATTGTTTTTTCCTCCGTGGTTTCTCCATATGGTAGGTTTTGGTCTTTTAACCAGTCGGTGAGGTTACGTTTGTGCTCCTTCATGATCCATGCTTCTGAGCGGCCAGCATTTCGAGCTCTTATTTGATTCAGATGCTGCTCTATGTATGGCTCTACTATCGCGAGCTGTTGTAGGACACTATAATGAACATCTAGCACTGTTTTGTAATCATGATCGATTATTCTTTTCTTTCCTTTTGTCCCCCTTCCAGGTAATCTCCCCTCATGTCGAGGCACCGGAAAACCAATTGCTTTCCCATCTTGTAAGTAATCTATGCAATACTCTACGACTTCTTCCATAGTGTACCCCTCTACCATTGAACCCTCGGGGTAAGCACGGTTCCTTACATATCCCTTTAGAATGGACATATACCGCTCGTACGGCCACATCTGATGTAAGTATAACGGACCAAGTGCAATTATTTGTGGCACGATGTAGACCATGAGATGTACCATCATATCAAAAAACGATAGAGGCAAGCACATTTATAGTTGGCACATAGTATCTATCATAAATATAGGAAGAGGAAATGACCTTTTGTGAAATGGCATTAAAGAAGTAACACATCCTTGTGATGACCACCTTTACATGAACTGGTTTGATTGCTCTAATTGCAATAGCGAGAAACATTGTCAGCATCACATGGCAATCGTGAGAATTATAGCCGGACATCGACAAATCTTTCATCGAGACTAGTCGCTTAATGTTTGACGAGAAACCTGTAGGTACTCTTACCCAATGTAGACTTTTGCACAATGCTTTTTCTCTCTCTCTGTTAAGGTGAAGCTAGCCGGGGGAAGATAGGTTTTGCCATTACCTAGCTCTACGGGGTGAAGCTCTTTTCTGATATTCATATCAACTAGGTCATTACGTGACTTTCGCCCATCCTTTGTTTTGCTGGGTATGTCAAGTAAGAGCCCAATGGTGCTATCAAACACATTCTTCTTTAGGTGCATGACATCGATGGCATGGCGAACCTCCAAATCCTTCCAGTATGGCAAGTACCTAAAGAAGATAGAGTGCTTCTTGAATGGCACGTCGGGTTCATCGATACCCATTGTTCTCTTCTCTCGCTTTGTTCCCTTCTTCTGCAACTTTCTAAAAATGACCTTGATGTTCTTCATCACCTTGAACATCCATTTGCCATCACGAGAAGTAGGTGCGGCTTCATTCTCATCGGTGTTATCGAAATATCTAGACTTGATGCGGTATTTTGTGATTTGTCCTTAAGAACTGTCGGTGCCACATATGCACTAGCTTCTTAGATTCAGGAAGGTACCTATATACTGTTCCATCACAGCATATAACACACCCTGTCTTCCCTTTGATCTGGCTAGATAGAGAAAACATCGCTGGATAGTCATTGATCGTTACAAAAATAATGGCTCTAAGGGTGAAGTACTGCCATAAGAATTCATCCCACACTTGAAACCCCTTGTTCCATAGATCTGCCATATCCTCCAACAATGGTTCAAGAAACATATCTATTTCGATACTAGGTTGTTTGGGGCCTTGTATAAGGATGCACAATAAAACGTATTTTCATTTCTGACATAGCCATGTTGGAAGGTTGTACATGGTTAGAAGAACTGCCCAAGTGCTATGTGAACTGCTCAAGTCACCGAAAGGGTTCATGCCGTCTATACTCAGTGCGAACCTTACATTTCTTGGATCCTCTGCAAATTCTGGGTGCATTGCATCGAAAATTTTCCACTGTCGAGCATTGGCTGGGTGATGAAGCTTCCCATCCCTCTTGCACTTTTCATGATGCCAACGCATCAGTTCAGCGTCCCTAGGGTTTGAGAACAAACTCTTTAGGCGATCTTTGGGTGGCAAGTACCACATCACCAGCTGAGGAATCTTCTTCTTGCTTTGCTCCATTGAAGTAGAGCTATCCTCTTGACCAATAGCATCAACCTCCGGAGACTGGTTACTAGTTTTGTACCGACTAGCCTTGCACGTTGGGCACCTATCCAACATTGCATGTTCTTTACGGTACAGGATGCAGTGGTTGACACAAGCGTGTATCCTTTCCACACCCAGCGACAATAGGTAGATAAGCTTCTTTGCGTGGTATGTGTTAGTTGGCAGGGAGTTAGGGTTCGGCAAAAACCTCTTCAAGACACCCAACAGATCATTGAAACTGCTGTCGGACCAACCGTTCTTGGCCTTCAATCTCAGAAGTTCAAGCACTGAATGCAATTCTGTGATCTCCTTGTCACAACCCTTTGACTCATCGTACAAAGGTTCTTTAGCTGTCTTCTGTAAGTTCTCAAAATTATCTAAACCTCTCGCAGACCTTGATAGCACTTCCGGATCTGTGTGTCGCAGCATCTCCTCTAAATCGAAATCATTAGCACCAGAGCCATCAATGCCATTCATCACAACATGATCATCCTCTAAATCAAAATCACGGTGATTGGATTCATCTACTATAACACAGCGACTACCATCTATGAAACCTTCACGGCGATCCTCTTGGTGTTTGGCGCCTTCAATGCCGGTTCTCTCAGATACATTTTCTTCACCATGATAAGACCAAGTTGTGTAGTTCTTAATAAATCCACGTGTCACCAAGTGTGATTTAATTACATCTAAGCAACCCCATACTTTCTGCTTTTTGCAGTCAACACATGGACAATGGATTTCCTTGATCTTCCTACCCACAGCATGCGCCTTGGCAGCATCATTGAATTTAGAAACTCCCATAATATATGATGTATGAAATCTAGGTGTACTGTACATCCATGACCTTGCCATCTACAAATTTAGTTAAAATTCTACAAATATGCCTCCGTAAAATTCAGTTTGGATACGGTACAAATTATCGTATTTGCATTCAAATCCAAACATTAACTATATTCCATACAATTATACAAAAATTCCATACAAAGTAATCAAGTTCAATTAATTTATCACAAATAAAAAAAATCTAGGTTCACCGAAAATTCCATACAAAGTAGGATAAAAAATATCCAAATCCATGTAATCAAATCTAGATCTACAAAAGATATTAAGACACATACTAGCTAGCTAGTGTTTCTCTCTCTTCCAAACTAGATCCAATCTAACTAACTTAATATACACAAAAACTACCATGTCTAGCTAAACAATCATCATCGATGAATGAGTAAACACCATTGCTCTAAGATTGCATAAAACATTTGGGCCAAATTGATATCCAAGGTGCCAATTAAAAATTGTAGATCTAGGTCACATAAGAACATGTACACTATGCATGATTATAAAATTCACTAAATTAAAAACATAAATTTAAAAGTAAACTACATAAAGAAGGTAGGAGAAAAAGGATCTAACCTTAGAAACCAAAATCCACCAAAGATTTCGAGTTCAAAAACCCCCCATATTTTTGCTTCTATAGGAGAAAGAAATCTCGAGCTCCAGTGAATAGGGCTGAGGAAGAAGATGCCATATAAAGGGGGGGGGGGGGGTTTCGCTGACGGTCCACTTATGTGGTCACCTGCCATGCCAGTAAGGGTTGGCGGCCACTTAAGCGGACCGCCAGCAAAAACCCTCTCCATTTTCGCTGGCGGCTCATGTTACATGCCGCCGGTGTTAAAGCCAGGCGGCTTGTAACGTGGCACGCCTGCAAAAATGATGCACTCTTCACTGACGGGCCACAGTAGCGACTACTAGTGATAATACATTTTCGCTGGCAGTCGCAGCCCACCCCCACGGCCTACTTACCGCAGGCGGCCACTCTTTTGGCTCGCTTGCATTTTGAAACAGCTAACTGATGCGAGTGGGTGCCCGATCTTCCGATAGGTTCGATTTGGCGACGTGTGGACGTTCATGTTTTGAGGCTTTCGATCAGTAGATCGTCACCTCGCACTCGCTACACCCGCGCATCTTGTCGTTATCGGCCATGCTCTCACGCAGTCGACCTAACCACGAAGGTTTTGCTCCTGCAAACAATCAAAGAAATTTGCAAGAACAAAGAAGACACAACATGAATTGCTTTTGAATGTTTAGCACACGAAGTTGGGGTTCTACAAACCGATCTAGACAGCGAAAGTGCAATAGCAGAATAATCTAAGCAAAATCTGCCTCTAAACGATGACGGCTATTGAATATATATGAGTTGGGACGTCCTAGGGTTAACCCTAGGGCGCACACCCCTTGGGCTTAGCCCACGACACAATTACAAGGCCCAAGGCCTAAAATAGAATCGGACTGGAAGAGGTATGTGTCTTGTTTCAATGATTTCGGAGAGCTCAGGAGGAATTTTGATGTGGGACCAAAACCATCTGAAAGTAGACTCCATAAGCTTTCCAACAAGTACTCATGGGCCCCAAGAGTCTTTCTAGATCAGCGGCTAGGTCCGTTTGAAGTTGATGTTGTTAGGAGACCCGAATCCGAATCCAAAATATGCAGAACTTCATCTCTTGTCTTTTATGGACCAAAAGTGACGTGGTGATATAGGAGTAGACTTGGGTAAGGTCTTGGTTTGGTCCCCAATCAACTTCTTGATCATCCATGCGTTCCTTGCGCTCGGTCTCTTTCCCTTTACCCAACCAAGTATCTCTGCAAACGAGAACACACAAAACTCATGGTACAGTAACGCCTGTTCAAATATATAACACGTAAATCTTACATAGAAAACATGCACCTTTGGTTGATGAGTACATAAGGTAGTTATGGTCATATCCGAGCTAGTGATGTCCTCATTATCCTCCCCTTCTTGATTGAAAACTGTCCGCGGTTTCACCTAGTGATTAAGCCTAATGAACATATCTTTATCTTTCACAACATAGGGTGAGGTAGTGTTGTGCATATGGTTGGATTCTGAAATTTTTGAACACGGAGAACACTTTGTAGTGTCGTGCAACTCACAACACTTCCCTTCTTGCAAACCAACCTGCAATTTATTTAAACAACTAGAGGGATTAGATAGAGAATCATATATACTCATACGGTACTTTAGACAAGACATGTCATTATGAAAAGGAGGTATATTAAAATTTGAACAAATGTATACTCTATGCACATTATATTCTCCTTTATTATCATAATTGCCAATAACATGAAAAATCACATAAGAAGGACATGGCAAATCAGATCTAGCAAATAATTTCTTCTCTAAACAATTGAGTGGATAAAGATCATCAAATTGAATATAACCCCAAGTATTTAAAGAAGATAGCAATCTAAACTCTTCATTCTCGCTAGCAATGTGAACAACATGGCTAAAATCAGCACATGGTGGTTCAACAATATTACTAACATGTTTATTTACTAGTTGTGGCATGGATATAAGTAAAGCATTGCACAACTCTTCTTTATCATAAGAAATAGGAACCAAATCATTGTGTGACAAAGCTAATTTAACACACGATTCCACTGGTGATTGCTCTAAACTAACATGATTAGTGGATATATATAGCACATCAGAATTGTCCATACCTTGAGTAAATGTAGCATCATTTCTGTTACCTTTGTTCTCATTTTTAAAAACTGTAGGTGTACTCTTAATTAGACCATCTTGAAACATGCATGGAACAACAGGTGGATCTTCTTTCTCTATGTCTTTCTTCTTTTCCTCATTACCTTGGCTCTTCTCAGATACCTCGGTAGCATGGGATGTTGGCGCCGATGCCTCTGATCGCGCCCGATTGGTGGAGGGTGTAGCAGTCCGGACAGTGGTGGAGGTACTTTTTCCGGACCCAAAGGGAGGCCTCGATGTAGACGTGATACCCCAATTGTTCCTTTTCATTCGTTGCCTTCCTTGCAATTTCTGTTCAGCTAACATAGCTAGATGGAACAACTGGTTAATAGAATTGTATTCTTTATAGGCAATTATGTTCTGAATTTCACGTCTCAATCCCCCATAGAACCGAGCCATCTTATCCTCCTCATCCTCCTATACCTTACAACGCAACATGCCTATTTGTAGTTCTTGATAGTATTCTTCTACAGACTTATCACCTTGGTCTAGGCGTTGCAACATTTTTTTGCAAATCTCGTTTGAAGGATGGAGGAATAAATCTACCCCGCATAGCTCGTTTTAGTCTATCCTATGTGTCAGGTTGTAAGTTGAGATTACCTAATTCTTGCCACCAGATTTTAGCAAAATCCTTGAACTCACTTGTAGCTTGCCTAACCCTATGAATTTTAGGAACTAGATGGGAATTAAACTTCTGCTCTACTGTCATCTCCCAATCTAAATAAGCCTCAGGATCATATTTTCTAGAAAAGGAAGGAAAGGTAAATTTAACTTTAGCAAAAGGATCATCATTACCTCGCCCTTGATGGCGGTTACCTCCCATACCTTGCCGGTTGAATCGCAGCCATTGACGTAGGCTCTCATCACGAAGTTCAGCACGTGCATCACTATTGTCGGCTTCCTCCTCTTTATGACCTCCGTCATCATCAACAAATGGTGGTGTTGGGTGACGGTTTGCTGCTAGCTGCTCGATGCTATTAGTGAGGGTGGTAATGCTCCCCACTATAGCCTGTAGGTCTTCCCGCATAGCGTTCACAACAGCTACATTTTCCTCAATCTTCTGATCTAGCTTAGTGATCTCCTCTTTTGAAGCACAATCAGTGAAATCGTTCACCTCACCTGCCATGGTTAGTAGAAAATAGAAAACAAACAGCACAAAAGTATGATCCCTATCAACTACTAGGCACTAGGACACACTCTCAAGTGTCTTACCTTGCTCTTACAAGAATCTTACCAATTGAAGCAGGCAGTACAACTCGGAGAGGTGGGATGTTTGACGACGGCAGGGGTGCGATTACGAGGATCAACCTGTACTGACCAGAAGTGTGTGGATCTCAGAAGGCAGTGTATTGTAGCAAGGGTTAGCAAAATTCAATAACAGAATAGCAAAGCTGAATAAGTGTTCCAAATACTTGTAGCAGTCGCTGGCCGAGACACGTTCCTAGAACCAGCCTAACAAGTGAGAGTAAAAAACAAAGGACTTAGGACAACTCTCTCTCACCAGGTCTCTCGAATATCTCCAAAGATTAGCTCAACAAGACTGCTTACTGAAAACAGCTCTCTATCCTTCTCTTTTTTTTCTTTTTTTTCTTCTCTTTTTTTTCTTTTTTTCTTTTTTTTCCTTCTAGGAGTACACCTAGTACACAAGAAGCAACCACAAAAATTAGCAGCTTGATATAATGCACGGAGTGACCCCGGAAAAACACGCAGAGGCGCTCTGAAAAGCGTGCAGGAACATCGGAGCTTGAAAACTCAGTCTTGCAGGCCAAATTTCACGATTTTAGATCAGCCAAACCTGACAAGCTCAGGGAGGAGCAGATGTAAAATTTTTTGTAGATGTCTGCAGATATAAAGTTTGCCTAATTCCGAGTCCGTATGCAAAAGTTATGGCTGTTTTAAGAAAGATAGCGCAAACTAGGGTTTCGCGGCTCAACCCTATTGCTCCGGCTAGAGTATAAGTGCCAATAGGTCAAGCGGGGCAGACAAGGAGGCTAGCGATGCAGGGTGATTGACACATGGCGGCTTGCGACCTATGTAAAAGGGCTTGCGAAAGCAGGTTAAAAGATCAAGGCGGCTTGCAGTCCGAAACCGAGTAGAACTCGATCTCTCAAGGCAGGCTCTCGTGCAACGCAACAGCTAGAACTAGAACCACGAACATGACTCTAAACCAACGACCACTAACTTGACCTAGGACACAGACTCAACAAAGTGAAACTGAAATAAATTTTGCAAAGGCACAAAGGGGTTTGGACAGGGGATAAACCTAACATTACGAAGAACACGGTGGTAACAAATTTTTGGGTTTTCTGGACTCTAGGTAAGGGAAAACAAAACTTAACAGAAGGAAACATAGATGATACCTATCAGGCAACCTAATGCTCTAATACCACTTGATGCGAGTGGGTGCCCGATCTTCCGATAGGTTCGATTTGGCGACGTGTGGACGTTCACGTTTTGAGGCTTCCGATCAGTAGATCGTCACCTCGCACTCGCTACACCCACGCATCTTGTCGTTATCGGCCACGCTCTCACGCAATCGACCTAACCACGAAGGTTTTGCTCCTGCAAACAATCAAAGAAATTTGCAAGAACAAAGAAAACACAACCTGAATTGCTTTTGAATATTTAACACACGAAGTTGGGGTTCTACAAACCGATCTAGACGGCGAAATTGCAATTGCAGAATAATCTAAGCAAAACCCACATCTAAATGATGATGGCTACTGAATATATATGAGTTGGGATGTCCTAGGGTTAACCCTAGGGCGCACACCCCTTGGGCTTAGCCCACGACACAATTACAAGGCCGAAGGCCCAAAACAGAATCGCACTGGAAGAGGTACGTGTCTTATTTCGATGATTCCGGAGAGCTCAGGAGGAATTTTGATGTGGGAGTGATGTAGTGATGTAGGAGTAGACTTGGGTAAGGTCTTGGTTTGGTCCCCAATCAACTTCTTTGATCATCCATGTGTTCCTTGTGCTCGGTCTCTTTCCCTTCACCCAACCAAGTATCTCTGCAAACGAGAACACAAAAAACTCATGGTGTAGTAACTCCTGTTCAAATATATAATATGTAAATCTTACGTAGAAAGCATGTACCTTTGGTTGATGAGTACATAAGGTAGTTATGGTCATATCCGAGCTAGTGATGTCCTCATCACTAACGCCACAAAAAATCAGTTTTGTAGTAGTGTTATCTCATATCTCAAACTCTCTGGCTCATCGAGCTGCCCATAGTCTCCAACACACATTGCTTCCCCTTGGGAAGCCTAATCTATGATGCCAGTCGACATCCCGATCTACACAGGACCGTTTTAGACCACGTAATGGTCCTCCATTAGCCATCATGGCTGATTCTGGTAACGGTTCCCAATCCCACCAATCACTTTTGCAAATCTTAGGCAAACACATCTACGCTAGGAGAATCACCTCACATTCGCCCATGACCATGGGCACGACTATTCGAACAATTTTATAATCTCTGCAGAGGGTGCACGCTTTACCCACATGACACGAGCTTACTTCCCACACCCGTCGATGGGGAAGGTTAGCGACAAGGCCTTTCTAAAGCCAACCAAGGATACCTCGTGCCTATAGAAGGGTTCTCTCTGAACCGAGTATCAAGCAAACCTCAGCTCTCCCCTACCTAGGAATCTGGGATGTCCCCATTCTTACATGCATGGCACATTAATTCATAATTTGTGCCCAGCGCAACATACTCTCACTTCTCCTCATCTTGGCATTGCCCAACTATTGGCATTGCCCAACTATTGGCATACAAGGCATCCTTGACCAACTAATTACTTAGCTAGGGGTGTGCCATACCACCCATGTGGCAGCACTATGAGATGCTCGGATGGAATTTCCCAAGGAATCAGTCCTTATATGTGAATACAAGCATCTCCACAAAGGTGATCACTTTGCATCATGAGTTTTCCCAAACCACTTTTCATTTCCTAAACACGCCGACACCATTTGTCGGGTTTTCAAAAGGTTTAGAAACTTGTTTTCCCAGGTCGACAAGCAATTGATTTGAGGGGGACCGTTGGAACCAAGCTCGGAGAGCACGGGTGCCGCGGTACCACGCAGGTGGAGTGATAAGGGATAGGGTCATCAAGGTCCTACAGTAATAATGCAACTACTAGGTAGGTCTGTCGGTTTGTCGAACTGGTGCCAGTCAAATTATTGTGTGCACTAACATGCAATTTTGCAAACAAAACATTTGCAAACTAGGAGTAATATTATCAAAGGGTGACTTGCCTCTGTCTTCATCTTTGAATCCTTGCGTAATCCAACGTCCGATGATTTCCCAAAACATCTACTACACGGGAAGCAACAGAAAAACACCCAAAACCCTAAAAAGAAAATATTGTCATTAATAACTAATAGTGCCATGGTAGATTTCAATTTTAGAAAAATTTTGAGACTTGAATGGGGTCAATCGGAGTTACGGATGAGAATATATGAATTTTTGAAGTTTAATTGATTTTTTGAAAATAGACAAGGATTCATTTAAATTCGAAAAAAGGAATATTCCCGAGAGTATTACTCAGCTAACATATCGGGCCCAAAGTCAATGAGAGAGAGGGAGGGGGCTCATGGTGGACCCGATCCATGAATGGAGAGAGAGGGGAGGCTAGTGGCCTTTCTGGGCTGGCCTAACGGTCTTTAGCCCATGGCACAAAACAGGCCGTTGGCTTCTGAGCTGGCCCAGGAGAAGCGACCTGCCGGCCCAATTAGGAGTAGGCCATGGCCCGAGGGGTTGAGGTGGGTCCCGGTTGTAAGTGACACATTATTCAAATTGTAGATTGATTAAATGCAGGGCCCTCATGTTAGTGGAAAGTGGGAGGGGATTAGAGTGCGGTGGTGGCCGGGCTGATCTGTAGTGCCCAGAAATCACACAACAATTTCCATACGCAAGTGTATTAATCCTCATCCCAAGAGGCGAGGTACACAATACAGAGTTGTTTAATATCAGAGTACATATGCGGAAGCGATAACGTAGTTTAAATTATTACATGGGTGACCAAAGGCCCAGACAAGCAAAGATAAACAATTAAAGTTCGTAACTAAAAAGGCTAGGGACCAGGCCCACAGGCACTTGACGATAGGAACGAGCTAGACGTCAAAGCCTTCATCATCGGGGAACTCATCATCTGGATTGGGAAAAGTAGAGCAAGACTGAGTACCACCCAAGTACTCAACAAACCATACCCAGAAATAATGCATCAATAATGCTCAAGGAGTACAAGGGGATTAATAGGGCTATTTTGCACTAAACAACATTTTATTTTATTAATAACCTTTAAAGCAATTTTATGAATCCAATTCTATTTCTAAGATCAAATTATCCCAAGGTAGCATATACCACGCTCATCTAGTTCTTGCCTATCCCAAGGCTAACCAGACCTATCCTGGTCAACCATCACATTTTAACCATTGATCCATTATTCAATTTTTACAGAGGAAACTCTAACTTTGGTACATTGCTAGGCTTGACCATAACCGAGGGCACAACTATTCGAATAGATTATACTCTGGCCAGAGGTGTACATCTTTACCCACAAGACACAACTCCCTCACGTGTGCCCACCTGCCCCATACCACCACGGTATGTGGAACGGAAGTCGTGACATAACCCTTCACCTAGGTCAACATAGACAAAGGAACAACACCAACCATCTACGGCCAGACCCCTAGGACAGGTAGACGGTCGATGCCCTCGGCATCTCGATCCCCAGACCCCAGGTGACCTTCATTTGCCAGAGAGTCAGTCAACAACCAGACGCCATCCACTTCTATCTGTGTCCCAATGTCTAAAGCTGATCTAAGCTACAGGTTAAGTCTTACCCATTAGACATGTGGTAGTACGGTTATGCTTTGCAACTGAGGCCCGAAGACTGGTCCTTATGACGGCCGAGGTCTGACTAACAGAACCCTCCATGCACCTCAAGCCTAGCCAAAAATAGAGTTTTGGGGAATTTTGAATAGAGAAGGTTCTTATCCAGGCTAACCAGCCATAACTAAGTCTAGCAATATTTTAACATTATTTTTTGGTCATTTCCCCAATTATCTCATAAAAGGACTAAGTTGTTGCTAATTAAGCATGCGCTAAGCATATCCTAAAATAGCTAGTTTGCATCACATATACACACAAAACTAGCTGGTTTTCAGTTACCTAAGGTTGTCAAGGAATATTAACAATAATAAGGCTATAACAAGGATTTTAGGAATAGGCTATAGTAAAACAATATTATCACAAGAATTTCGTAAATCATAATGCATTAATTTAAATAAAAATTAATCAATATGTACAAGGAAGTGGGTATGACTTGCCTTGCTTGCAACAAAAATCTTTAGTAGCAACCTCGAAGAAAAGCGGAGAATCGGGAGCAGCAGTGTCTACCCGACATACGTAAACAAAAATTGGATTTACTCTAAGAAAATGCATAAAAACATTATAAACAAATCACATAATTGGGTTATAGGCATTCTAAGAAAAAAATAGACTTGAACGGGTCAATTTGCAGTTCGTATGACCAAGATATGACCATCCGAAGTTTATATGAAATTTAAATGGATATTTGTGAATTGTTGGAATTATTTTTATATAGGATATCCTTTTACGACGTCACTAGGAGAAGGGCGTGCGGACTGACGCGCGGGCCCCACCGAGTGCCACGCCAGTGCGCACACAGTGGCCACGGCACTGCCATGTGGGAAGGGAGTGCAGACGTGGCGGCCACGTGAGCGCCAAGTCGGCATAGCCGACGACCGGCGCCGGCGGCTCGGGACCAAGCCGCTGCCAGCGTGCGGCGGAGTGGGATGCCCCAGCGAGAGCACGAGAGGGGGGGGGGGGTTAGGGGATGGGGGTGGCTTGGCACGGACCAGGGGTCCTCACCCAAAGCACGGTGACGACGGTGGGCGACAGCGATGACGGGGACGACGAGGACAGCAGCGGCAGTTCGGGTCGGCATCGACGGAGCGGCTCTGGCAGTCTGCGAGCGGAGAGGAAGTGATGCCGGGGTAGTTCATGATGTTGTGCGTTTGGGGGTGAGGGTAGCGAGGCCGAGCGGGCTCCGGTGAAGCAGAAAAGCTCACCGGAGTAGCTCCGATTGAGAGGAGAGAAGAAAACTCGAAGGAAATAAGGATTAAAGGAGAGGGGGCTCGGGATTTGCAAAGGAGAGGAAGGAGAGGAGGATTCTGCCGTCTCATAGCCCGGGAGAAGAGGAAACAAAGCTCCGAGAGCTTGTCCATGGCCATTAATGGCGGATGAAGTAACCCAAGTTAAATCCATCAAATTAGTGCACGATTGAATGGGGAATCAAGGGGGAATTGACGGGGAGTTAATCCTCCCAAGGAGGTGGATTTGGAGGTGGGGAGTCCTAGGGCTTTTCGGGAGGGGAGAGAGGGACAGCCGGAGGTAGAAGACACCCCTGACTGGTGGGGCCCACCTATCGGTGGTGGGGCACGGCTCAGCTCGGCTCGGCTAAGCCAGGCAAGGCCGGGGGTGAGGGTTGGGCCGAGGCCGGCCTAGGTGGAGGGGGAAAGGGGGGCCGGGTGGTGGGGTGGGCCAAAGGGTTTTGTGGGCCAAAAATGGCCCGGCAGAGGAAGGGGTTTTAAATTTAGTTTTCCATTTAAATAAACTATGATATTTATTTTTGTTACTTTAAAATTAGTTTAAGTGCTCTAAAAATTCCAGTGAAAATTGAGAATGAATTAGAGGACAAGGGGAATTTAAGAAAAATACCCACAAGCCAAATTGAATTTTATTCTTGAGGATTTTTATTGGTTCAAGGCTCATTCCTTTTTTAAAATTTCAAGAATTTAGGATTTACTCACGATTTATAATTTAGGATGGTTTCAGGATGTTACACGATCCGCGGCCGGTGGCAACACAGCGGTGCTGGCGAACGACGGTGGTCCGCGGGCGGTGGCGGTCACCGTGGGAATGAGTAAGAGGAGAGGAAGGAGTTGAGTGGCTTGGATGGAAGGAAGGAGTTGAGCGGCTCGGATCGGAGGAAGGAGGTATGACGGCGGCCGGCGGCGAGGGATCGGCGCTGCACGGTGGCGGCAGAATGCCGCTGCAGGAAAGGGGAATCAGGCACGTGGCCATGTGCGAAAGCTAGCTAGGGGCATCAATTTAGTGGGGAGAGGAAAAGGAGAGGGGAAGCTCACCGATGGGAGGAGAATTGCGGCGGTGACGATGACTCGAGCTGAATCCAACGCGGCGGAATCAAGCGAGGCGGCATGGCCGTGGTGGGGGAAAAGGAAGGGAAGGGCAGGATTTATAGCCACGGGTGGCACAAAAAAAGGGTGAAGAAAGGCAGTGGCTACAACGAGATTGCTTGAAGGGACATGGTGCCCGGAAACAAGGTGGCTGTGTCTGCCAGAGAGGAGGAAGAGGGGGATGGCGTGGCAGAGGCGATGGGACGGGACGGGAGAGGCGGTGTTGACTTTGGTGGCCCGATCGGAGATATTTTTACGGTTTGGGATTTTTGTCGAGCACGTGATGCTCATGGGGAGAGAGATGGAGGAGGGAGATGATTGCACGTGGTCTGTGGGGTGGGAGTCTGTGGCGCAACTGACTAGTGGGGCTAGGCTGTCGGCAGGAGGGAGTTGAGGGCCTTGGGCCGGTGGCAGTGATGGCCTACGCAGGAGAAGAGGAGGCCGAGCGGCGTTGGGCTGGGCTGTGCGGGAGCAAGGGGAGTTGGATTGGGCCGAGGAGATGGGCTGGCCACACGAGAGGAGGAAGGGAAGAGACCGAGTGGGCCAGGGAGTTTGGGCTGTGCGGGGGAAGGAAGAAAGAGGAAAGAAGGAGAGGGGATTGGGCCGGCCAACATGAATAGTAAAATTTGTTATTTTCCTAGGGATTTGTTATGACAGATATTTGGAATATTTAAAGGATATTTGAATTCAAAATTTGATATTTCGGTTCACAAAATTCTGGAGATTTCCATGAAATACTTCATGACTAAAACTTGGATGATTTTTGAAATGGATTTGAATTTTTGAAAGGAAATTCAAGGAAGGGAATAAAGAGGGAATTCACGAAAGATTTGAATTTAAATTTAATTTTGGGTTTTGGACTTAGTGGAGTTTTGGGGATTTTCAGAAGAGGGATTCTTGATGGAATTTTGAATTTCTTTTGGGAGGATCAAAATAAGGGGGATTTTAATGGAAGGCTTCGGAGGGAATTTCAAATTACAAAATCCGAATCCCGATATTTGAATTTGATAGAAATTTTGATTGAAAATTTAGGAAGGATTTCAACATTGAATTATTCGAGGAATTTTAGGTAGGTTTTAAGAGAGACCTTCGAATCTCGGGATTTTGGAGGGAATTTTTAAATCGGGATTTTGGGGTCCAAAGGAGGATTTAATTGAGACCTTGACACTTAGTCCTTAATCACACATAAAGAGCCAAACTTTTGAAAATTGGTGTTTATTAAAAATAGTTTTAGACAACCCGAAACTCAGGAGGTTACACGTTAGGTGTCGATGCTTTGCACCGGCAATAATACTATGGGGCTACTCGGCGACCTGGAATTCGGTGGATTGCAGAGGAACACGGGAGAATTATACTGGTTCAGGCCTCGATGTGAGGTAATACCCTACGTCAGTTGAGGTGTTATTCCTCTGAGGTGGATTTGTGATCAATGATCTGGTCTGCCCTCATGGGGCGCCCTGCCTCCCTTTATATACTAGGGGACAGGGGTACATGGTAAGGATCCCAGTCGGATACGACCAAGGGATTTCCTTATTAGAGATAGAATCCTATCCGACTAAGGCTATTTTTCCTTATTGTACAAGGCACAGCCTGCCGGGTGCTATCTTATCTCTAATTACATGATCTGGCCCATCCTCTATCCGAGTGGCCCATGTGCTTGTAGTGAGGTACCCGGGGCCCATGGCTCCCACAGTAGCCCCTGAGACCTTCATAGTTGAGTCACAGCTGATGCCGAGTGCTCATCCTCCACGGTGAAGGTTACCCGAGTGCGATGCTCCAAGTACTTCTTTGTCGAGTAAGTCTTCCGAGTCCTGCTTCATGTCAGCTGGCAGCGAGGCTATGAAGTGCTTCATGTAAATATATGAATAGTGTGCGCCGAATAGGCGCACCTATTAGGTGTAGCCCGACTTTGTGCTTAATTGTGAAGACAATTAAACATAAAGTCAAAGATCTTTAACCTGGAAGTCTTCCCGAGTAGATTACTACTGGTATATGAGACTCTTCGGTATCATGTCAACCGGAATATAATTTATAGTCTTGCGAGTAGGAGACTACTCGTATATAGGACTCTTCGACTTTATGTCAGTCGGAATATGAGTTTATAGTCTTTTCCGAGTGGCGTCCCACTCAAAAGCTAGACTCTTCCGCATCATGTCAGCGGGAATAGATATTTATAGTCTCTCCCGAGTAGTGCACTACTCGAAAGTTAGACTCTTCAGCGTCATGTCGGCTGGAATAATGTTGCTCATGGCAACTGATGGCCATGCATGTAGGCCGAGTACCACTTTATGAAAATAAATCATTACGTGGTCAGGTGTTTCCCGAGAAAGATACCTGCATCCCCAATTTTAATGAAGACCAGCTTGTGATCCTTGTAAGGATATATCCTCGAGACCTGGTGGATAAAACAGATACCCAAACATACATGTTTAGCAGTGAGGCTTTCATGAAGCATATCTGTTTACCTCATCGATTCCTGTGGGTAGCACCAGCGCTATAATTTCAACTCAGCCTGCGGGCGGCCCACATGGAGCATGCTACTGTAGGAACTCATGTCTTGTCGGCCCAATACCAAATGTGCAGGCCTGGGCCCATCTAGTCGGTTCAGGCTATAAAAGGATGGGGAGAGAGAAAAAGATTCCATCGTCTTCCCCAAAGCAGCCAATCTCTTCGTCTTCCACCTTCGCGCCTAGCTTTTCGCCTCCCGCCCGGCTAGGGTTAGCAGCAGCCATTCCCCACCCGGACTCGGGCGATTTCAATCCTCTTCGTTTATTCCAAGCCCCCGATTTGCTTTCCCCCAAATCTCAACACCTCCAGTCATGCCGAAGGCGACGAATCCTGCGGGTGCGCCAGGGAATTCTTGGCCGATCTCGGATTGCGGCTCGGTGAAGCTGAGACGGCTAGAGAGCGAGCTGAAGTTGCCTAGCCAAGAAGTGATCCGTTGGCGGTCGGCGAGGGATGAATCGAGCCCCAACCCCCGGCCTGGTGAAACGGTAGTTTTCGCCTCTTTCTTTGATCGGGGCTTGTGTCTTCCGTCGTCTGATTTCTTCCGCCGCATCCTTGATTTCTACGGGCTGGAGTTGGTGCATTTAAATCCCAACTCGATCCTTCAGATCTCCATATTCGTTACTCTTTGCGAGTGCTTTCTGGGTGTTGAGCCCCATTTCATCCTCTTCCGACACTTGTTCCATGTCAAGCCCCAGCCTTCCAAGAGTAATATCAGTGTGATTGGGGGGGCTGGTCTTCAACTAAGGAGTGATGGGAAGAAAACATATATCGATTTGCCCTTGAAATCTTCTTTGAAGGGCTGGCACAAGGAGTGGTTTTACTGCGCCGATCTAGCTCCTTCCTTGCGTCCGTTTACTGGTATGCCGCCGGCGGTGTTGCCAAGCTGGTCTTCGGAGCCAACCTTTGAAGAACTGGGCCAAGCACATATATTGCTGACGAAGATAGATGACCTCAAGAGGGCCGGCTTGACGGGGCCCTGGGTGGCTCGTCGTTTCCTGACGAGGCGCGTCCAGCCGCTGAAGTTGAGAAGCGCTTTCGGCTGGGCCTTCAAAGGTAAACACGATCCCGACCGGGTGAGCAGCGAGACGGTGGACAAGGGGCAGTGACCGATACCTTGTTTGGCTACTTCTCTAAAGGGGTCATTGCCACCGAAGATGATAACCGCCGAGTTGCCGCCTATAGCTTCATCCGGCTGCGGACCAAGGTAACCTTCTACCTTCTTCTGTGGTGAACGCCTGTGGAACGATGACTGTTCAACCTTGCGTGATGGTATCTTGTCGACTTGCTTGTAGTGGCATGAGGAATTTGATGAAGACTCTCGTCCATTGTCTGCGGTCGCGTCGAGGAAGAGGCCGAGGAGTCCCTCTGATGTCCAACCCGACTCCAAGAGAGCGGGGAAGAAACCGATTTTATATCGGGGCGAGGGGGCCATGACAGCGCGCGCCGTGAGTGGCAGCTTGAAGATAAAGGACACCACTGCCACAACGCCCACGCGGTCGAGTCCCAGGCTGAGATCAGCAGGCTTGGGCTCGACGTTGTCGTACTCAGCAACAGCGCCGCCAAGGGGCCAACCAGAGCAGAGGCCGATTGGGGCGAAGGAACCCGAACCAACCATACCAGAGTCGAGGCTGGCTCAGGCCGGTATGCCTCTGCCATCGATGACACCGACCGGGGCGAGTGCCGATGCTAGCGCTTCGCCGGGGAGCGGGCAGGCTGGCAGGAAGCTGAAGTTCTCCAAGAGGTGCGCTACTCCGAGCCTTCTGTAGTCGTTGTATGTTAAAATACAGTCCTGATGTCTTGCTTTGTTGTGCAGGAAGCGGGCCGATATCGACCTCAAAAAGGTTGACCCATCTGCTCCACTTGATGAGTCCGCCCCAGCCGAGCCAGCGGCAGCGAACACACCTGCTGAGCCGGCGGCCAGCCCGGTCGCTGAGACCGAGGTGGCTTCGACTACAGGGCCACTACCGCCACTCGATCAAGAGGTGGCTGTTGAAACTGAGGCCCCGGCCCCCGAGGCACCGTACGTCGCGGAAGCGGGGGACGGAACCCCCGAGCCGGTCCCCGATGTTGTAGGGGAAGGCGGTGCCGAGGCCAGGACCCCGTCGCCATCATGGTTATCGTCATCGCCATCGTCGCCGTTGCCGCCGCCGCCGGAGATCCCACATTTGCCTCGGATCGAAGCTCCCCCACGTGTGATGCCCCGGACCTTCACGTGGACCACTCGCGACGGCACTATGAAAAGCTTCAGGCTCGATGAAGTCGTCGCAAGGAGAGAACGCGAGAGCCTGCTTCGTGTCGCCATCAGCGGGTCCCAGGGGGTCGCGGTATGATTCTTGTAGTGAAGCTCCAGCAATCTTCTTGTCTTTGATGTTTGACTCTGTCGTCGGTTTGTTCCTTGTCCCGAGCAGAAGCTCGTTGACCGCAACGAGGCGATGACGGAGATCCTGGTCGAGATGGCTCCCCACCTCACGGAATTGCAACAACTCCGGGCATTGAAGGCCGAGATGGAGGCGCGTCACACGAGGAGGGAGGCCTGGCTGAAGAGCGGCGCTGATCAGCTCAGGAAAGAGACATGGACCTTAGCCGAGAAGATCAGAGGTAAAATCCTCGAGCATATCTTCCCGACTGGACCGTTGATGTATTCATCCAGCTATGTCGATCCCGACTGCTCGGTGGTGTCATGACTGCACGATTGAGCTCTTGGCTAATCTGTGGTGCAGACCTCGAAGCGGAGTTAAAGACCCGAGCGGAGAGGGAGTCGCAGCTGAAGGAGGCCGAAGAAGCCAAGGCCGAGCTTGAAAGGGTCAAGGCCGACCTGACAAAGGCCAACACCGAGCTTGACCGGGAGAAGTCCGAGTTGGAGAAGGCCGTCGTCAAGCTCGGTAAGGAGAAGGCCGAACTGGAGAAGACCGTGGCCAGGTGGGAGGCCGACTACGAAAGTAAGTCCTCAACCCGACTGTGATCTCAGCCAATACATTAGTCACCCTGTGTGTAGCCGAATATGACAAGCTTACTTGCCGGCCGATCTGGGCAGGCATGAGAGCCAACGTCCAGGCCCAGTACCGGTTCTACACGGAGGAGATAAGGTCAATCAGGGAGTCATGGGAGGCCCTCGTCGGGTCCGTGAAAGGGCTCCTTGACCTTGTAGATCCCCGCCCAGTGGGGACCAGCTGTAGCAGAATTCCTCAGATAATGGGGCGACTCGAGGACGCGCCGAGTGCCCTGAAAAGGTACTCAGACGAGCGGGTTGCCGCCGGCGTGGCCCAGACCCTAGCAATGACCAAGTCCATCTACCCGAGGGCGGACATTGAGGCCATCGGGGAGGGATTTTCCGAGGAGACGACGCCCGAGGAAGCGCTGGAGCTGATCTCACAGGCGAAGCCGACTGCTGAAGCGATTACCCGAGACCTGGGTCTGTAAAGGCAATACATTTTGTAGTCGGTGTATATATATGCTTTCATATACGATCATGTGTAAATATATGTGTCGTGCCGCCAAACTTATTATTCGGTTGTCATTAGCTTTACCCGACCATGTAGCATGCACCGAGTTAGTTTGATAGAACTTGATAAAAAACGTTCGGAGTAAGATGCTATACTCGGGCGAACGCATCAGTCGTGGCAAGGCTTCATAACCGGGGTGAAATAAGCTTGTATGTTATTGACAGAACACATATATACATGCAGCCCCCGACTCACTACTCGGTTGGATCAAGCGGCGTAGTGAGTCAGGAAAAACTGTACACATGGAAAATGTAAAACTCAGGTATAGAAAGGACGTAGCTGTTCTATATTCCATGAGTTGGTGATGAGGACGCCGTCTTTGGTCTTCAGTTGGTAGGCGCCTGGCCGCGTGACCTCGGCTATAATGAACGGCCCTTCCCAGATAGGGGATAGTTTGTGCCTGTCCTTGGTGGTTTGTATCTTCCTTAGAACGAGATCCCCGACCAAAAAGGCGCGGCCACGGACATTGCGATTGTGGTAGCGACGCAGGCCTTGAAGATACCTTGCCGACTGGATTGTTGCGGCGTCTCTTGCTTCTTCCAGCTGATCTAATTCGATCAGTCGGGTGCTGTTGGAGTCATCTTCGGAGTAAGCCTGGACTCGTGGAGAGCCGAACTATATCTCTGTCGGTAGCATGGCCTCGGTACCGTAGACCAGGAAGAAAGGGGATTGCCCTGTTGCCTGACTAACCGTGGTTCTGAGAGACCAGAGAACGGATGGTAGTTCTTGTACCCACCGACCCGCATATGGTTGTAGTCGGTCGTATATCCTGGCCTTGATGCCTTGTAAGACCATGCCGTTGGCTCGCTCAACCTGCCCGTTGCTCTGCGGGTGTGCCACAGATGCATAGCAGATCTTGATGCCGAAGTCGTCGCAGAAATCTTGGAATAGGCCCGCCGCGAACTGAGTGACGTTGTCGGTTATGATGCGGTTAGGGACCCCAAACTGGTATAGTATACTCAGGATGAAGTCCTTTGCTCGTGCCGCTGTGATTGTCGCGACAGGTTTAGCCTCAATGCACTTGGTGAATTTATCCACTGCGACGAATAAATGCATGAACCCTCCTGGCGCTTTCTTGAATGGCCCGACCATGTCGAGCCCCCATACTGCGAATGGCTAGGAGATAGGGATAGTCTGGAGTTCCTGGGCGGGGAGATTTGTCTGTCTTGCGAAGAACTGGCAACCCTCGCACTTGCGAACGATGTCTTTGGCGTCTGTGACTGCGGTGGGCCAGAAGAATCCCTGCCGGTAAGCCTTTCCGACTAACGTCCTGGATGCAGCGTGGTTGCCACATATGCCCGAGTGGATTGAATGCAGGATCTGCTTGCCTTCCTCGGTGGTGACACAGCGCATGAGGACACCGGATGCGCTCCTACGGTACAGGTCTTCTCCGACTAGCAGGAAGCTTTTGCTTCGACGCTTGATCTGCTCGGCTTGACTGCGATCTTCTGGGAGTTCATCGTCCAGGAGGAATTTGAGAACAGGACCCCTCCAGTCTTGACATATGTGCAGCACTTCGTCGGTGGTTGGGGTAGGCTCGCCTCCCGACTGCTCTTGTGCCGGTTTCTTCTTGACTGATGGCTCCATAAGTTGCTCGACAAAGATTCCAGTCGGAACCGCTTCTCTCTTAGATCCCATGTTTGCGAGCTCATCTGTCGCGTCGTTGTATTGACGCAGGACGTATGTGATTTCCAGCCCGTCGAACTTGTTTTCCAACTTGCGGACCTCCTGGCAGTATGCCGCCATTGTGTCGTCGAGACAGGTCCAGTCTTTCATGACTTGGTTGACCACGAGTTGGGAGTCTCCGCGCACAACCAGTCGACGTATGCCGAGTGATATGGCGATGCGGAGCCCATGAACAAGAGCCTCGTACTCGGCGACGTTGTGGGAAGCCGGGAAGTGGATTTGTAGTACGTACTTCAACTTTTCGCCAGTGGGGGATGTCAGTATGACTCCAGCCCCGGCACCGCCGATCCGTAGGGAACCGTCGAAGTACATTGTCCAGTACTCTAGCTTTGTTGTTGGTGTTGGGAGTTGAACTTCTGTCCACTCGGCTACGAAGTCGGCTAGAGCTTGAGATTTGATAGCTGTCCGTGGCTGAAAGGTGATGTCAAACGCCATCAGCTCGAGTGCCCATTTAGCGATCCAGCCGGTGGCCTCGCGATTATGAAGGACATCCCCGAGTGGAAACGCTGTGACCACCGTGACTTGATGTGCTTGAAAGTAGTGCACCAGCTTTCGGACTGTGATGAGTAGGCCGTATAGCAGCTTCTGGACCTGCGGGTATCTTGTTTTGGAGTCGGCAAGGACCTCACTGACAAAATAGATTGGCCGTTGTATTTTCTGAAGATGACCCTGTTCGGATCGCTCCACTACCAGCACCGTGCTAACTACCTGTGTTGTTGCCGCCAGATAAAGCATTAGTGGTTCCTGGGGCAGGGGGGACGTCAGCACGGGGGGTGATGTGAGGAATTCTTTGAAGTCTTCGAAGGCTCACTGGGCTTCCGGAGTCCATTGAAAGGTGTCCGCCTTTTTGAGGAGCTTGAAGAAAGGCATGCCCCGTTCGCCCAGTCGGGAGATAAACCGACTGAGTGCCGTCATGCAGCCTGTCAGCTTCTGGACGTCTTTAAGGTTGGTCGGGGGCGCCATGTTCTTGATGGCGTTGACTTTCTCCGGGTTAGCCTCGATGCCGCGGTGCGAGACGATGAAGCCGAGTAACTTCCCAGACGGCACCCCGAAGGCGCACTTGTCCGGGTTCAACTTCATCTTGAATCTTCGAAGGTTTTGGAAGGTTTCTTCCAAGTCGGCAATGAGGTCTTTTCTGGACTTGGACTTGATCACCACATCGTCGACGTAGGCTTCCACGTTGCGCCCGATCTGAGTGTGTAGACACCGCTGAATAGCCCTTTGGTAGGTTGCGCCTGCGTTTTTCAGACCGAACGGCATTGTGATATAGCAATACGCTCCAAACGGCGTGATGAAAGATGTTTTTAAACAGTCTTGTTCCCTCAAGCTAATTTGATGACATCCCGAGTAACAGTCGAGAAAACTGAGTAGGTCGCACCCCGCCGTGGAGTCAACCACCTGATCTATCCTGGGAAGACCAAATGGGTCCTTGGGGCATGCTTTGTTGAGGTCGGTGTAGTCGACGCACATGCGCCATTTACCGTTTTTCTTCCGGACCAGGACTGGGTTGGCCAGCCAGTCCGGGTGGTAGACTTCCTTGATGAAGCCGGCTGCGAGGAGCTTGGTGATTTCCTCCCGAATAGCGTCCTTGCGGTCTTGAGCGAAGCGCCGCAGCCGTTGCTTGACCGGCTTGGCGTCTGGCTTTACGTGTAGGGCGTGCTCGATCACCTCCCTTGGTACGCCCGGCATGTCGGACGGTTTCCACGCGAAGATATCTTTGTTGGCTTGGAGGAAGGTGACGAGCGCATCTTCCTATTTGGGGTCGAGTCCGGTCCCGACTAAGGCAGTCTTAGAGGGGTCGGAAGGGTCCAGGGGGATCTTCTTCGTGTCAGAGTCCGCTGAAATTCCCGACTTCGCTGCTTTTTTCGCCGGAACTAGATCTTGATCGACTTCAGATGTAGCGGCTTGCCGGATGCTGTTGCGCCCGACTGCCGCTTCTTGTGTTTGAGCTAGCTCGCAGCTCTCCTTGTCGCAGGTGAAGGCTTGTTTAGCGTCACTGCGGAGGGAGAGGACTCCTACTGGCCCGGGCATCTTCAGCACCATGTACGTGTAGTGCGGTATCGCCATGAATTTGGCGAGGGCCGGTCGTCCGAGTATCGTGTGATACGCGGTCTCGAAGTCGGCGACCTCGAAGGAGATGTTTTCTGTACGGAAGTTGTCTCGTGTGCCGAAGGTCACCGGCAAGGTTATCTGCCCGAGTGGTGTTGATGACAAGCCGGGGATTATCCCATGGAAGAGCGCGGTGCTCGGCCGTAGCTTTGAACGAGGAATTTTCATCTCGTCCAAAGTCTTGGCGAACAGGATGTTGAGCGCACTGCCTCCGTCGATGAGGGTTTTCTTCAGCCTGATATTTCTGACGACCGGGTCGAGGACGAGTGGGTATCGTCCCGGGTGGGAAACCCGATCTGGGTGATCTGCGCGGTTGAAGGTGATAGCCATCTCTGACCAGCGTAAGTATTGGGGGTTATCCGTTGTGGAGACCGCGTTAATGTCCCGCGCTGATAGCTTCTGCTTGCGCTTGGATTCGTACGCGAGTGGCCCCCCGAAGATGTGGTTGAGTTCGGCTTGGGGGTCCTGGAAATCATCAGCCGGACCCGAGTCTGGCTTGTCCTTGTCCTTGTCGGCGCTAGACGATGAAGCTTGCTCGGAGGCAAACTTCTTGAGCATGTGTCAGTCCTTGGCCACGTGCCGGCCCTTGGGGTGAAAGGGGCAAGGCCCGCTCATGACTTTCTGATAGTCGTTGTTCCGTTGGGGCCGCGATCGACTGCGCTCCATGTTAGCCACCTCGTTGTCCGACTTCCGCTTGCGGCTGCCAGGCTTGTTCTGAGGCGGCTCGTTGTCGGCCTTCGCCCTGTTGTCTTTTTGTCGGGGCTCCTTCTTCTCGTCGAAGGCCTCTGCGACGGCTTCAGCCGAGTCGGCGTATTTGTTGGCCATGTCGAAGAGAGTCCGGACAGTGGATGGTGGCTTCCGAGTGAACTTCGCGATGAGCGGGGCGTCTTTTACTCCCTTGCGGAAGGCGGCGATGACGACCTCGTCTTTGATGCTTGGGATTTGATTGCGCTTCTCGGAAAACCTTTTGATGAATTCACGTAGAGTCTCGTTCTTTTTCTGATGCAGCTGGTAAAGGTCGTGCTCGGAAGCCGGTCTCTCGTAGGTCCCCTGGAAGTTAGCGATGAACCGCTCCCTGAGCTGTCCCCAGGAACCAATCGACCGCCTTGGGAGGCCTGTCAGCCATGTCCTCGCCGAGTCGGATAATGCGACTGGGAGGTAGTTAGCCATGGCCCTGCTGTCGCCCCCAGCAGCTTGAACTGCTAGGACGTAAACGGTGAGCCAGGACTCTGGGTTGGTCTTGCCGTCGTACTTTTCGATTCCGGTAGGCTTAAAGCCGACTGGCCAGCGGACGTCCTGTAACTCCCGAGTAAAGGCTGGAATGCCTTCATTATCGTGAGGACTTGAGCTTCGGTTTTGGCGGTGTAGCCGCTCGTAGTGGAGACCGAAGCGCTCGTGTTCATCCTCCAGTCGGCGGTGTTCATCCTCTTCGCGTTCTTCGCGCCGGGCCCTTAGGGTGTGGCGAAGATCACGTTGTAATCGCAATCGGAGGTCTTGATTGGGTCGGCGGTCGTATTGGTGACGTCGCCGGTTGTCGTAGTTGGTATTGTCAAGTGTTGTTTGGTGGGACTCTTCGTGCTGCCGGGTGGAGCCGGCCGCCCGTCGTCGTGCTGATGCAGATGACTCCGCCGCTGGAGAGCCCGTTCGATGGGTCGGTATGTGAGTGTTGCCTGACTGTTCTTGCTGCTGGCAGGCGGCAGCAGTAATCATCGCCTTGATCTTGGCGATAGTTGGTGTGGCCTGATGATCCGGCCCAAGCTGGAGCGTGTCTAGCAGAGTTGCGGCGGCCACGACGTTCTGTTGTGGCGTGACGAAGACATCGTGGTCGCCGACTTTGGTTTGGAGGATCTGCTGCTGGGCGGCTCGCCTAGCCTGTGGAAGCCCGTCATTGCGAGCTTGTCGGTTGGCCTCCTCTTGTTGCTGTAGTCGGCGCGCCTCCTCTTGCTGCTCCTCTTGCAGTCGGCGCACCTCGGAAGGTGGCGTCGAAGCCATGAAGATCTCGCGGGGGAGGAGGAAGCTTGCCAAGGTGGAGTCCGAGTGGGTGCTCGAACCTCCATCCGACTTAGTGTCGGACTCCGAGTAGTTTATCGGAGTTAGGACGACTCCAACCTCCCTAGATCCAATCTGAAACGGTTCATGACCGTGTCCAAACTGAATCGCTGGAGGTCGGGTCTGCTGCGCGGGTTGTAGATGCACAGCGTCGCCGAATCCGTACGGGAGATGGACGATCTCTCCCCCTCTCGGCCTAACTCGCGCTGGCTCAAGGCCTAGCGCGAGTCGGACGCCGAAGGAGAGAGTTGTCCCGATGTCCGGCGATGTGAGGGACTGTCGTAGTAGATCGTCGAAGGAGATGGCGACGTCCCTGGGGCCGACTGGCGCAACGCCGGCTAGCTCCTCAGCTGGCAAGATCGGATCTGCCTCAGCCAAGGAAAGGTTGCCGAGTTGATCGACGACGAAATCAAGGCTCCCAAAGGTGATGATGTCTCCATTGGAGAACTTGTCGCCCTTGACTCCGTTGATGGGATCCATCGAATCTGTTGATGAAGAATTCGCCGGCCCCCTACCTGGCGCGCCAACTGTCGATGCTTTGCACCGGCAATAATACTATGGGGCTACTCGGCGACCTGGAATTCGGTGGATTGCAGAGGAACACGGGAGAATTATACTGGTTCAGGCCCTCGATGTGAGGTAATACCCTACGTCCAGTTGAGGTGTTATTCCTCTGAGGTGGATTTGTGATCAATGATCTGGTCTGCCCTCATGGGGCGCCCTGCCTCCCTTTATATACTAGGGGACAGGGGTACATGGTAAGGATCCCAGTCGGATACGACCAAGGGATTTCCTTATTAGACATAGAATCCTATCCGACTAAGGCTATTTTTCCTTATTGTACAAGGCACAGCCTGCCGGGTGCTATCTTATCTCTAATTACATGATCTGGCCCATCCTCTATCCGAGTGGCCCATGTGCTTGTAGTGAGGTACCCGGGGCCCATGGCTCCCACATTAGGACAAGGTTTTGACCCAAAATTGCTATATTAGGATCTCATTTTTGTGATACAAAAGCATAACCATAAGTGTCAGCGCCCCGGCCAAGGGGGTGCCTGTTCAGCCTGCTTGCTTAGCACAAAAGGCAAGTCATTAGTGTTGAGCGGATCGTGGGCCAGTCCTTCTCCAGCTTGGAGCAGATCCAAGGTATTGCGGGAAGGTCCACATGACCATCATCCATCTAGAGATATGCTCGAGGCTTAGATGTCTGGGACTTAGAGGGGCCTGTGGACCCATGATTAAAATCCATTCCCACTAAGCTGCTCGAAGCCGACCACACGTCTCCTAAGCTAGAAAAAGGAATGCTCTAGCTAGACATCTGAGAGCCATGTCGTGGCATGGTTCTGAACGTGGTCCATGGCTTTAGGCTGCTCAGAGACCACCGTGTGTATCCTGACTAGCCAGGTCAAATAGAGCAGGCAGGTCACTCCTTCCCTGGAGTCATGTCACTCCTGAGGGCAACGTGGCATCTAGTTGGACACCTATCCACCTGTCTTCAACGTGCGAGGACACCACTTGGCCACCCTAGGGCGGCTGAGGTGCCTGCTATTGGATACCTGGAATGCAGGGTTTGACCTCCTCCTCGGGTACCGCCACATGGTGGCTCCCGGGAAGGAGTGGCCTGCCTGCTCCAATTGACCTCCCCGTAATACCTTGGATTCGCTCCAAGCTGGGGAGGCGCTGGCCCATGATCTGTGCAACATTGATGCCTTGCCTTTTGTGCTAAGCAGGTAGGCCGAGCAAAGACCTCCTTGGCCTGGGCGCTGGCAGTAGCCCCCAAGCCTACAGCAGGACCAGGGGCAGTTCCGCGAGAGCACGTGAATGGTCAAGTTTCTGGGAACTCGTCACCTGCAATCTGACCGCACGCCCCGTCTTCTCTGTGCAATGGTGGTTTAGGTACTACCATCACATAGAAAGCAAAACATCACACAGAGCATCCCATGTGCCATCATTATTGCCTTTCCGAGAGATTTAAGGGGTCGCGCCATCGCCTATTTCTACTCCTGCCTCCACCGTTCGTCTCTACCCTCGCTCTCGCTCAGAAAACACCTAAGTCCTTTGTGCTCCTCAAACCCTAGCTCTCTCACTCCCTAGCAATGGCCGACGTTCCCGCTTCTAGGTGCCGCGACTGCAAGGTCAAGGAGTTCCACAGTGTGGGGACATCGGAGAGCCCACGCCGGCTCCATCTTTGCGATGGCAACATCCAGCCGCAGCCACGGCTGGGGGAGATCGTCATCTTCACTCTATTCATCATCGCGGGGCTTGTTCCCCCTTCTTCGATTTCCTCTTAGCGGTTCTAGTGTACTACCAGATCTGGCTGCTCCACCTGACACTGACCTCCATCGTCACCCTCGCCACGTTCGCCCAACTCTGTGAGATGTTTGTAGGGGTGGTTCTGTGCGTGGCTTTCTTACAACAGTTCTTCACGCTACGGCAGTCACAGACACTGCCACGCACGGGCTGTTGCTACTTCCACCTCCTTGCCAATCGGTACATCCACGTCCCAATCAACTCCAAATGGGAGAGGTGGCAGGAGAACTAGCTGTACATCACGGTTAATCACGTCCACAAGAGCCTCAGGCTCCCAAAGATGTCGGCCATTGTCACACCCTAAAAATAAGTTAATAAATAATACCTGTGAAAATATAATTCCTAGAAATGAATTAAAAGCCTAAAGGAGTGGTTAATAAAAATCCCAAATGAATTGCAATATAAAAATGGGCCGGAGAAAATTTTATTAAATACTTCTTTAATTCTTGTAGTCCCTAGATTGCTCTGGGAATTATTTGAGCTATGGATATATTTTTAATAAATAGAAAACCAATTCAGTAAATAAATAAAATGAAAAAGGTTTTTAAAATTTCTCCCGGGGCCATGGGCTGATTTTAGCCCACATCTCCTCTCCTCTCTCTCTCCCTCTCCCGCAGCCCAACTTGGCCCATCCCTCTTTCTCTTTTTCCCTTCCCCGCCAACAGGAGGACCCTATTTGTCGGAGTCTTCGTTCTCATCAGGACGAGTCCAAGCCCGAGCAGTCGCCGCCACCCGTGAGGAAATCAGATGCCCCGCTCGTGATCTCCTCAAATTGGTTGAGGAAAAATCCTCCTCCTTATCCCCACCGCCAATCCCCTCAAAACCCGGGGTAAAACGATTCGGGTTTGAGCCCGAACTCGGGATCAACTCGGAGTCCGCTTCCGCCATATCCGCCTTATCCGCCTCGGACTCTTCTGATTGGCAACCCTATATATACTGCCGTCCTCCCCTCGGTCAGCACCGCCTTTGCCCTAAACACCCCGAAGAGCCCTAGCTACGGTAAGATCTAGCGCCACCGCCGCCGACTTCAGCCACCGCAGCGCCGCCACTCGGACCGTCGCTGCCCTTCGCCGACTGCTTAGTTGGGTTCCCCGAGTAGTGCAGCTCCTAGTCCGCCACTCGGCAGCCACCCTTCCCTGCAGGAGCGCCGTCGCCGTCGAGTACCCGAAGGTCTCCGCCGCCTTTCCTCGTCGCCGGTGGTCAATCTGTTGCTGTTCGTCGCTGAGTACCTACAAGGTAAGATCGCCTCTTTGAGCTCATCCTTTTGGTGCAAGCCGCAGCTGTCGCCGTGCCCGGGATCGCCACCGAACCTCGCCGCCCGAGTCACCACCGTAATCGGATGTCTTCGCCGTCGCCCTGTCAGTCGACGAGTCACTCCTCCATCCCCGTGGTTGCCAGATCGGCGCCAGGTGTCGCTGATCCGAGTGCCGCGATCGGGTTCTTTAATCTGAGCCGATAGATCTAGGTTTTTTGTTCCGTGCGGTTGATCTTGATCTGATCCATCCTAACCATTCAACCCAGTGGACTGATCCCGTGGATTTATTCTATGATGGACCGTTCTCTAATGATGCAATACATCTCTTTTCAAAATTAATTCATTATTGCGTCATTAATACTTTAATAATTCCTATAAATGGTTTTAATTAGTTTAAACTTCTAAAAATCATAACTAATTCATATGAACTTAGATTGACACCGTTCAAGTCTCTAAATTCTTTAAAAATTAAGATCTATCCATTAAAAATATCCACATATGCTGTTGCTATGTTTTTATGTACTGTTTTTGCTCGTTTTATTACTTCCTTATGGTTTCGGACGTTCCGGAAGAGCCGGTTTACGCCGAGGAGGGTTTGGAAGACTTTGCGGAGCAGCAAGGCAAGTCACACAGATCCACAACCCTTTGAGCATGTTGATCCTATGATTTAAATCTTTGTTTTAATTGAAAAGTTCATTTATTTTAGAATGACATTGGGAAGGAAAACACTGATCCTTGTTTATAGCCCGTTGTTTTGATTACCCTACCTTTGTACCTATGGGATTAATATGACTAGCTAGCTGAAATATGGGTTAGCTAGAATAATTCTAGGTTGATTAGCTCAGCTTAGAAACTATAGAATCACATAAAGGGTGTTATTCATATATGATTACACATAAAATGATGATGGTTATGTTCATCACGGTGGTCGTGTGAGATTGATTTTTAATGGACAACTAAAGCATGAATGAATGGTGGGTTGTGAGCACCAGGTTGGTTTTGTTGTAAGTGGTGCTCATGACAATTAAGGACCGGTTCACGAGCTACTATTGTGAAGCACTTATCGTACTAACCATAAGCCAGCATGGGTAACGGCTGAACTTGTAGTGTAGCATGTCCTAGCAGGAGACACTATGGTGTGTTTAGTTGATAGGTGGTAGTGTCAATAAATCCATAATGGCAGTGCCAATAAGACCATATGTTTGAGAGCCACACCTCTACTGGGGACTAGGCCGGTGGTCATTCTGTTGGACATGTTATGCGCAAAGTCCTGTCACAACTCCTTTCCGAGGTATCTTGGTGGTGCCAAGGCGCATGGTGACATGTTGTGGGGTTGTGTCTTGTGGGTAAAGTTGTATACCTCTGGCCAGAGTAAAACTGTTCGAATAGCCGTGCCCAGGGTCATGGGTGAGCTGAATGATATTTTTCGTGATTAGTCCCATTTATTAATAAATTTTTAAATGAGATATGAGGCATCTAGATTGGGATGGTTTGGGCCTGTATAGCCAGGTCGGCTATACAATGTTGACTTAATATTGCTTAATTTCTATAATGCTTTAATTTTCTCTCAACTGTTTCTTTAAATGCTGTTTATGCAAAATTAGCCATATATGCCATCCTTTGCTATCCTATGCACTTGCATATTTGCTGTGTGGCTTGTTGAGTATTCTATGTACTCACCCTTGCAATATCAAATCATCAGAAGAAGAGTACTACAATGAAGTAGAAGACTTGGAGGACTAGGCTGGGTCCAAGTCAAGTTTGCCTATGGATTATGGAGATGTCGCCATAGGATTCAATCTAGGCCCCGAATATCGGCAAGTCACTCATAATCCCGTTGAAGAGAAGTGTCGGGTTCAGTTGACAATTTCAAGTGATCGTGAAGGAGTCCCATCCATGATCTTTGGAGCTGGAGGGAGAGATTTTGAGCACGCATGTGAGGAATTGGCACTAGAGGCCATTGGAGAACTTCGCCACTGTTACGCCATCCGCTTGAGGCATACTGCTTATCGTTACCATCTGCTCAGAACCCACAATGATGAATACAACAGTTACCAATGCCCTGAGGCAGAGAACAGTGCCACAGTGCAACGCCTGGTGAGGATGCTCAGTGCCATGGACGATGCTCATGTGGATGTGATGATAGCAGCTCATGATCGAGAGAACGAGAACCGTACTAAGATTTGCAGACTTCAAAACCAAGTGGATTGTTTGAAGAGGGAGCTAGCATAGGCAAAAGGAGAAGCATCCCCTGGAGGAGCCAAGATCTGCACCACTGCAAGGAAGAGAGTTCACCTACCACCTCGGATTCAACTTGCGTCTAGGATCCGCTTGCTCAATGAGCAGGTCCCACCTAGATTAGTTCCACCCATGGCTTATGCTGATGATGCGGAAGAAGAGGACCTGGAGGAGTTGGAAGCTAGCACCCCTTCGGAAAGGTCAGGAGACAGTGGAACTCGTACCCATTCTGAAGTGGAGTGGGGTGAAACCCAGGAAGATGAAGAGGAATCTGAGCACAATTCTGACGCAAGACGAAGCCCTTCACCTCGTTAAGTTGAACCTTAGTAGTAGTTCACCCTAGAGTGTTGTGTTAGCCATTGTCTGTTAAGGTGATGCTTGTGAGTGTGTGGGTTTAGATGGCAGTTTATGTCAGAACATGCTGATGTAACTACTTTAGCTAGGTGTTCCCTATGGTGTGGTGTGGGTTTAAGCAACATAAATGTTAAGCATTCAGTTCAGATCAATAAAAGTTGAAGTTTAAGTAAATAACACCTGTTCTAAGGGTTCTCCCCTGTTTCTCGCCTTTTCTAATCCCTACAGATGGTGACCACCCACAATGGAGGTGGTCAAGACACTAGTACTGGCACCAACAACAATTGAAGAGGTGAACCTAATGGACCACCGCCTTCGGATGACAGTCTCACCATAGCACAAGTGCTTGCCAATCAAACACATCTGATGAATATGATGTTTCAGCACATGCAAAGCCGGCAGCACCAGGTGCCTCAACAACAGCTACCTCCTACACCCTAGAACAAGCTCGCAGAGTTCTTGCGAGTGAGGCCTCCCACTTTTTCCAGTACAACCAACCCAGTGGAGGCAGGAGATTGGTTACATGCCATTGAGAAGAAGCTGGATCTTCTTCAATGCACGGACCTGTTCGCACCAAAAACCACCGGGTGTGCCAAGAAGCTTGTTGATGATCTGGTTTGATGCGATTGAACATACGAAGGCCTGGGAGATCTGCTTAGCTCCAGTGCAGGTCCTAAAATCTTGAGGTTCGCAGGCGTGCTAGTCAATTTGACCCCGCAATTGACAAGGAGAATATTAGCTCAGGGATTCAATCGGCCAATAAGAATCCCGCTAGCCGATTGCCGAAGGAATGCTTGAGCATCAGCTGAAAGCCGATGATAAAACTTTGTCCGGGCCCCAGCTGTCCGCTCCCGGGTCTCGTGCCCGTGCCCGGGTCCTTGTGCCCAGGTCCTCGCTCCCGGGTCCTCGCTTGTGCTCGTGCCCGGGTCAGCAGCAATTGCACATCGGCTATCGGCCGATACGGACTGATGTAGGCTCCTTGTAGCCGATGGCCGATGGCACCTGTGTATCGGCTAGGAAACCGATAACACTATAAGCAAATAGATAAGCTGTCAGTATAACATGTGCATCGGCTAGAAGCCGATGATAAAATAGATAGGCAGAATAGTAAGCTAGCCGACTGCCAAGGAAACACATGTGCATCGGCTAGAAAACCGATGATAATGTAGATGACCAAAATAGTAAAGATAATACAGTCGGCTTTATAAAAAGATAACCTATCGACTAAGCACTCCGATAGAACGTCGCATATACACCGATCGCTCACCAAGGATAAATCTATTATTATCAATCTAGTAGTTCAGACCTAACTGATGCAGCACAGATTAATAATAATAGAGGAACCTCAACAAACCGATAGACCTAATGCAACTGTGATGTAATAAGATAACTTATCGGCTATACATTCCGATAAGACACTTGCGCAAAAACCATCAACCTAGCAGGAACGATTTATCGCTAGCAACTCAGTAGGTCGGACCCAACCGATGCAGCACGAACTGATGATAAATCGCCCCCAGTAAGCTGATAAGATCTATGCACGTGTGATGTGGTATACCTGATCGGCCT
The DNA here is from genome assembly GCA_003991445.1 of Oryza meyeriana var. granulata. Lineage (NCBI taxonomy): Eukaryota > Viridiplantae > Streptophyta > Magnoliopsida > Poales > Poaceae > Oryza > Oryza meyeriana. Next base: position 392,861 of record RYFJ01001359.1, read on the forward strand.
AAGAGGTCGGACCAAACTGATGCAGCCGTAGACAGGGCAGATACACCTGGGTAAGGGGTGACGAGTCTTACCCTCTCGCAGGAGTTCGGACCTAACCGATGCAGCCCCGCTCGAGAAGCAAGAACCCGTCGAAAGGGTGGCGATGCGCCGAATTTGATTGATCTGTGTGGATAATTTACAAGGTGCCTGGGCGTACGTATTTATACCCCGAGTTACATGAGTCCTTATAGGACACGGAACAGGACTTTCCTAACTAGAAAAGGAAAACTAACAGACCTGATCGGACAAGAGATCAGGTTTCCTAAAAGATAAAACTATCTAATAGATAAGATAAATAACTGCCATAACGTGGTCTTCACGATTCCTTCTCAAATCCGGTTTCTTCTGGATTAATTTCCTCCGGTTGATATAACTTCTATCTTTACCGAATCCGATATGAGCCGTGCCAAATTTTGGCGTTAACACATGCCCCCCAATTTCGGAGTTTGTTATCAAACTTCGAAATTCTTCTTCTGTTTGGGCCTCAATATTCCTTCCTGGCCTCTTGAAGTCGGCTTTCATGAGCTTATACCTTTTGTACTAGGTGTGCTAGGCTCTCGAAGTCTTCTGATGAAAATCTTTCCTTGATCGGAGCCACCAAACCTTGGAATGCTAACTCGGCCAGCTGTGCATCATCCAGACTTAAACTATAACATCGGCTTCTAACATCCCGAAACCGCTGGATATATTCTGCGACTGATTCCTCCGGCTTCTGTATTACCGATGTTAAGTCTATCAAACTCATCTCCTGACTCCCCATAAAGAAATACTTGTGGAATCGCTTTTCCAGATCGGCCCAACCTCGAACTGAGTTAGGTGGCAATGAAGAAAACCATGTAAAGGCCGATCCGGATAATGATAACGGGAAGAGTCTAACTCTCAAAGCTTCTACAGCCGATGCCTCTCCACATTGAGCCAAGAATCGGCTGACATGTTCCACTGTAGATACATCATCTTGCCCTGAGAATTTGGAAAAGTCTGGTACTCTGTATCGGCGTGGCAATGGAACTCTATCAAACCAATCTGGATATGGATGCCGATACATAAATATTTCTTCCTTCGGCTTTAAGCCGAATTGTTCTTTCATCACCTCTGTGATTCTTGCCGATAAATCTTCTTCTCTTGGATCTTCATTGTAATAACGCAGAGGTGGAGTTTGTAGCCGATTTTGCCTCTGATATACCCTCTGATAATTGTATTCAGGGATAACTTCTGGATAACTCTGTCGATGCCCCCCCATAGTATGCAGTCCGATAATATCCTTGAGGAATTCCATCTTGTTGCCCCCCCGCCAGTTGAATCCGCTCTACCGCCTTCATGATTAAGCTCTGTAATGTGTTCACCAATGTCCCAGATTGACCGGTCAATGCATGATGAACTGCTTTGTTAACCATGTCTTGAAGTTGCTTCTGTGAACTTGTAGGTGATGTATGGCTCGATTCACCAACCAGAACAGGTTTTGGCAATTCTGACTTCTGAATCGGCCCTTGATCTGTCATACCGAAGGATTCTAGACAAAGCTTCCGAAAATCATCAATGTTTTGCTCCACTTGTTGTCTTTGTTCTTCGGTCAAATCTTCCATTGTAACTGGGATTGTATCATCTTTGCTGACCTCTTTTCCAGCCATGTCGAAGTTCTGTGTCCCACTGGGCGTGCCAAAAATATGTTCGCACCAAAAACCGCCGGGTGTGCCAAGAAGCTTGTTGATGATCTGGTTTGATGCAATTGAACATACGAAGGCCTGGGAGATCTGCTTAGCTCCAGTGCAGGTCCTAAAATCTTGAGGTTCGCAGGCATGCCAGTCAATTTGACCCCGCAATTGACAAGGAGAATATTAGCTCAGGGATTCAAACGGCCAATAAGAATCCCGCTAGCCAATTGCCGAAGGAATGCTTGAGCATCAGCTGAAAGCCGATGATAAAACTTTGTCCGGGCCCCAGCTGTCCGCGCCCGGGTCTCGTGCCCGTGCCTGGGTCCTCGTGCCCAGGTCCTCGCTCCCGAGTCCTCGCTTGTGCTCGTGCCCGGGTCAGCAGCAATTGCACATCGGCTATCGGCCGATACGGACTGATGTAGGCTCCTTGTAGCCGATGCCCGATGGCACCTGTGTATCGGCTAGGAAACCGATAACGCTATAAGCAAATAGATAAGCTGTCAGTATAACATGTGCATCGGCTAGAAGCCGATGATAAAATAGATAGGCAGAATAGTAAGCTAGCCGACTGCCAAGGAAACACATGTGCATCGGCTAGAAAACCGATGATAATGTAGATGACCAAAATAGTAAAGATAATACAGTCGGCTTTATAAAAAGATAACCTATCGGCTAAGCACTCCGATAGAACGTCGCATATACACCGATCGCTCACCAAGGATAAATCTATTATTATCAATCTAGTAGTTCAGACCTAACTGATGCAGCACAGATTAATAATAATAGAGGAACCTCAACAAACCGATAGACCTAATGCAACTGTGATGTAATAAGATAACTTATCGGCTATACATTCCGATAAGACACTTGCGCAAAAACCATCAACCTAGCAGGAACGATTTATCACTGGCAGCTCAGTAGGTCGGACCCAACCGATGCAGCACGAACTGATGATAAATCGCCCCCAGTAAGCTGATAAGATCTACGCACGCGTGATGTGGTATACCTGATTGGCCTAAGAGGTCGGACCGAACCGATGCAGTTGTAGACAGGGCAGATACACCTTGGTAAGGGGTGACGAGTCTTACCCTCTCGCAGGAGTTCGGACCTAACCGATACAGCCCCGCTCGAGAAGCAAGAACCCGTCGAAAGGGTGGCGATGCGCCGAATTTGATTGATCTGTGTGGATAATTTACAAGGTGCCCGAGCGTACGTATTTATACCCTGAGTTACATGAGTCCTTATAGGACACGGAACAGGACTTTCCTAACTAGAAAAGGAAAACTAACAGACCTGATCGGACAAGAGATCAGGTTTCCTAAAAGATAAAACTATCTAATAGATAAGATAAATAACTGCCATAACGTGGTCTTCACGATTCCTTCTCATATCCGGTTTCTTCTGGATTAATTTCCTCCGGTTGATATAGCTTCTATCTTTACCGAATCCGATATGAGCCGTGCCATATTTTGGCGTTAACAGGACCAGGAGAAGGTCTCGTTTGCTTCACATTAGTTACATGGACCTGCATCGGAGTGGTGGGACCACTTCCGCACTAACTGAGCCGAAGGTCAACCTATTACTTGGGCCGAATTCTCGGTAGCTTTTAAGAAGACACATATTCCTGCAGGGGTGGTAGCCCTAAAGAAGCGGGAGTTTTGAGCACTGAAGCAAGGGAATAGGTGGGTGACTGAGTTCCTCTATGAGTTTAATCGTCTCGCCCGTTATGCACCAGAAGACGTTAGCACCGATGCTGAACGACAGGAGAAGTTTTTGGATGGATTGAATGATGAACTCTCCATCCAATTGATCTCAGGGGACTACTCAGATTTTCAGAAGCTTGTTGACAAGGCCATCTGGTAGGAAGACAAGCACAATTAGATGGAGCAGAGAAAGCGCAAGATTGCTAGCATGAGGGCACAATAGTCTAGTAGCCAGAGGCCACGTATAGCAGCACCTCCTCAGACTCGCCCGGGAGGACCACCGACCGCACCTCGTCCCCAACGCTAGTCCTACAACAACAACACTGGTAGCGGTGCAGTGGTTAATCGTCCTTTCCCTCGTCCGGTTGTTGTACCAGCACAAAACCAGCCAGCCAAACGGGAGCAAGGGGGTAGGACTTTGGTATGCTACAATTGCAACGAGCTGGGGCATTTCTCTAATCAATGCCCAAAGCCAAAGCATCAGGGACCCAGGCTAGCCACGCCAGGACAAAGCAACTCCAATCTGCCCAAGACTCGGGTCAATCATGTCACAACTAAGGAAGCCGAAGTCGCCCCAGATGTGGTCTTGGGTACGTTTCCTATTAACTCAATTCCTGCCACAGTACTTTTTGATTCTGGTGCTACACATTTATTCTTGTCTGAAAATTTTGCGGGAAAGAATGGGATAAGGGTAGAAAAGTTGGCTAACCCATTAATGATATGCACCCCTGGTAATCAAATGCCCTCCACCCTCTTTAGCCCTTCTGTTACCATCGATATCCAAGGGGTCCCATTCCTAGCCAACCTGATTCTCTTAGAATCCAAAGATCTAGATGTCATCCTAGGGATGGACTGGCTAACCAGATATGAAGGAGTGATAAACTGTGCAAACTGGGAAGTCACCTTGACTAGTAACCTGGGGCAGAAAGTGATAGTTCATACCCTGCCAATTGGATCGCCGGAAGTGATTCTCAACCAGGCCACCATAGAAGAAATCCCGGTGGTGAGAGACTACCCGGATGTGTTTCCTGATGATCTGCCAGGCATACCACCCAAGAGAGACATAGAGTTCCGGATAGACCTGGTACCTGGAACCACCCCCATCCACAAAAGATCGTACCGAATGACGGCTAATGAGTTAGCAGAAGTGAAGAAACAAGTGGAAGATTTGGAACGGAAAGGATTCATCCGACCAAGCACCTCACCGTGGGGAGCGCCCGTTATCTTTGTGGTGAAGAAGGATCATACCCAACGGATGTGTGTGGATTATAGAGCGTTGAATGACGTCACCATCAAGAATAAGTACCCGTTGCCTAGGATTGATGATCTGTTTGACCAATTGGAAGGAGCCACGGTATTCTCCAAGATAGATCTCCATTCCGGGTATCACTAACTCAGAATCCGAGAGGAAGACACACCTAAGACGGCTTTTACCACTCGCTATGGGTTGTACGAGTGCACAGTCATGTCTTTCGGGCTTACTAACGCCCTAGCTTTCTTCATGAACTTGATGAACAAAGTGTTTATGGAGTACTCCTCGTCTACTCCAAGACTAAGGAAGAACATGAACAACATCTTTGATTAGTGTTGGAGAAATTGCGAGAGCATCAGCTATACGCTAAGTTTAGTAAATGTAACTTCTGGTTGTTGGAAGTGCAGTTCCTTGGTCATGTCCTTTCTGCTGGAGGTGTTGCAGTGGATCTAGCCAATGTGGAGTCAGTCACCAAATGGAAACAACCCAAAACAGTTTCAGAAATACGGAGTTTCCTTGGTCTTGCAGGATATTACTACAGGTTCATAGAGAACTTCTCGAAGATTGCCAAACCAATTACTCGGTTGCTCCAGAAAGATGTTAAATTTCAATGGTCATCTGAGTGTGAGCAGAGTTTTCAAGAACTGAAGAAGCATCTGTTATCTACGCCGGTGTTGACTTTAGCTGATCCTAGGAGAGATTTCCAAGTTTGTTGTGACGCATCCCGACAAGGTTTAGGATGTGTTTTGATGCAAGATGGAAGAGTGGTCGCTTACGCGTCTCGGCAGTTACGGCCACATGAGAAAAAACTACCCTACTCATGATTTGGAATTGGCCGCAGTAGTTTATGCATTGAAGATATGGCGTCATTACCTTATTGGTAATCGTACAGAGATGTATCACAAGAGTTTGAAGTATATCTTCACCCAGCCAGACTTGAACCTCCGCCAACGAAGGTGGTTGGAGTTAATCAAGGATTATGATATTGGAATTCAATATCACCCTGGCAAGGCCAACGTGGTGGCAGATGCTCTTAGCAGAAAGAGTTATTGTGGGCACCCCGAAAGTGCATTATGGAGAGTAATTACTATGACAACACGAAATATCGAGATGGATGGGATCTCGAATAAAAACCAATTAAGTGCAATAACCATCCATCCTCATCGCAGCCTTGCCATAATATTTACCCATTCATAATATAAATCCAAAATGCCAAGAAGTGTACAAAAAGAGATAATCATAAGGATAGCTTGCCAGTCCTCCCCGTCATACGCCCGTCAAACCACTCGATGGTGGCGACCAAACACGATACGTACCCTAGAGGACTCGAACCACAATAGCTATCCCCCAACTATCTTAGTTCTAGACAACTCATACTCATGTTCAGCTAGTCCTTAGGAAAGCGACTAACTTCACACTTTCATTGCAAGCAATTGATAAACATCACAAGTACTCTAAATATGGATAAACGAGCAGCAGGGTTATAAATATTACATAAAGGGTTCACACCCTAATTCATCACAAAGTAGCACAAAAGATAGCAGCGGAATATATATAAACATAAAGGATAAAAACCAGTGGTGCCAAACCAAATCACAGGGCAACCGATTGGGGATAGAGCATAACTTCGACGACATATTATCCTCGCCACCCTTGGCAGGATAATAGTAGACCACACCAGTGTTGTCGTTGTCCTCACCTGAAAGATGCAGTGTGAGTACACAAGTACTCAGCTAGACTTATACAATAATAATAGTTCAAAGGAGTAATGCTAGTCTCTACATCAAGGAGTATGGCTATGTCGATCTGATTTTGCATAAAGCTGATTTTATTGAGCAAGTACTACATTTAAAACATAAGCATTTGCAAAATATAGCAATCTGAAAATTTAGGACAGCAAGCTTATAGTTCTGAAATGTAATTAAAAGTGAGCACAAACCATGCTCTAATCATCATCCATGGGCCACCATTGCCCAAACAATTATGCTACACAAGCATATCATTATCCATGACTAAAACCAAGTCATATTTATTATTAAAACCTTTTATATAAACCCATCCATTCATGACTATCCTAAGTCATGATATAACAACATAATTCCACCTCCACATATCCCAAGTTGGATGCTAACATGAGTGACTAACACATCAAGCGGTCGTCCTGTGACCGTGGACACGGCTATTCGAATAGTTCTTACTCTGATCAGAGTTGTACATCTTTACCCACACGATGTGATAGAAGCCAAACGACTACACTCTAGTTTGATCCGTACCCATCGGTACCCACACTCTACACATTGAGTGCGGACTAGAGGTCACAACAAAACCTTTTGCACGCTTAGCCCCAACCACCTAAACCACATCTGGGCCCCCGACAACTTAGTCACGTGCGTGCGTGGTAACTAAGACGGGCTCACCGTCGCGGGAGGCACCTCCGGCTAAAACCAAGCTCGCACGAGGTCCTCCAAAGGTCTCCCCTCATGACTGACGGATGGGCGTAGATGGCCACAGCCTCCCATGCTACTGAGTTAAGCCGTCCCATTCCCGGCGTGTGGAAGTACGTAGGGTGCTTGAATAGATGTCAGCATGTTCGGTCCTTCACGACCCAGATGGAGCTACGTGCATCGGGGAAACACCATCCCTTCATCGCCCTATCATCTGTCCAAGTCAAACATATTTTTGATTACAAATCAAAGGTTGTTCTTTTCAGATTTTAACCCATCCATTCGTATTAAACTAGTTTTGAACCGATAGCTCCATCTATCGGATTTTTTCTAAGTCTAGAATTAAGCATGGCTAAGCATTCGATAAAATAAAAGTATCCCAAAGTCCTTAACCAGTGGTGACAAGGTATAAACATGACATCAATAACCAAGGAATGGAAATGCATACAATTGGGTAATATTGACTCTACCCATTTTCCCCATTTTAAACAGACCAACACATGCACATAGATATTTCTTTCACAAACAAACCAATTTATTGAAAATATAGGTTCGATATGCTTAGATGCTTGCTTAGTAGCTTGTTTAGATGCTTGCCTTGCTGCAGCGTTGGTTCACACTCAACCTCTGGATTAGCTTCCTCGTACTCCGAATTGTCTGAATCTACCAATAAAAGCGAATATGCAAATAAGAATCAATTAAATATGCTCATGCAAAAATGATCAATAAAATCTGAGATAAATACAGTAGGTAGGGCATGTCCTAACAAGATTTTAGGAGAAAGAACCAAGTCATTCGCATCTCTGGATTGGGAGATACAAAAATAACAATGTTGGAAGGCTGAAAATGGCAGTTTTGTAATTATTTATATTGTAACCTCAAGTTATTATAGTTAACTAATATTTTCTATTAAGATTTCATAAAGGCATGCATTTTTATATAAAAGAGCATAACCTACTGGTTCCAACAAAATTTGGTTCACTGAAATTTGATTTAAAATGATTTAGTTGTGAAATTCTCAAGTTTGTCAAAAAGAAAGGTTAGAATAATACTTAGGCCTATTTTGAGAGGTAGTTTTGTCAAATACAAATTATCCACAGTAAAGATTACAATTTTCTGAGTTAAACAAAAGTGGTTTCACATTTTTTTTAGCAACTAGGATGAATTTTCTAGGAATTTATAAAGTTCTAGGGTATAACGAGGTATATAAAAGATATTTCCATTTTTAGAGAAAAATCCTACACAGAAGGTCTCACTTTTTATTTTACCAAATTAAAGAGCACAATTTTATGAATCCACAAAAATTTGGTTTTCCTCAAAAGGAGTTATAATAGATTTTATAGAAATATTCCAAGTTTCTAAGCACAAAATAAGTTTCTTTTGCTACATTTTATTTTATGGATAGTTCCTGTACAGAAGTGATCATATTTTATTGGACAGCATTAAAGTTCACAAAATTATAGAACTAACAAAATTGGTTTCACTCAAAAAGGAGTTAAAATGAAAAAGATATCGATTTACAAAGTTTAACCATTTTTCTATTGGAAAATAAATTGAGTTCCTTGTTTTCTTTTCTTTTCTTATTTCTCTTCCAGCCCGGGCCCACACGGCAGTGAGACAAAGCAGAGCAGAGCGCAGGCAGACAGAGCCGGCGAGCTTCTCGGCGGCGGTGACGGCGATGGCGGCGTCGGCTCGGGTAGCGGCCAACAGAGAAAAGGTAGAGGAGACATTGGCGAAACCATCAGTGGTCTTCTCGTCACTGGCGGTGGCCGGAATCTCGCCGGCGGCGAGGATAAGCGGCGGATGCTCTCAGGACACTGAGGCAAAACGCCCTACGGGCTTAAACCGCTCCAGCCAGTGCATGCATAAGTTACTACTGTGTGCAAGGATGCTCACCCTGCGATGGCCCGAGGCGGAGGAGGGCTGGACAAGGGCGGCGATGGAGAGAATGGCTCGGCGGCGGCGGAATCCAAGGGATCTTCGTCGGCGGCATCCTTCGGCCAACCGGCTGCTAGGCAAACGGGTGCACGACATCATATACGTCCTAAGGCAGCTACAAGAGCGAGGAATCGGTCTAACTCTCACCTAGGAGGGAGGAATCGGCGGCGGCGGTAGTTTGCCGGAGAGGGAGAAGATGACCTCGATCTCGAGCTTCACTGCATATTATCTCGATTCCTTCTGCCGGTTGTCTTCTGGGAGTAAGGCGATGACACTGGTGAGCTGGCTCGGTCAGCGGTATTCTGGATCGGCCGGAACGGCGAGGCAACGCTGGCGGCTGTGCTGCGGATCAGAGGACAAGGATAGCGGTGCCACAGCGACTTCGGCCGGCAGTTCCTAGGGCAGGTAATACAAAAATGGAATTATTGGGAGGTGCTAATCACGTTCCAGCAGAGGGAAGAGGATGGGGCTCACCAGAGCAATCCCGGGCTCGATCGAACAGTTTCGGCAGAGGATAAGATGGGCTTGCCGGCGGTGATCTTTGCGGTCTCCGTCGGTGTTCTTGGTGGGAACGTGAAGAGGTGGAGGAGAGTGTTCTGCTGGTGTGTTTTGAGGTGAAATGGTCGAGATTTCCCATGGTGGAGCTCATATATGCCTCTGTGTGCTATGAGGGAGAGGAAGAACAGGGTGCTGACACGTTGGCTCATGCACTGCTGAGTTGCTTTGGTGCTACAGTGCATGGGTGGGTCCCACATGTAAGACAACCTTTTCCTACACATTTTTAGCTAGTTTTAGTCTATGAGTTGTGGGTCCTTGAAGTGAATTCCTAGGGAGAAAAGAGGAGTATGGGTAAGAATGTTGGTGAAACACACTGTCCCATGCTGTGCTATGTCTTACAAGTGGGCCAGGGGGTTGTGGGGTCCACCTGGAAGTGAAATAGAGAGGAGAAATCTCTAGAGACTAAGGGTTGTGAGCTGTATGGACAGCTGTCTTGCAGCTGTGATTTCAGTAGGTTAATAAGGGATATAAATTATGGGAAAATTATTGGAGATAGAGAAAATGTGTTTAACCTGCTGGTTAAATTTTGTGGTTGGAAGAGATCTGGTTAATCTGTGGTGAAATTGCAAAGTAGGCAGGCTGGTCCAGTTTTTGTGCAGTACATTTTATATCCCTAGGGCTTTGCTCTTATTATTTTATGTAGTTCCTTTGGGAATTAAATTGTACCAAAATTACTGGTGGTAGGGTTTATGTTGGCACACACTTTTGCAAAAGGACTCTGTCTAATTAGTCTCCATTTCCATTTGGTGAATTTTAGAAGTATACCCATTCATTTTCAGCTAGCTTCCTAGTCTATCTGATTTGAGAGATTTCATTGAGGTACTTATTGAAGTGATAAAATCATGTAAAATTTACAGTGGATTAATTAGGTGAGATAATGTTTACAGGAAGTTTTCCATGATTTTATGTGCAACCAAACATCTTTAAAAAATCCTCAGACTACACAAATGCATAGGTCAAGGAAAAGGATCCAGGCTGAAACCTGTTTGAATTTTTAAGAGGTCTAAACTAATGAAATAAATTCTGGAAATATTATATTAATTCATGATAAGTAAACTAGTATTTGAATAAATTATTTCCCACATATTCTTCTGTTCAATTTGATGCACTATTTGGTAGTATTTTATTTTTGCCGATTAGGGTTTTACTATTCATCTAGAACAAACTGGTACTGATCTATTTAATTGAGGTGCTCCCAGAAGGGATAAAATTATGAAATCTTTACAGGGGCTTACTCACATCACCTAACATGTTTAGGAATTTTTCTAGGATTTTTAGATATATAGAACTTGGGAAGTAAAAACTAGCACAAAGCAAAGGATTAGCTAGGGCTTAATTTAATTTGAGTTACATGAAAAGATGATTCAGCATTTTAATTAGAAGACATTGATGGTTCTAGGAAACTTAAATAATTACCTCTATTAGATTGGGGATGTTACAGTTATTGCAATGCTTCCGAAGGACGACGGTTGCCTTGGGAGTTATGTGCAGAATTTGAGCGGTTAAGTTTGGGAATTGTCAAGAAAGGTTTCGTATCAGTGTTGGAGGCACAACCCACGCTAATACATCAAGTCAGAGAGGCCCAAGTCAATGATCATGATATCCAAGAGATCAAGAAGAACATGAGAAAAGGAAAAGCCAGTGGATTCTCTGAAGACGAACAGGAAACAATATGGTTAGGAGAACAAATATGTGTGCCAGAGGACAAAGAGTTGAAAGACATTATCATGAAAGAAGCTCACGACACCCCATATTCTATCCATCCTGGCAGTACTTAGATGTATCAAGATCTGAAGGAGAAGTTTTGATGGGCTAGTACGAGACGAGAGATAGCGGAGTACGTCGTAGCCTGTGATGTATGTCAGCAAGTGAAGGCAGAACATCAAAGGCCAGCAGGGTTGTTGCAACCATTGAAGGTACCTGAGTGGAAATGGGAAGAAATAGGGATGGACTTTATCACTGGATTGCCAAAGACATATTCAGGATACGATTCAATCTGGGTAGTGGTCGACAGACTTACCAAGGTGGCCCATTTCATCGCAGTCAAGACTACCTACTTTGGCAGAAAGTTAGCAGAATTATATATGGCATGGATAGTGTGTCTACACGGCGTACCTAAGAAAATTGTATCCCACAGAGGGAGCCAGTTTACCTCAAAGTTCTGGCAGAAACTCCAGGAGGAGATGGGTACTCGTTTAAACTTCAGTACTGCTTATCACCTGTAAACAGATGGTTAGACCGAACGTGTCAACCAAATCCTAGAGGATATGTTAAGAGCTTGTGCCCTAGACTTCGGTGGAAATTGGGACAAGAGTTTGCCTTATGCAGAATTTTCCGACAACAATAGTTACCAAGCCAGTCTTCAGATGTCTCCGTATGAAGCGTTATACGGTCAAAAGTGTCGTACCCCGCTCCTGTGGGATCAAACGGGGGAACGTCAGGTTTTCGGAACCGACATTTTAAGGGAAGCTGAGGAGAAGGTGAAAATCATACAAGAAAGGTTACGAGTAGCACAGTCTCGTAAGAAGAGTTATGCTGATAACCGCTGAAGGGATTTAAGTTTTGACGAAGGAGATTATGTGTATCTTCGAGTCACGCCACTACGAGGTGTTCATCGGTTTCAAACCAAGGGAAAGTTGGCACCACGTTTTGTGGGACCATACAATATTCTGAGTCGTAAGGGTGAGGTGGCATACCAGTTGGAGTTACCCTAGGCCATGGCAGGGATTCATGATGTGTTTCATGTCTCGCAGTTAAAGAAATGCCTTCGAGTGCCTACCGAGGAAGCCAATCCCGCACAGATCGAAATCCTGGAGGATTTAACTTATGTGGAAAAGCTAGTCCGTATCTTAGAAACCAGTGAAAGGAGAACCAGGAATCGAGTGACCCATTTTTGCAAGGTTCAGTGGAGCAATCATTCTGCGGATGAAGCCAGTTGGGAGCGAGAAGATGAGTTAAAGTCTACCCACCCCCACCTCTTCGCCAGTTCCTCCGAATCTCGAGGACGAGATTCTGTTTAAGTGGGGTAGGTTTGTCACACCCTAAAAATAAGTTAATAAATAATACTTGTGAAAATATAATTCCTAGAAATGAATTAAAAGCCTAAAGGAGTGGTTAATAAAAATCCCAAATGAATTGCAATATAAAAATGGGCCGGAGAAAATTTTATTAGATACTTCTTTAATTCTTGTAGTCCCTAGATTTTTTCTGGGAATTATTTGAGCTATGGAAGTATTTTTAATAAATAGAAAACCAATTCAGTAAATAAATAAAATGAAAAAGGTTTTTAAAATTTCTCCCAGGGCCATGGGCTGATTTCGGCCCACATCTCCCCTCCTCTCTCTCTCCCTCTCCCGCAGCCCAACTCGGCCCATCTCTCTTTCTCTTTTTCCCTTCCCCGCCGACAGGAGGACCCCACTTGTCAGAGTCTTCGTTCTCATCAGGACGAGTCCAAGCCCAAGTAGTCGCTGCCACCCGTGAGGAAATCAAATGCCCCGCTCGTGATCTCCTCAAATTGGTTGAGGGGAAATCCTCCTCCTTATCCCCACCGCCAATCCCCTCAAAACCCGGGGTAAAATGATTCGGGTTTGAGCTCGAACTCGGGATCAACTCGGAGTCCGCCACCACCATATCTGCCTTATCCGCCTTGGACTCTTCCGATTGGCAACCCTATATATACCGCCGTCCTCCCCTCGGTCAGTGCCACCTTTGCCCTAAACACCCCGAAGAGCCCCAGCTACAGTAAGATCCAGCGCCTCCGCTGCCAAGTTCAGCCACTGAAGCGCTGCCACTCAGACCGTCACCACCCTTCGCCGACTGCTTAGTCAGGTTCCTTGAGTAGTGCAGCTCCTAGTCCACCACTCGGCAGCCACCCTTTCCCGCTGGAGCACCATCGCCGTCGAGTACCCGAAGGTCTCCACCGCCTTTCCTCATCGCCAGTGGTCAATCTGTTGCTGTTCATCACTGAGTACTTGCAAGGTAAGATCGCCTCTTTGAGCTCATCCTTTTGGTGCAAGCCACAGCCGCCGCCGTGCCCGGGATCACCACCGAACCTCGCCGCCTGAGTCGCCACCATAGTCGGATGCCTTCACCGTCACCCCGTCAGTTGCCAAGTCACCCCTCCATCCCCGTGGTTGCCAGATCAGCGCCATGTGTCGCTCATCCGAGTGCCATGATCGGGTTCTTTAATCTGAGTTGATAGATCTAGGTTCTTTGTTCCGTGCGGTTGGATCTTGATCTGATCCATCCTAACCATTCAACCCGGTGGACCGATCTCATGGATTTAGTCTACGATGGATCGTTCTATAATGATGCAATAAATCTCTTTTCAAAATTAATTCATTATTGTCTGGGTGCCATGGGCCTCGGGTACCTCATGACAAGTATATGGGCCACTTGGATAGAGGATGGGCCTAGCCTTGTAATTAGGGATATAGCCACACTCGGCAGACTTTGCCTTGTACAATAAGGAATATACAGTCCAAGCCGGGTACATTATATCTCTAAGGGGAGATCTCCTAGTTGTAATCCGACGGGGACTCCTACCTTGTAACCCTGTCCCCCAGTATATAAGGGGAGGCAGGGCGCCCCCTGAGGGCAGGTTGAGTTGGTTCACTAGAATCACCACCATACATCCTCAAATGAATACCACCACAACTGGACGTAGGGTATTACCTCACATCGAGGGCCTGAACCAGTATAAAATCTTCCTGTGTTCCTTTGCAATCCACCGAGTTTCCATCCGCCAAGTAGCCCCATATTTATATTGCCGGTGTAAAACATCGACAGTTGGCACGCCAGGTAGGGGCTTCGGCGCGATCTACATCTACAAGCTCGATGGATCCAGCAACCAGAGTCGACGGCGCCGAACTCTCCCCCGGAGATACAATTGCATTCGGAAGCCTCGACTTCGTCGCCGACCAGATCAGCAATCTCACCTTGGCCGACACGGACCCGATCCAACCGGCCGAGGAACCAGCCGACTCCGCGCCAGTCGGCCTACATGATGCTGCAGCAATCTTTCATGACATGCTGCGGCGATCTCTAATACGCCCGAGTCCAGGGATAACTCTTTCTTTCGGTGTTCGACTCGGACTTGGTTTTGAGCCGGCCGAGATCGGGCCAAAAAAGGAAGAGATCGTCAATTTCCCGTTCGGACTCGGTGACGCCGCGGATATCTACAATCTACATCCGACGCAGCAAACCCGATCCTCTGGAGTTCGACTCGGATACGGCCCCGAGCCGCTCGAGATCGGATCTAGGGAGGTCGGAGTTGTAATCACCCCTATCAACTATTCCGACTATGACTCTCAGTCGGACTACGACGCCCAGTCGGATTCCGACTCTAAGTCAGACAACAGTTCAGCAAGCTTCTCCCCGCCACGAGAAATCTTCATGGCATCCAAAGGCTCTACTCCTACTCAGGAATCACGCCAACTACGCAAGCAGCAAGAGGAGGAAACACGCCGACTGCGAGAGCAACAAGAGGAAGAAGCAAGACGCCGGCATGACGCCCTACGCAGGGCTGGGCGAACCGCTCAGCAACAAATCCTCCAAACCCTAGTCGGCGACCACGACATCTTCGTTACTCCCCAACAGAACATCATGGCCGCTGCGACTCTACTGGATACACTCCAGTTTGGGCCTGATCACCAGGCCACCCCGACGATCGCAAGGATAAAAGCCATGCTTACCGCTGCTGCATGTCAGCAGCACCAACAGTCGGGTGATACCCTCATACCGACCAACTGGTCGACATCCCCAACGGCAGTCTCATTTACCTCAAAGCAACGCCGAGCGGCTGGCTCCAGTCAGCAGCATACGGAGGCACGTCAGGCATCACTCGGCAACCCCAACGACAACCGGCGACGTCAAAGCAACCGTCGGGACGATCAGGACCTCTGAGACCAACTATGACGTGACCTTCGGCAAGACATCATCACTCGGCGCTGTGAACGAGAAAAAGATGAGCAACGCCAACTGGAAGAAAAGAACAAGCATTTCGGCCTCCACCACGAGCGGTATCACCGCCGTATTCGGAGTCGGAGCCCTCATGAAGACGAAGGCATACCAGCTTTCACCCACGAGCTCCAGGACATCGACTAGCCGTCGGGTTTCAAGCCCACAGGCGTTGAAAAATACGACGGCAAGACCAATCCCGAGTCCTGGCTCACGGTCTACACCCTGGTGATCCGAGCAGCTGGAGGAAATCACCAAGTCATGGCTAACTACCTCCCAGTCACTTTAACCGACTCAACGAGGACATGGCTAACAGGACTTCCCAGGCAATCCATAGGCTCCTGGGGAGAACTCCGGGAACGCTTCATCGCCAACTTCCAGGGAACATACGAGAGGCCATCTTCCGAGTACGACTTATATCAGTTGCATCAAAGGAAGAACGAGTCTCTTCGTGACTTCATCAAGAGGTTCTCTGAGAAGAAGAATTCTATCCCAATGATCAAGGACGAGGTCGTCATCACCGCCTTTCGAAAAGGAGTCAAAGACACCTCGTTCATCGACAAATTCACTCGGAAGCCTCCCAACTATGTCAAGGCTTTATTCGACATGGCGAACAAGTACGCCGACTCGGTTGACGCTGTGGCTAAGGCCCTTGATGACAAGAAGGCACCCTGACAAAAGAAGGGGGAGGGCACCAACGACGCGGTCCCGACTAAAGTCGGGAGTCGTAAACACAAGTCGGACGGCTTCATTGTGGCAATTGGTCACAACCATCTTCGACCTTCAACAACTGAAGATTATCAGGACAACAAGCGACAAGCTCGGGGGCTCAAAAGCCCAAACGCAAGGATGGCATCCCCACTCCCAAATACCGAACAGCTAAGTCGCTTCCTGATAAATATTCCTTCACCCGACTTTGCCATTGCTGCAGCCGCTTACACCTAATAGGTGCACGAGCTGCACTTTTTTCTATCTTTTTCTCTTAAATGATTACAAAAGTACTCGAGTAGCATAAATTCCGATCCGTGAAACTTTGCTCCATGAAAGACGAACTCAAGTCACCCAAAACGCGTGTCTGGGAAAGAGCCATGAGCCAACTCCCAACGCTAGGTGGCTATGATTAGTCGGGCAGAGTGCTTAAACGTAAGGGGTCAACTACTCGGAGAAATTAATATCAGTAAGAGGAAGAACACGTATTTACATATATTGTAAAATACATTTATTCGGATGATTTTTCATCGTCAGATGCTACTCATCCGGTATCTTTATAGCGCAGGGCCAGCTCCGGATACGCGTGATAGGAACTCAGGGCTGCGAGCCTATCTCCTATGCTCAGGGGCTGGACAAGTCTGCCAAAATACACTCGGGATGCTCCACGAGGGCTACTGACCGAGTACTTGCACCAGTCGGGATGTCATCTTCCCCGGCTACGCTCCATGCGAGCTGATAATCGACCTCCGGCGCCAGTCGGGGCTGTGTACTACTCGGCTAAGTAGGGTACGGCCCATGAGGGTCGCCAGCCAAATCCTACGCTAATGCTAGGTTCGGGTGCCTTATTTGGTCACAACTCTGTCAGGTTAGGTATGCCCCATGAGGGTCGCCAGCCGAATCCTATGCTAATGCAAGGTTCGGGTACCTAGCTTGGCTATAACTCTGTTGGGTAGGGCATGCCCCATGAGGGTCGCCAGCCAAATCCTATGCTAAAGCAAGGTTCGGGTAACCTACTCGGCTCTCCTGAAGTCAGAGAAGACTTACATTGTCAAAGCGCATCCGGAGTTCTCATGCACTGCGTCACACCTGAGGAGGGCAAGCAGATCCTGCAACATACCTACTCAAGCTTATGTGGCAACCAGGTTGCATCCAGAACGTAAGTCGGAAAGGCTTGCAAATAAGGATTTCTCTAGCTGATTGCGGTTACCGACACCAAAAAACTCATCCTGACATGCGATGGATGATACTTCTATAGAGCTATGCTGGGTAGGTCAGCTCAGGCCGACTTATTTGGTAGCAGCCATCAAGATATGAGTTCCTACAGTAGCATGCTCCATGTGGGCCGCCCACAGGCTGAGTTGAAATTATAGCGCTGGTGCTACCAACAGAAGCCGATGAGGTAAACAGATATGCTTCATGAGAGCCTTATTGCTAAACATATATGTTTGGATATCTGTTTTATCCACCAGGTCTCGAGGGTATATCCTTACAAGGATCACAAGCTGGTCTTCATTAAAATTGGGGATGCATGTATCTTTCTCGAGTACACCTAACCACGCTATGGATTTATTTTCATAAAATAGTACTCGGCCTACATGCGTGGCCATCAGTTGCCATGAGCAACATTATTCCAGCCGATATGATGCTGAAGAGTCTAACTTTCGAGTAGTGCACTACTCGGGAGAGACTATAAATTTATCATTCCCGCTGACATGATGTGGAGGAGTCTAACTTCTGGGTGGGACGCCACTTGGGAAAGACCATAAACCCCCTTTCCAGCTGACATAAAGCTAAAGAGTCCCATATACGAGTAGCATCCTACTCGGCAAGACTATAAACATACATTCCGACTGACACGAAGTCGAAGAGTCCTACATACGAGTAGTTCCCTGCTCGGTAAGACTATAAATCATATTCCGGTCGACATGATACCGAAGAGTCTCACATAACAATAGTAATCTACTCGGGAAAGACTTCCAGGTTAAAGATCTTTGACTTTATGTTTAATTGTCTTCACAATTAAGCACAAAGTCGGGGGCTACACCTAATAGGTGCACCTATTCGGCCCACACTATTCATATATCTACATGAAGCCCTTCATAGCCTCGCCGCCAGCTGACATGAAGCAGGACTCGGGAGAAGCAGCACTCGGACAAAGAGTACTCGGGAGCAATGCACTCGGGAAGACTTCACCGTGGAGGATGAGCACTCGGCATCAGCTGTGACTCAACTATGAAGGTCTCAGGGGCTACTGTGGGTGCTAGGGGCCCTGGGTACCTCATGACAAGTATATGGGCCACTCGGATAGAGGATGGGCCTAGCCTTGTAATTAGGGATATAGCCACACTCGGCAGACTTTGCCTTGTACAATAAGAAATATACAGTCACATAGATCCAAAACCCTTTGAGTATGTTGATCCTATGATTTAAATCTCTGTTTTAATTCAAAAGTGCATTTATTTTAGAATGACATTGGGAAGGAAAACCCTAATCCTTGTTTATAGCCCGTTGTTTTGATTACCCTACCTTTGTACCTATGGGATTAATATGACTAGCTAGCTGAAATATGGGTTAGCTAGAATAATTCTAGGTTGCTTAGCTCAGCTTAGAAACTATAGAATCACATAAAGGGTGTTATTCACATATGATTACACATAAAATGATGATGGTTCTATTCATGACGGTGGTCGTGTGAGATTGATTCTTAATGGACAACTAAAACATGAATGAATGGTGGGTTGTGAGCACCAGGTTGGTTTTGTTGCTAGCGGTGCTCATGACAACTAAGGACCAGTTCACGAGCTACTGTTGTGAACCATTTATCGTACTAACCACAAGCCAGCATGGGCAACGGCTGGACTTGTAGTGTAGCATGTCCTAGCAGGAGACACACTGGTGTGTTTAGTTGATAGGTGGTAGTGTCAATAAATCCACAATGGCAGTGCCAATAAGACCATATGTTTGGGAGCCAAGAGTTTCTCTAGCATGGAGGTTGGGCCACCTCTACTAGGGACTTGGCGGGCTGTCATTCTGTTGGACATGTTATGCGAAGAGTCCTGTCACAACTCCTTTCCGAGGTATCGTGGTGGTGCCAAGGCGGATAGTGACATGTTGTGGGGTTGTGTCTTGTGGGTAAAGTTGTACACCTCTGGCTAGAGTAAAACTGTTCGAATAGCGGTGCCCGCGGTCATGGGCGAGCTGAATGATGTTTTTCGTGATTAGTCCCATTTATTAATAAATTTTTAAATGAGATATGAGGCATCTAGATTGGGATGGTTTGGGCCTGTATAGCCAGGTGGGCTATACAGTGTTGACTTAATATTGCTTAATTTCTATAATGCCTTAATTCTCTCTCAATTGTTTTTTAAATGCTGTTTATGCAAAATTTGCCATATATGCCATCCTTTGCTATCTTGTGCACTTGCATATTTGCTGTGTGGCTTGTTGAGTATTCTATGTACTCACCCTTGCAATATCAAATCATGAAAAGAAGAGTACTACAGTGAAGCAGGAGACTTGGAGGACTTGGCTGGGTGCATGTCATGTTTGCCTGTGGATTATGGAGACGTCGCCATCGCTAGTTAATTTCGTTATTTAGACTTTTTATTTGTTTGAGAGGTTCCATCTGCCTTTGTAATAATTATACATTCATCACTTTATTCAATATAGATTTGTACTTCATTATCAAATTTGTCATTGTGTACCTCGGTTGATTCCTGGATGAGGATTTAATACACATGTAAGCGTTTGGAATTTTGAGTGGAAATTCCGGGCATGACAGCCATCTCATAGGACTCTTGGGAGGATCCTGTTGGAGAGATCCTTGGGGTTGCCGAGGTCATCAAGGTCATCGATAGCCTCTGGAGCGGTGGCCTCACAGGCCCCATGGTCATGGTGGACGCGCTCTGGCGCCGGATCAGCCCCCTTGGCCGCCGGTCTTGCCTGGTGGCGTACTACATTGGGGAGGAGGATCTGGACCACACCCATGTCGACAGTAGAGGCAATGTCAGCCCCTAGGTGCTCGGCACTTAGATAACAGCACTGTCGTCGAGCATCCGTCGCTTCTGTGACATGCCAGTCATGCAGAGGGTCACCATTGTTTGGGTAAGATTTTTAGCATTCTTTTCATTGATCTCCATAGTCTTCTTGCTTGACTAACCGATGCTGGGGGCGGAGGAGCCTCGACACCATGGAACCCGCTCCCTGTAGACAGTACACGCCACTGTCTATCCAGGAGTCCCTAGCCAACACTGCCACCTCGTCTCCCCTGCCGTCCGTCTTGGCCCGCTCGGTCGGGACAGAGAGCTCAACTTCCAGCCGCCATCGTCACCGACTAGCATCGCCGTTGAACGCGCGGCGGGCAAGAGGCCTGCTGTGGATCCTATGCCCTCGTTGTCTTGCAAGAAGCTACACCAAGGGGTAGGCTCCTCTCCTGGTGCCAGCCCGCCCTTTGGTGGTAGCCTTGCCACCACATTTTCTTCTATGTCTTTCCCACCCGCCGCCGTTGCCGTAACAGTGGGTAGGGTTCCATCCATCAGCTACGCCACACCTCGCCTAGCCATGGTGACCACTAAGAGCACGATGGTGACAACCATCGTAGTGGCACCAAGGGGTGGCAGAGCCAGTTCCTCGTCACTTTAGTCTCTTCCTCCTCCGCCGCCCAACAGGAAGTGGAAGGAGGCTTTTAAGCCCACCGCCATGGAGGTCAAGCGGGGGCGAATCTTTTCCTTTTTGGTAGTTTTGGATTAATCTTCTTATTGGTTTCCGTATCCTAGTCCTCCGCTGCCATCTTCCTCTGTCTCCTCTCCGCCTACCTCTACCACTGCACCAACCGCAGCCCCCCGGGCTCGCGTCGGTGAGTGTCGTGCAAGCCAGTCTCGCAGCCGACATTACACCCACCACGGAGTCCTCCGCTGTGACTGCGGCCACCTCATCTGCCACCTTGACCGATGAATTGACTGGGGTGGCCGGAGCCAGAGTAGGGATGGTGCCTCCTCCTCTGGGTGAGCTCCCCCTAGTGACCATAGGGTTCGCCGCCCTACTGTCCTCCTTCCTGGAAGAGGCAGTGGAGTAGCGAGAGTCGGTAGGCACCAGGAGAACTAGTGGCAGGGGGGCCGGGCAGCGGCACTAGAAAGCCACCTGCAATTGAGCCTGGAGGAGGCCGGCCACCTACGCCGGACCAGTGCCACCCAGCTGGAGGAGATTGGCATGGCCAGGGCTGCCAGCACCGAGCTACAGAGGGTTGCAGCCTCCAGTGTGGACATCATGCTGCACTACCGTCACCATGCCCAGGCAGCCTTGGAGACATTCGAGGTTGAGCTCAATCATCCACGGGAGGAGACGCCAGATCAATATACTATGGCATTCGGGCAGGTGACCGAGGCACTAGAGAAGATGCCGACATCACTGGAGGAGAAGTTATGGGCAGAAGCCAGGTTTGCGGCGGTGGAGTACATCTTCGCGTGCTTCATCAGCTGTGACCCCAACTTCTGCCTAGAGCCAATGGAGGAGGGCATCTAGGCGGCAAGTGAGGAAGCCACAAATGCCATCCGGGCGCTCGGGTGCTATCGAGCCCAGGCCATGGCGGTGGACTTGGAGATCGGCCTCAACCTACCACCGGTGATGCCCGTCACTGCAGCGGCCGATGACCCAAAGGTGGCTGGCGACGTCAGTGATGCAGGCGCCGAGGATGATGGTGAAAATGATGAAGCGACAGCCTCTGACTCCAGCAACTCCAACCATTCTGGGGGGATGCTCCCCAGTAATTTTATATAGTTTGCCTTCTACCCTCTGGGCACCTGCATTGGACAAAACTAACAACATATTATGTATAATTATATCAAATTTGCATTACTGTATTGCCTTGTTCTTGACTTAGCCCCTAGGCATGTTCAACCGATCCTGACAAAATTGGGGGACTTAGACGAGCTAGACAAGGTCTTCAAGCTCATCTCGGCTCCCCTACACAACTCGATCTCAAGATTTGATGCGACAAGGCAAGGGCTACTTGCCGTTTGCCTCAATGTTGTACGGGGACAGGTTAAGTGTTTGGGCGTTAAGAACAGGCTCTTCCCGGGGCCTTTTGATGACCTGTGCACTGTGACAGGGTTCGGGAACACGAAAACAATTGAAGTGGCCAAGACGTATAACGCGGCTGGTGGCACAGGGCTCGACCCGGGCAGGCATCACGGCTGGTGTGCCTTTAGGTTTTGGTCCTTCTCAATGATCACAGGCTATCATACTTTTCACCTTGTGGAGGCCATGGGCCCCGGGTACCTCATCACAAGCATATGGGCCACTCGTATAGAGGATGGGCCTAGCCTTGTAATTAGAGATATGATAGAACCCGGCATACTTTGCCTTGTACGATAAGGAATATACAGTCCTAGTCGGGTAGGTTATATCTCTAAGAGGAGATCCCTTGGCTGTAATTCGGTTGGGACTCCTACCTTGTACCCCTGTCCCCCAGTATATAAGGGAAGGAAGGGTGCCCCCTGAGGGCGAGAGTTCATCAGAACAACACACATCCTCAAAGGAATACATTACAACTGGACGTAGGGTATTACCTCGCATAAAGGGCCTGAACCAGTATAAAATCTCCCCGTGTTCCTTTGCAATCCACCGAGTAGACCTATATTCATATTGCCGGTGTAAAACATCGACAGTTGGCACGCCAAGTAGGGGCTTCGGCGAGATCTACATCTATAAGCTCGATGGATCCAGCAACCAGAGTCGACGGCGGCAAATTCTCCCCCGAAGATACAATCTCATTCAGAAGCCTTGACTTCATCGCCGACATGTTCGGTAATCTCAGCTTAGCTGACGCAGACCCAATCCAACCGGCCGAGGAACCAGCCGACTCTGCGCCAGTCGGCCCACAAGACGCTGCAGCCACCTTTATCGATCTGCTGCGATGATCAACCACCTGTCCGGGTCTCGGGACAACTCTCTCCTTCGGTGTCTAACTCGCGCTTGGCCTTGAGCCAGCCCAGGTCGGGCTAGGAAGGGGAGAGATCGTCAACTTCCTATGCAGACTCGGTGACGCTGCGAATCTACATCCCACGCGGCAGACCCGATCTCCTACGCTTCAGTTTGGACATGGCCCAGAGCCGTTCCAGATTGGATCTAGGGAGGTCGGAGTCGTTCTTACTCTGATCAACTACTCGGATTCCGACTCCAAGTCGGACAGCGGTTCGAACGCTAGTTCGGACACCAGTCTGGC
Source organism: Oryza meyeriana var. granulata (assembly GCA_003991445.1). Taxonomy (NCBI): domain Eukaryota; kingdom Viridiplantae; phylum Streptophyta; class Magnoliopsida; order Poales; family Poaceae; genus Oryza; species Oryza meyeriana. Next base: position 416,338 of record RYFJ01001359.1, read on the forward strand.
GAGTTTCCTTCTGCCCCGAGAGATTTTCAAGGCTTCAACCCCTCCCCCGGAGGTGCACCGACTACAAGAGGAGCAACAAGAGGAGGCACGCCGACTACGGCAACAGGAGGAGGCCGATTGCGAGGCTCGCAACAACGAGCTATGCAGGGCTGGGTGAACCGTTCAGCAACAGATCCTCCAGACCAAAGTCGGCGACCACGACGTCTTCGTCACGCCACAACAGAATGTCGTGGCCGCCGCAACCTTGCTGGACACACTCTAGCTTGGGCTTGATCACCAGGCCACCCCGACTATTGCCAAGATCAAGGTGATGATTGCAGCTGCTGCCTGTCAACAGCACTAGTAGTCGGGCGACACACTTATACCGACCAACCGGTCAGGTTCTCCAATGGCAGGCTCATCTGCATCAGCACGACGCCGAGTGGCTGGCTCAAGTCAGCTACACGCGGAGTCACAGCGGACATCACTCGGCGACACCAACAACAACAATCGGTGGCGCCTTCAGAATGATCGCCGGTTCAACCAAGACCTTCGAGTCCGACTACAACGTGATCTCCGCCAAGAGATTAATGCTTGGCACCATCAACACGAAGATGACAAGCAACGCCGACTAGAGGACGAGCATGAGCGTTTCGGTCTTCACCACGAGTGGTTTAACCATTGTGGTAGGAGCCGGAGCCCTCACGAAGATGAAGGTGTACCAGCCTTCACCCGGGAGCTACAAGATGTCGACTAGCCATCGGGCTTCAAGCCTACGGGAATCGAGAAGTACGACGGCAAGACTAACCCCGAGTCCTAGCTTACTGTATATACCCTGGAAATCCGAGTTGCCGGAGGTGATCACAAAGCCATGGCTAACTACCTCCCGGTCGCCCTGGCCGACTCAGCGAGGACATGGCTAACAGGGCTCCCAAGACGATCATTCGGCTCCTAGGGTGAACTCCGGGAGCGCTTTATAGCCAATTTCCAAGGGACTTACGAGCAGCCGTCTTTTGAGCACGATCACTATCAGCTGCACCAGAGGAAGAACGAGTCCCTCCATGAGTTCATCAAGAGGTTCTCCAAGAAGCGCAATTCCATCCCTATGATCAAGGACAAGGTCGTCATCGCCGCCTCGCGAAGTTCACTCGGAAGCCACTAGCCTTTGTCCAGGCTCTCTTCGATATGGCAAACAAATACGCTGACTCGGCCGAAGCGGTCGCAGAGGCCCTCGACCAGAAGAAAGAGCCCCGGCAGAAGGACCAGAAGGCGAAAGCCGACAACGAGCCATCACAGAACAAGTTCGGCAGCCGCAAGTGGAAGTTGGACAATGAGGTGGCCAACATGGAGCGAACTCGGTCGTGGCCCCCACGGAACAACGACTACCAGGAAGTCATGAATGGGCCTTGCCCCTTCCACCCCAAGGGCAAGCATGCGGCCAAAGACTATTTCATGCTTAAGAAGTTTGCTTCGGAGCAGGCTTTATCATCTGGTGCCGACAAGGACAAAGACAAGCCAGATTCAAGCCTGACCGACAATTTTCAGGATCCCCAAGCTGAGCTCAACCACATCTTCGGAGGGCCGTCTGCGTACGAGTCCAAGCAGAAGCAGAAGCTAACAGCACGCAACGTCAACACGGTTTCTACAGCAGACGGCCCCCAGTATTTGCGTTGGTCAGAGATGTCCATCACGTTCACCCACGCAGATCATCCAAATCGGGTCTCACACCCGGGACGCTACCCACTCGTCCTGGACTCGGTCGTCAAAAACATCAAGCTAAAGAAGGTCATGATAGATGGAGGTAGCGCGCTCAATATCCTCTTCGCCAAGACACTGGATGAGATGAAAATTCCTCGTTCAGAACTGCGGCCGAGTACTGCACCCTTCCATGGGATAATCCTTAGCCTGTCTTCAACACCCCTCGGGCAGATAACTTTGCCGGTCACCTTCGACACGCAGGATAACTTCCGCACAGAAAACATCTTCTTCGAGGTCGCCGACTTCAAAATCACGTACCACGCGATAATCGGACGACCGACGCTCACCAAATTCATGGTGATACCACACTATACCTACATGGTGCTCAAGTTGCCCAGGCCAGCCAGAGTCCTCTCCCTCCGCAGCGACGTCAAGCAAGCCTTCACCTGTGACAAGGAGAGCTACGAGTTGGCTCAATCATAAGAGGCAGCAGTCGGACGCAATAGCATTCGGCAAGCCATCACAACTGAAGTCAAGGAAGACCAAGTTCCGGTGAAAAAAGCAGCAAAGTTAGGAATTTCAGCGGACTCTGACATGAAGAAGATCCCCCTGGACCCTTCCGACCCTCCAAGACTGCTCTAGTCGGGACCGGACTTGACCCCAAATAGGAAGACGCGCTCGTCACCTTCCTTCAAGCCAACAAGGATATCTTCGCATGGAAACTGTCCGACATGCCGGGCATACCAAGGGAGGTGATCAAGCATGCCCTCAATGTCAAGACAGACGCCAAGCCAGTCAAACAACGGCTACGGCGCTTCTCACAAGACCGGAAAGATGCTATTTGGGAGGAGATCACCAAGCTCCTCGCAGCCGGGTTCATCAAAGAGGTCTACCACCTAGACTAGTTGGCAAACCCAGTTCTGGTCCGGAAGAAAAATGGTAAATGGCGCATGTGCGTTGACTACACCGATCTCAACAAGGCGTGCCCCAAGGATCCATTTGGTCTACTGAGAATAGATCAGGTAGTGGACTCAACCGCAGGGTGCGAACTTCTCAGCTTTCTCGACTGTTACTTGGGATACCACCAAATCAGCCTGAAAGGAGGAGGACTACCTCAAGACGTCTTTCATCACGCCCTTTGGCGCGTACTGCTACATCACTATGCCGTTCGGTTTGAAGAACGCTGGAGCAACATATCAACGAGCAATTCGGCGGTGTCTACACAATCAAATCGGGCGCAACGTGGAAGCCTATGTCGACGACGTGGTGATCAAGACCAAGTCCAAAGAAGACCTCATCGCTGACCTGGAAGAAACCTTCCAAAATCTTCGAAGATTCAAGATGAAGTTGAATCCAGAAAAGTGCGCCTTCGGTGTGCCATCCGGCAAGCTACTCGGCTTCATCATCTCGCATCGCGGCATCGAGGCCAACCTAGAGAAAGTCAACGCACATGAACATGGCACCCCCGACTAGCCAGAAGGATGTCCAGAAGCTGATAGGCTGCATGGCGGCATTCAGCTGATTTATCTCCCGACTAGGCGAATGGGGCATGCCCTTTTTAAGCTATTGAAGAAAGCAGACAATTTCCAATGGACTCCCGAAGCCCAGCAAGCCTTCGAAGACTTCAAGAAATTTCTTACATCACCACCTGTGTTGGCATCACCAATGCCCTAAGAGCCATTAATGCTATGTCCAAACCGGGTCACATACAGAAGATTCAACGGCCAGTCTACTTTGTCAGTGAGGTCCTTGCCGACTCCAAGATGAGATATCCGTAGGTCCAGAAGCTGCTATACGGCCTACTCATCACTGTCCGGAAGCTGGTGCACTATTTTCAAGCGCATCAAGTCACGGTGGTCACGTCGTATCCACTCGGGGACGTCCTACATAACCGCGAGGCCACCAGCCAAATCGCTAAATGGGCGCTCGAGTGGATGGCATTTGACATCACTTTTCAACCACGGACAGCAATCAAATCACAAGCTCTAGCTGACTTCGTAGCCGAGTGGATAGAAGTTCAAATGCCTACATCAACAGTGAAGCTAGAGTACTGGACAATGTACTTCGACGGTTCTCTACGGATCGGTGACGCCGGGGCTGGTGTCATACTGACATCCTCCACCGGCGAAAAACTCAAGTATGTTCTCTAGATACACTTCCCAGCTTCCCACAACGTCGCCGAGTACGAGGCACTCATCCATGGGCTCCGCATCGTCATATCACTCAGCATCCGTCAACTGGTTGTGCGAAGAGACTCTCAACTCGTGGTAAACGAAGTCATGAAAGACTGGACATGTCTCCACGACACCATGGCGGCATACTGTCAGGAGGTCAGAAAGCTAGAAAACAAGTTCGACGGGCTGGAGATAACTCATGTCCTACGACAATACAATGATGCTGTAGATGAACTGGCAAACATGGGATCCAAGCGAGAAGTGGTCCCAACTAGGATCTTTGTCGAGCAACTTATGGAGCCATCAGTCAAGAAGAAACCAGCACCAGAGCAGTCGAGAGGTGAACCTACCCTAGCAACAGACGAAGTGCTGAACATATGTCAAGATTGGTGGACTCCTGTTCTCAAATTCCTCCGAGACGACAAACTCCCAGAAGATCGCAGTCAAGCCGAACAAATCAAATGTCGAAGCAAAAGTTTCCTAGTAGTCGGAGAAGACCTGTACCGAAGAAGCACATCCGGTGTCCTCATGCGTTGCGTCACCACCGAGGAAGGCAAGTAGATTCTACAATCGATCCACTCAGGCATATGTGGCAACCATGCCGCATCCAAGACGTTAGTCGGAAAGGCCTACCGGCAGGGATTTTTCTGGCCAACAGCAGTAACAGATGCAAAAGACATAGTTTGCACATGCAAGGGTTGCTAGTTCTATGCAAGACAAACAAATCTCCCAGCCCAAGAACTCCAAACAATCCCAATCTCTTGGCCCTTTGCAGTATGGGGGCTTGACATGGTCGGGCCTTTTAAGAAAGCACCACACTTGTTCGTCGCAGTGGATAAATTCACAAAGTGAATTGAGGCAAAACCCGTTGCTACCATAACAGCGGCACGAGTAAAGGATTTCATCATGAGTATATTATACCGATTCGAGGTTCCTAACCGTATCATAACGGACAACGGTACTCAGTTCACGGGCGGCGTCTTTCAAGATTTCTGTGACGAATTTGGCATCAAGATCTATTATGCTTCAGTGGGACACTCGCAGAGCAATGGGCAGGTTGACCGTGCCAATGGCATGGTCTTACAAGGCATCAAGACAAGGATATTCGACCAACTACAACCATACGTGGGCCGATGGGTACAAGAACTCCCATCCGTTCTCTGGTCTCTCAGAACCACGGTTAGTCGGGCAACAGGGCAATCCCCTTTCTTTCTTGTCTATGATGCCGAGGCCGTACTACCAACCGAATTAGAGTTCGGCTCTCCACGAGTTCGGGCCTACTCAGAAGACACATCCAACAACACCCGATTGGTCGAACCAGATCAGTTGGAAGAAGCGAGGGACACCGCAATAATCCAGTCAGCAAGGTACCTTCAAGACCTGCGTCGTTATCACAATCACAATGTCCGTGGCCGCGCCTTTTTGGTCGGGGATCTTGTCTTGAGAAAAATACAAACTACCAAAGACAGGTATAAACTATCCCCAATATGGGAAGGGCCATTCATTGTCACAGAAGTTACACGGCCAGGCGCCTACCGACTGAAGACCGAAGACGGTGCCCTCGTCAACAACTCATGGAATATAGAACAGCTACGTCCTTTCTATACCTGAGTTTTATACTTTTCATGTGTACAGTTTTCCTCTAACTGACTACGCCGCTTGTTCCAACCAAGTAGTGAGTCAGGGGCTGCATGTATTATATATGCTTTGTCAATAATATACAAGCCTGTTCTGCTTAAGTTATGAAGTTTTGCAACGACTTTGATGTTTGCCCGAGTACAGCTTTCCACAGCGAACGATTTTATTAAGTTCCTATAGACTAACTTAGTGTAGACTATATAGTCGGGTAAAGCTAATGATAACTAAGTCAGAACTTAGAGCTTGGAGGCATTGCACATATATTTACACATGTCCTTACAAAAGTTTATACACACCGACCGCATGATGGACTGTTCCTACATACCCAGGTCTCGGGTGATCACCTCTGTGGTCGGCCTCGCCTGGGCTATCAACTTCAGCGCCTCCTCAGGTGTCATCTCATCGGCGAATCCCTCTCCGATGGCTTCAATATCTGCCCTCGGGTAGATTGACTTGGTCATCGCCAGGGTTTGGGCCACACCGACAACAACATGCTCGTCCGAGTACCTCTTCAGGATACTTGGAGCTTCGTTAAGGCACGTCTGCACTTGGGAGACCGTGTTGGAGCTGGTTCCCACATAATGAGGATCCATGATGTCAATGAGCCCTTCCATGGACTCGGCAAGGATCTCCCGTGACTCCTTGACAACTTTTATCTCCTCTGCAAAAGCTTGAAATTGGATTTGGGCATTGGCTCTAGCAGCTACCCGGGTTCATCAACAAGTAAACTTGTTAGGCAAAATTGCAGACATAGTACTTAATGGATTGGTTAAGATCATTGTCAGAGCGGAGACTTACTTTTGTAGTCGGCCTCCCATTTGGCTTTGGCCTTCTCCAGTTCAGTCTTCTCCTTCTCGAGCTTGGTGTTGGCGTTCTTCAAGTCGGCCTTCTCCTTCTTGAGCTCGGCCTTGGCCCTTTTCAAGTCAGCCATGTCTTTTTCAAGCTCGGCCTTGGCCCTCTCGGCCTCCTTCAGCTCGGCTTCCCCTTCTGTTCGGGTCTTCAACTCGGCTTCGAGGGCTGCACATCAGAACAGTCAAGTACTCAACATGGCAGTCAAGACAAAACTGGGCAATCGGGAAACAACATAGCTGGAGAAAAATGCTAAGGGCTCAGTCAGGAAGACGTATTCGGGAGACTTACTTCCAATCTTCTTGGCTTGGTCCCAATTTTCATCCCTGAGTTGATTAATGGCTCCCTTCAGCCAAGACTCCCTCCCTTGGCTACGCCGCTCCAATTCGTCCTTTAAGGCCCGGAGCTGGTCCAATTCTTGGAGCTAGGGGGCAAGCTAGGTCAGGACGTCGTTCATCCTCTCCGAGCGGTCGACAATTTTTTGTTTGGGGAGAAACAAAGCAAAGCAGAGTCAAGCGTCGGAACACTCGTGCAAGGAAGACTACCAAGACTCCAATACGGCGAAAGCCATACCTGGATCCCCCGGGACGCGGTGATCGCGGCATGAAGCAAGTCTTCACATTCCTTCTCCGCTGCAACCTCATCATGCTTGTAACTCTTTGCAGTTCCGCCAGGGGCTACCCAGCGGAATGTCCTCGGGAATTTGCAGGGAGGAGCCTCAAGCCTGGGGAGGTCCGGTCTTTCCGAAGACGACGACGACGACGACGACAGCGACAAGGACGGCGACGGGGTCCTGGCTCTCAACTCGGCAGCCTCTGGGGCCCCGGAGTTTGGCTCAGGGGCTGGAGCAACAGCTTCGACATCCGCCCCTTGGTCGGCAGGTGTCGGTGGCCATGCAGTTAGGATGATCTCAGTTTCTGCAACTGAGATTGTCGCCGGCTCAGTAGGTGTGCTCGCTGGCGCTGACTCGGCTAGGGCTGGCTTGACAACGGGTGTAGCCGGAGTGGTCTCCTTGAGATCAATATCGGCTCGCTTCCTGTGTAACGGGTCAAACATCAAGACGCAACCACGCCGAATAAGACTTTCAGAAGATTCAGTGCAACCTACCTCTTGGAGAACTTGAGCTTTTGTCTAGGGGATCTAGAAGTTGGCACTGGAGGGCTGCCGACTGTCGGGCCTGATGGCGTGATAGTCGGCGGTGGCGTTTTTATCTTGGTCAGCCCCATTTGTGATATGGCCGGCTGGGGTGCCTGAATACTCGGTGGTGCCATCCCTATGCTCGATGTTGTTGAGCCTGGTAGCGCTGAACTTGACCTCATACCCGGCGGCGCTCTTCTTGGGCTCGATGTTGCTGAGCCTGACTGTGTCGGTCCCAGTCTGTGGCTTGATGGCCCAGGGGCTGCGCTGGTGGTGTCTCTGATCTTGAGGCTCCCAGCTGCGGCACTCGGCCTAATAACCTTATTCTTGCCCTCGTCTACAACAGGCCTCTTGCCCACTCTCTTGGAGTCGGGCTAGGCAATAGAAGGACTTCTCGGCCTCTTCTTCGACTTCTTGGCCGACAGCATTCAGGAGTCATCATCAAACTCCTCACATGACTGCAGGCAGTTCAACAATACATATTACACATCCTAGAGCAAACCTGGGCATATATCTACAAGCACTCATCACAGGCGAACTACAAGGCAACATTAGCGAAAGATACCTTTTGCCAAGGCCGTTTTCGGCTGTAAGCTGCGACGGAGCACACTGCATCTTCTGTCTCAACCACCCCATTGGAAAAATAACTAAACAACACTTCAGTCACTTTGTGCTGGTCAGCCAGATCTCGGCATTCTTGGTCGGGATCATCTCTCCCCCGGTAATCCCAACAGAATTGGCTTCTCAGCTTCAACGACTGGATGCGCCGGGTCAAGAAACTCCTGGCTACCTAGGGCTCGGTCAGACTGGCTTTCTTCAGCTTATCCAGTCTTTCAAGTAACTGATGCACTTCGCCCATCTCCTCAAAAGTTGGTTCTGATGACCAATTGGACGAGATCACCGGAGGCAGACTAGTAAATGGAGGCAGAGAGGGTTCCAAATCAGAACAATAGAACCACTCCTTGTGCCAACCTTTCAAGGAAGTTTTCAGAGGAAGATGAAGATATGTCTTTTTCATTTCACTTCTCAGTTGAAGGCCGGCCCCCCAATCACCTGAACCTTGTTCTTGGAGGGCTAGGGCTTGATGTGGAACAAATGTCTAAAAAGATTCAAGTGGGATTCCACACCCAAGAAACACTCACAAAGAGTTACAAAAATAGAAATTTGTAAGACTGAGTTGGGATTTAGATTCACCAACTCCAATCCATAGAAGGCAAGAAGACGGCGGAGGAAGTCAGAAGATGGAAGAAATAGACCTCGGTCAAAAAAGGAGGTGAAAACAACAGTCTCGCCGGCCTGGGGTTCCAGAACTAATTCACCTCCAGCCGGGTACCAACGGATGATATTGCGGCTTTGCAGCCGCAGCAACTTCTCCAAGTGCTCCAGCTTGGACCGACTGCAATCCGAAGTCAGCCTCACCTAGCCCGATGCATCCGCAAGATCTGAAGCTCTCGGCATGGTTTAAGGATGAGAATATTTGGGGCAAATGTTGCGTGAGGCTTGGAATGGACGAGGAGGAGCGGAATCGCCCGAGTTCTAATGGGGAAGAGTGAACAATGGCGAACCCTAGCGGAGAGGGAGGCGAAATTTTGGCGCGGAAGTTGGAAGACAAAACGATTGGTGGATTGGAGAAGATGAAGGAATCTTTTCTCTCTCTCCCTGCCTTTTATAGAGCCGTTTCCGATTTATGGGCTTAGGCCTACAAAGTCGGTACAGGGCCACCAAGATATGAGTTTCTACAGTAGCACGCTCAATATGGGCTGCTCGCTGGCTGTGTTAAAATCATAGTGCTGGTGCTACTAACAGGAACCGATGAGATAAACAGGTATGCTTATAAAGGCCTAATTGCTGAACACATGTGTTTGGGTATCTGTCTTATCCACTAGGTATTGAAGATATACCCTTATAAAGGTCACAAGTTGGTCTTCATCAAAATTGGGGACGCAGGTATGTCTCAAGTACACCTGGCTACATAATGGATTATATTTCATAAAGTGGTACTCGGCTTACATGCTTGGCCAACAGTTGCCATGAGCAAATCTCTTTCCAGCCAACATGACACTGAGGAGTCTAACTTCCGAGTAGTGCACTACTCGGGAAAGACTATAAATATTCTTTCCAGCCAACATGACGCTGAAGAGTCTAACTTCTGAGTGGGGCGCCACTTGCGAAAGACTATAAACACCTTTTCTAGCTGATATGAGACTGAGGAGTACCATATACGAGTGACATGCTACTCGGCAAAGACTATAAATTATTTCCGGTTGACGTGATACCGAAGAGTCTCATATACCAGTAGTATACTACTCGAGAAAGACTATAAGGTTAAAGATCTTTGACTTTATGTTTAATTGTTTTCACAATTAAGCACAACGTCGGGGGCTACACCTAATAGGTGCGCCTATTCGGTGCACACTATTCATACATCTACATGGAGCCCTTCATAGCCTCGATGCCAGCTGACATGAAGCAGGACTCGGGAAGAGGAAGTACTCGGACAAAGAGTACTCGGGAGCAATGCACTCGGGCAATCTTCACCATGGAGGATGAGCACTCAGCATTAGCTGTGACTCAACTATGAAGGTCTCAGGGGTTGCTGTGTAGGCCATGGGCCCTGGGTACCTCATCACAAGCATATGGGCCACTCGTATAGAGGATGGGCCTAGCCTTGTAATTAGAGATATGATAGAACCCGGTAGACTTTGCCTTGTACGATAAGGAATATATAGTCCTAGTCAGGTAGGTTATCTCTCTAAGAGGAGATCCCTTGCCTGTAATCTGACTGGGACTCCTACCTTATACCCTTGTCCCCCAGTATATAAGGGGAGGCAGGGCGCCCCTTGAGGGCGAGAGTTCATCAGAACAACACACATCCTCAAAGGAATACATCACAACTGGACGTAGGGTATTACCTCACATCGAGGGCCTGAACTAGTATAAAATCTCCTCGTGTTCCTTTGCAATCCACCGAGTTTCCATCCGCCGAGTAGCCCTATATTCATATTGCTGGTGTAAAACATCGACACACCCAATTAGCTGTCAGCCACCAAGTCTTTCACCCACAACATATACAGCACCTAACCAATGGCACTATCCCTTAAACAGATTAAAACAACTGAAAAATATACAAATGTTCTTTATTGAAATGTATGTATCCCCTAGCCCCCTACTAGGTATTAGGATTGAGAATCCTGATATGCTGGTACCAAAAGGCTGGTATGCAGGGGCTAAGGTACTTACAACTTTGTTCCTAGGGGGGTTCTCGGGGGTGTCGTGCTCTCATGAGTAGCAATCATAGGTAGAATTTATGCAACTACATGATGTTCCATGTGTTGTACAGCACTCTACCATCCTCATCACTATCCACACAACGCTAGGTTGAGAGACGGAAACCACTATGTACGTGCACTCCCATTTGGGTGACAACTTGTTGCGACCCAGCTAAGATTGTACCTTTCACAGGATGAGGTCCCTGGGTACCAAGATTCTCTCTAGTATCCTACTGCCATGGTATCGGCACAGAGCTTGCCGATACTTTTCTGCTCTGAGCACCGTGCAATCATGAAGCTCTTCAATGTTGACGATGTCGTCTTCCTGGCGCGCCTCTTGTTTCTCTTCATTGTAGTTCTTGGTGCACGGTGACCCAAGGGTTAGCTCAAACAGCAGGATTACTTCGGTGCCATACACAAAGAAGAACGGGGATTGAGCACTGAGGGCAATTGTTCAGTTCAAGCCACTTCCTGGCATATTTGTGAAGATGGTCAAAAGCGCGGGTCTTGGGTCTCACAAGACCTCAATGTTTGCCCTTTCAACCTGGCCGTTACTCTGCGGGTGACCCACGGACGCAAAGCACACCTTGATGCCCATGTCTTCATAGTACTCCAAGAAGGTGTCACTGATAAACTGGGAGCCATTGTTTGTGATTCTTTGGTTTAGGACACCGAACCTGGTCAAGAAAGACCTAAGGAATTTTAGGGCGGCGGCGGCTGTGATCGCACGGATTGGTTCAGCTTCCACCCACTTGATGAACTTGTCAATGGCTACAAAAATTAATTTGTAACCCTCGGGCGTCGTCGGGACCAGCCCCAGGATATCCAACCCCTTGACTGCAAACGGCCATGAGAGCGGAATAGTTTGCATTGCTTGGGCTAGCTGATGGATCTATTTCGCATGAAACTAACACACTTCACAATGATTGACCAGCTTGCAAGCATCGTGGAGGGTTGTGGGCCAATAGAATCCTTGCAGGAAAGCTTTTTCGACGAGGGTACAGAAGGACACATGGTTTGCACACTCGCCTCCATGGATATTGAGGAGCAGCTGGCTCCCCTCATCCCGAGTGACGCACTTCAGGAGAAGTTCATTGCTTGCCCTGCAATAGAGGTCCCCTTCTACTAGGACATAGAGTTTAGCTTGTCTTGCAATCTTCTCTGCTGAGACATCATTGTTAGGGACAAATTGGTCTTAGAGGTAGGATAAGATCTCATTCATCCAATTCTCTATCGGACCAAGGGCAGCAGCAACTGTGTTGCCGCTGGAGGACTGCACCTTAGGCATGACGTCCTGCAGAGGTGTTACCTTGGGTGGTGCGTTTACAAGCGTACCATCCCCTTCGCCTGAGCTTATCACCAAGGCGGATTGTTGTATGAGTCTTTCTTCAAAAACTCCAGCCGGGACCGAAAGTCAGGTAGAAGCCCAACGGGCCAGCTTGTCGGTGAGATTGTTGTCACACCAAGGAATGTGGACAACTTCTAGGCCATCGAAGCATCGCTCCAGCTTCCGCACCTCTGTGAGGTATGCCGCCATCATGGGTCTAGGCATTGAAAATCATTTCCTTGTTGGTTTACCACCTCCTTTTACCACCAGCCGTCTTATTCCAAGGCCCGCAGTAGCCCAGAGGTCGGCTAGGAGGCCCTCGTACATAGCAATATAATTGGAGGTTGGGAAGCACAGACAGACCACATATGTTGGCAGCTTGCCCGTGGGCAAGATCAGAATAAAGCCAGCCCCCATACCTCTTCTGGTGAGCGAGCCATAAAAAAAATGGTCCAGTGCTCCTAATTAAGATATGTGGCGTGCTCGGGGGTGGCCGGAGTCCATTCCACAACGAAATCTGCCAACATTTGGCTCTTGATCACCGTGTGTGGCACAAAATGAAGAGAAAACTCACCCAGCTCAATTGACCACTTCGTTGTTCGCCCGACTACCTCCTTGCTATGTAGAATCTCACCCAGTGGGTACGTAGTGGCAACAGAGATGTCGTGCGCCTAAAAATAGTGTTGAAGCTTCCTTGACATGGCGAAGACCGCATAGATCATCTTTTGAGCCTATGGGTATCGAGTCTTTGTGTCTTGAAGCACCTCTCTAACGTAGTAGACAGGCCGCTGAACTTGGTGATGAGGACATCACTTCTTTAGATAAACACTTACAACCTCCTCATGTTGAACAAGATGCGCCACAGATCTAAGGACCAATTACTCGCGCACGTGCCCGTCAACTTAATCGCCAGGTGAATGCGTTCCTAAGCTTACATGGAAATATTTCTATGAATGGCATGCTATTTAATTCTTGTGATGATTTTATTGTTATTAGAAACTTGGGAGAAGACCATGGAGAATAGCTCAAGAATCCAAATATTAAAGTGGAGACAACAAGTGCAAGTAAATTCTTATTCCCGAGACCGATTCAGTTTTGGGCTGGGAGATAGTGTCAACTTCAAACGGCCATAACTTTTGATCCAGAAAGAGTTACAGGGCCTACAAGTACTTGTTGGAAAGATTATAAAGTCTACTTTCAGATGGTTTTGGTTTTACACCAAAATTCCTTCTAAGCTGTCCAGAATCAGCAAAACAAGTTGTATCACTTTTCCCATCCGAGTCAGTTTGGGCCTTTGGGCTTTGTATTTGTGTCGTGGGCTAAACCCATGAGGACTGCACCCCTCACAGGGGAAACCCTCACCCTAGGATATCCTAACTCATATATATTCAGTAGCCATCACTGTTTAGATGGGTTTTGCTTAGATTAATCTGTCTATGAACAGTTTCGCCGTTTATCAATTTGTGAGACCCCAACTTGAGAGTATAATCATTCATCTGCAAGTTGAGTGGCAATCTTCCTTGTTCTTGCTTGTGTTCTTCAATTCACATGCAGAGATTAGCCTTCGTGGCGAGGTCAACCGGGCAGCGCACGGTTGATAACGACAGGAATCATGGTGCTACGATTGCAGGGTTCGGGTCTTGGTGATCAGAAGCTGGATTGTGAGTGTCAATTCTCCACCAAATCGAGAGTTATCCGTACCTAACGGAAGATCGGGCACCCCGTTGCCATCAAGTGGTATCAGAGTGAAGGTTGCCTGTTAGGTATTATCTTTTCCGTCCTGTTTCAATCTTTGTTTCCTATACCTAGAGTCTAGAAAAGCCACAAAAACAAAATTGGTAGTCATAGGTTTTTTTCTCTCTGTCCTACAACCACGTTTAGCCTTTTGCACATGGCACTAACAATGCAGGCGATGAAGACAAGAATGATAAGGATGTGGAGCACATAGGTGTGGTAGATACGAGCAAGTACTTGAGCATTGTAGCACAATGGGTGTTAAGTGCTCAAATGGAGAAGGCGGAGCAAAATCAGCGTCACAATTTGTTCCAATCAAGGTTCGTGGTTCACAATAGAGCATGCCATGTTGTCATTGATAGCGGAAGTTGTAGCAACCTTGCTAGTTCAGATTTGGTTGACAAGCTAGGTTTGCATACACAACCACATCCACGGCCTTACTACATCCAATGGTTCAACTCTTGTGGTAAGTTGAAGGTAAGTAAAGTTGTGAGAGTGCAATTTTCCATTGGAAATTACCATGATAGTGCAACCGCTTTGCCAAACCACACACTATATAGGACCAACCCCGAAGAGACTAAGGAAATTCAGCGTCAAGTGCAAGATTTGCTTGATAAAGGGTATGTACGTGAAAGCCTTAGTCCTTGTGCTGTTCCTGTTATTTTGGTACCTAAGGAAGATGGAACATGGCGTATGTGTGTTGATTGTAGAGCCATCAATAATATAACTATTAGGTATCGTCATCCTATTCCTAGGTTAGATGATATGCTTGATGAATTGAGTGGCTCTGTTGTGTTCTTTAAAGTAGACTTGCATAGTGGATACCACCAAATTAGAATGAAATTGGGTGATGAATGGAAGACCGCGTTTAAAACTAAATTTGGTTTGTATGAGTGATTAGTAATGCCTTTTGGTTTGACTAATGCTCCTAGTACTTTTATGCGACTCATGCATGAAGTTTACGCACTTTCATTGGTAGATTTGTGGTGGTTTACTTTGATGACATACTTATTTACAGCAAGTTTTTAATGCTTTGAGAGATTCACGTTTGTTCAGTAACCTCGCGAAGTGCATATTTTGCACGGAACGAGTTTCTTTTCTTGGTTATGTTGTGACTCCACAAGGAATTGAAGTTGATGAGACCAAGATAGAAGCGATCAAGAGTTGGCTGACTCCTACATCGGTTACACAGGTGCAGAGCTTTCTTGGGTTAGCTGGATTCAACCGTCGCTTTGTGAGAGATTTCAGCACCATTGCCGCTCCCATGAATGAGCTCACAAAGAAAGGCGTTCCCTTTCGATGGGGACAAGCACATGAAGATGCCTTCAATTTGCTTAAAGAGAAGTTGACTCATGCCCCACTACTTCAACTCCCTGACTTTGGTAAGGTTTTTGAGCTTGAATGTGATGCAAGTGGTATTGGGATTGGAGGTGTGCTTATTCAAGAAGGTAAGCCAGTTGCATATTTTAGTGAGAAGTTGTCAGGACCTAGTTTGAACTATTCCACCTATGATAAAGAATTGTATGCTTTGGTTCGAACATTAAAGACTTGGCAACATTATCTATGGCCAAAGGAATTTATCATACATTCTGATCATGAGTCTTTGAAACATATTCGAAGTCAAGCTAAATTGAATAAACGACATGCTAAATGGGTAGAATTTATTGAGTCGTTTCCATATATCATTAAGCATAAGAAAGGCAAAGACAATGTGATTGCTGATGCTTTATCTAGGCGCTACACTATGTTATCTCAGCTTGATCATAAAATTTTTGGATTGGAGACAATAAAAGAATTATATGCTACTAATTTGGACTTTAAAGAAGCTTATGATCACTGTCGAGAGGGGAGAACATAGAATAAATATGTGTTGAATGAAGGATTGTTGTATCGAGCTAACAAATTATGTGTTCCTGCAAGCTCTGTTCGTCTTTTGTTTTTGCAGGAAGCGCATGGAGGTGGATTGATGGGACATTTTGGAGTGAAGAAGATGGAGGATGTGCTGGCCATTCACTTCTTTTGGCTGAAAATGTGGTGTGACATTGAACGATACGTTGCACAATGCAGCAGCACTTGTAACAAAGCTAAGTCCCGTCTTAATCCACATGGTCTTTATATGGCTCTACCCATCCCTAGTGCTCCTTGGGAAGATATTTCTATGGATTTTATTTTAGAATTGCCTAGGACAAAGAGGGGGAGGCATAGTGTCTTTGTTGTTGTTGATAGATTTTCCAAAATGGCACATTTCATTCCTTGTCATAAGAGCGACGATGCTACCATAGTTGCTGATTTGTTTTTCAGGGATGTTGTTCGTCTACATGGTGCGCCCAATACAATTGTTTCAGATTGAGATACCAAGTTTTTGAGTCATTTTCGAGTTTTTGAGTCATTTTCGGATGACATTGTGGAGGAAATTGGGAATGAAGTTACTATTTTCTACAACTTGCCACCCCCAAACCAATGGACAAACGGAGGTGGTCAATCGTACTTTGTCAACGATGTTGCGGGCTGTTTTGAAGAATGATTTGAAAATGTGGGAAGAATGTCTTCCACATGTGGAGTTCACCTACAACCGTTCATTGCACTCCACCACAAAGATGAGCCCATTCCAGGTGGTATATGGCTTTAACCCTCGCGCTCCAATTGATTTATTGCCTTTACCATTTTCAGAAAAAGTGAAATTTGATGCTAAGATACGGGCTGAATTTGTGCTTAAGTTACATGAGACCACTAAGAACAATATTGAGCGTATGAATGCAAAGTATAAACTTGTTGGTAGTCAAGGTAGGAAGGAGCTTATTTTTGTACCTGGTGATCTTGTTTGGTTACACTTAAGAAAGGATAGGTTTCCTACTTTGCGCAAGTCAAAATTAATGTCTCGAGCTGCTGGTCCTTTTAAAGTTCTTGCGAAGATGAATGATAATGCATACAAGATTGATTTGCCTACAGATTATGGTGTGAGTGATGTTTTCAATGTTGCTGATTTGAAGCCTTACCTGGGTGAAGAAGATAACCTTGAGTCGAGGACGACTCCAAATCAAGAGGAGGAGGATGATGAGGACATTACTTCATTAGATAAACACTTACAACCTCCTCATGTTGAACAAGATGCGCCACAGATCCAAGGACCAATTACTCGTGCACGTGCCTGTCAACTTAATTGCCAGGTGAATGCGTTCCTAAACTTACATGGAAATATTTCTACGAATGGCATGCTATTTAATTCTTGTGATGATTTTATTATTATTAAGAACCTGGGAGAATACTATGGAGAATAGCTCAAGATGCCAAATATTAAAGTGGAGACAACAAGTGCAAGTAAATTCTTATTCCCGAGACCGATTCAGTTTCGGGCTAGAAGACAGTGTCAACTTCAAACGGTCATAACTTTTCGTCCAGAAGGAGTTATAGGGCCTACAAGTACTTGTTGGAAAGCTTATAAAGTCTACTTTCAGATGGTTTTAGTTTCACACCAAAATTCCTCCTGAGCTGTCCAGAATCGCCAAAACAATTTGCATCACTTTTCCCATCCGAGTCAGTTTGGGCCTTTGGGCTTTGTATTTGTGTCGTGGGCTAAACCCATGAGGACTGTGCCCCTCACAGGGAAAACCCTCACCCTAGGACGTCCTAACTCATATATTTAGTAGCCGTCACTGTTTAGATGGGTTTTGCTTTGATTAATCTGTCTATGAACAGTTTCGTCGTTTATCGGTTTGTGAGACCCCAACTTCGAGAGTATAATTATTCATCTGCATGTTGAGTTGCAATCTTCCTTGTTCTTGCTTGTGTTCTTTGATTCGTATGCAGGGATTAGCCTTCGTGGCGAGGTCAACCGGGCAGCGCACGGTTGATAACGAGAGGAGTCGTGGTGCTACGATTGCAGGGTTCAGGTCTTGGTGATCAGAAGCCGGATCATGAGTGTCAATTCTCCACCAAATCGAGAGTTATCCTTACCTAACGGAAGATCGAGCACTCTGTTGCCATCACTTGGTCTCTTTCTACTATGAGCACTGTGCTAACCACTAGTGGTGTTGCCACCACATATAAGAACAGTGGCTGCCCAGGCTACGACACTATCAACACGAAGGGCGAGGATAGGTATTCCTTCAATCGCTATGGAGGCCATGGACTCTGGGTACCTCATGAACAACATTAAGGCCACTCGAACAGAGGATGGGCCTAACCATGTGATTAGGGATGCAACAGGACTCGGTGAATATTACCTTCTATAATAAGGAAAGAATATAGTCCTGGTCGGAGTCTGACTGGGATTCCTACCCTGTAACCTTGCCTCCTCGGTATATAAGGGGAGGCAGGGAGCCCCCTGAGGGCAGAAGAACAACACCATACAATCTCACTAGAGAAACCTCAAAGGCAATACACAACAGCTGGAAGTAGGGTATTACCTCACCTTGAGGGCCTGAACCAGGATAAATCATTTTGTGTTCCTTTGCAATCCATCAGGTTTAGGTCTCACGAGTAGCCCCATTTTCTTATAGCCGATACAAAACATTGATAGTTGGCGCGCTAGGTAGGGGCATCGGTGAGATCATCTTCGACAAGCCTGATGGATCCAATCACCGGAGTCGACGGCATCAAGTTCTTCCCCGGGCAAACGATTAGCTTCGGGAGCCGTCCCGCAGGATGGCTTTTGCTACGGCGGTCTCATCTGCCTCAGCATGACATCGGGCGGCTGGCTCCAGTTAGCAACATGCAGAGTCACGCCATACATCACTCAGCAATCAAAAGGACGAACGACGGCGATGATACCAAGATGATCACTGTGACGACTGTGATGTCCAAAGCCAACTATGACGCGATCTCAGGTAGGATATCAATGCCCGACGCCGTGAACGCAAGGAAGACGAGCGTCGCCGACTAGAAGATGAGAATGAGCACTCTAGCCTCCACCATGAGCGGTTTCATCACCAAAGTCGGAGTCAGAGCCCTCACACGGATGAAAGAGTACCAGTATTCACCCACGAGCTGCAGCAAGTTGACTGACCATCTAGCTTCAAGCCAACTGGAATTGAAAAGTACGATGGGAAGACCAACCCCAAGTCCTAGCTCACAGTCTACACTCTGGTGATTCGTGCAGTCGGAGGAGATTACAAAGCCATGGCTAACTACCTCCCGGTCGCCTTAGCCGACTTGGCGAGGACATGGCTAACAGGACTTCCCTAGCGGTCAATCGGCTCTTGGGGAGAACTTCGAGAACGCTTCATTGTAAATTTCCAAGTGACATACAAAAGGTCATCTTCCGAGTATGATTTATATCAATGCCATCAAAGGAAGAATGAGTCTCTTCGCGATTTTATCAAGAGGTTTTCTAAGAAGAGGAACTCGATCCCAAAGATCAAGGACGAGGTCGTCATCGCCGCCTTCCGCAAGGGAGTCAAGGACACCCCGTTCATCGCCAAGTTCACTCGGAAGCCTCCCTCTTCTATCAAAGCTCTATTTGATATGGCCAACAAATACGCTGATTCGGCCGATGTGGTAGTTGAGGCCCTGGATGACAAAAAGGAGCACCGACGGAAGGACAAAAAAACAATGATGAGGTAGCACAGAACAAGTCCGGCAATCGCAAGTGCAAGTCGGACAACGTGGTGGCAGCTGTGGAGCGCACTCAGCCGCGACCCTCGAGGACAGACAAGTACCAGAAAGTCATGAACGGGCCATGCCCTTTCCACCCTAAGGGGAAACACGCGGCTAAGGACTGCTTCATGCTCAAGAAGTTTGCTTCTGAGCAGACTTCAACATCTGGCAACAACAAAGACAAAGACAAGCTAGATTCAGGCACAGCCGGCGACTATCAAGATCCCCAGGCCGAGCTCAATCACATCTTCAGAGGGCCGCCTGCATACGAGTCCAAGAGGAAGCAAAAGCTCATAGCATGCGAAGTCGACTCGGTATCAGCAGACGCTCCCCAATATCAGCGATGGTCAGAGATGGCAATCACATTGGACCGCGCAGATCACCCCAATTGAGTCACGCACGCAAGGCGTTACCCACTTTTCCTGGATCCGGTCATCAAATGTATCAAGGTGAAGAACGTTTGTTCGCCAAGATGCTTGGTGAGATAAAGATTCCTCGATCCGAGCTGCGGCCGAGTATAGCGCCCTTCCACGGGGTAATCCCCAGCCTCTCTTCTACCCCACTCGAACAGATCACTTTGCCAGTAACTTTTGGCATGTGGGAGAATTTCTGCACCGAGAATGTCTGCTTCGAGGTTGCCAACTTCGAGACCACGTATCATGCCATACTCGGACGGCCAGCACTAGCCAAGTTCATGGCAGTGCCTCATTACACATACATGGTGCTCAAGATGCCAGGACTAGCAGGAGTACTTTCCCTGCGCAATGATGTCAAGCAAGCCTTCACCTGCGACAAGGAGAGCTGCAAACTGGCCCAATCTCAAAAAGCAGCCAAGTCAGGAATTTCAACGGATTCAGAAACAAAGAAGATCCCCCTGGACCCTTCCAACCCCTCCAAAACTGCACTCGTTGGGACCAGACTCGACCCAAAATAGGAAGACGAGCTCGTCACCTTCCTCCGGCGAACAAGGATATTTTTTCTTGGAAACCTTTCGACATGCCTGGTGTACCAAGGGAGGTGATTGAGCATTCCCTTAACGTCAAGTCAGACGCCAAACTAGTCAAACAACGGCTGCAGCACTTCGCACAAGACCGCAAAGATGCTATTCGGGAGGAGATATCCAAGCTCCTTGTAGCTGGGTTCATCAAAGAGGTCTATCACCCGGATTGGCTGGCAAATCCAGTTCTGGTATGAAAGAAGAATGGTAAATGGCGCATTTGCGTCGACTTCATAGACTTGAACAAATCATGCCCCAAGGATCACGCCATTTGGAGCATACTGCTATGTCACTATGCCGTTCGGGTTGAAAAACGCTGGCGCAACGTATCAACGTGCGATCCAGCAGTGTCTTCACACTCAACTCGGGTGCAATGTGGAGGCATATGTCGATGACGTGGAAATCAAGACCAAGACCTCATCGCCGACTTAGAGGAAACTTTCCAAAGCCTTCGGAGATTCAATATGAAGTTGAACTCGGAAAAGTGCGTCTTCAGAGTACCTTCGGGAAAATGATTCGGCTTCATTATATCACACCGAGGCATCGAGGCCAATCTAGAGAAAATCAACGCTATCATGAACATGGCACTCCCGATTAGCCAGAAGGATGTTCAAAAGCTGACGGGATGCATGGTGGCACTCAGCCGATTCATCTCCCAACTTGGTGAACGGGGCATGCCCTTTTTCAAGCTACTAAAGAAAGCAGACAATTTTCAATGGACACCCGAAGTCCAGCAAGCCTTCGAAGACTTCAAGAAGTTTCTCACATCACCACCAGTGTTGGCATCACCTATGCCCTGGGAGCCATTAATGTTGTATCTAGCGGCAATGACTTAAGTAGTCAGCACCGTGCTTGTAGTCGAGCGGGCAAAGCCAGGGCACATACAGAAAATACAAAGGCCAGTCTACTTCGTTAGTGAAGTCTTTGCTGACTCCAAGATGATATATCCTCAAGTCCAGAAGCTATTGTATGGTCTACTCATCACTGTCCAGAAGTTGGTGCACTATTTTTAGTCGCATCAGATAACCATCGTTACGTCGTATCCACTTGGGGACATCCTGCACAACTGCGAGGCTACTGGCAGAATCGCTAATTGGGCGCTCGAGCTGATGGAATTTGACATTGTTTTTCAACCTCGGACAACAATCAAGTCACAAGCCCTGGCCAACTTCGTGGCTGAGTGGACAGAAGTTCAAGCGGCTACAAATACAGGCATGCTAGAGTACTGGACGATGTACTTTGACGGTTCTCTATGAATCGGCGGAGCTGAGGTTGGTGTTGTTCTGACGTCACCTACTGGCGAAAGATTGAAGTACGTCCTCCAGATACACTTCCCAGCATCCCACAACGTCGTCGAGTACGAGGCACTCATCCACGGGCTCTGCATCGCCATATCACTCGGTATTCACCGACTGGTAGTACATGGGGATTCTCAACTTGTGGTCAATCAGGTCATGAAAGACTGGACATGTCTCGACGATAACATGGTGGCATATTGTCAGGAGGTGCAAAAACTAGAAAACAAGTTCAACGGGCTAGAAATAACACATGTGTTGCACCAATACAATGAAGCTGCAGACGAATTGGCCAACATGGGATCCAAATGAGTAGTCCCGATCGGGATTTTTGTCGATCAATTATTGGAGCCATCGGTCAAGAAGAAGCCAGTGCTCGAGCAATCGGGGGCTGAACCTACCCCAACAACAAATGATGTACTAATTATCTCTCAAGATTGGTGGACTCCAATCATCAGATTCCTTTTGGATGACGAACTCCTAGAAGATCACAGTGAAGCTGAGCAGATCAGACATCAAAGCAAATGTTTCCTTGTAGACGGAGAAGACCTGTACCGTCAAAGTGCATACGGAGTTCTCATGCGTTGCGTCACACCCGAGGAGGGCAAGCAGATCCTGCAATCAATCCACTCAGGTATCTATGGCAACCATGCTGCATCCAGGATGTTAGTCGGAAAGGCTTACATGCAGGGATTTTTCTGGCCGACTACAGTTACAGATGCTAAAGACATAGTTCGGACATGCGAGAGTTGCCAATTCTTTGCACGGCAAACACTTCTTCCAGCTCAAGAACTTCAAATAATTCCAATCTCTTGGCCCTTTGCAGTTTGGGGGCTGGACATGGTCGGGCCGTTCAAAAAAGTGCCAGGAGAGTTCACACACTTGTTCGTCACAATGGACAAATTCACAAAGTGGATTGAGGCAAAACCAGTTGCTACCATAACAGCAGCAAGGGCAAAAGACTTCATCATGAGTATTATATACCGATTTGGAGTTCCCAACCGCATCATAATAGACAACGGTACTCAGTTCACTAGCAGCATTTTTCAAGATTTCTGTGACGACTTCGGCATCAAGATCTGTTATGCTTCTGTGGCACACCCACGAAGCAACGGGCAGGTCGAGTGTGCCAATGGTATGATCTTACAAGGTATCAAGACTAGGGTATTTGACTGACTACAACCATATGCAGGGTGGTGGGCACAAGAACTCCCATCTATTCTCAGGTGTTTAAGAACCACGGTTAGTCGGGCAACAGGGCAATCCCTTTTCTTCCTATTCTATTGTGCTGAGGCTATGTTACCAACCAAGTTGGAGTTTGGCTCACCACGAGTTCAGGCCCACTCAGAAGATAAATCAAACGAAGACCGACTGGTCGAACTCGATCAGTTGGAGGAAGCAAGGGATATCGTAACTATTCAGTCGGCAAGGTATCTTCAAGGCCTACGTCATTATCATATTCGGAATGTTCATGGCCGTGCCATTTTGGTGGGTGATCTCACCCTGAGAAAAATACAAACCACCAAAGACAGGCATAAACTATCCCCTGAGGTAACACGTCCAGGCGCGTACCGACTAAGGACAGAAGACGGTGTCCTAGTCAGCAACTCATGGAATATAGAACAACTACGTCTTTTCTATACATGAGTCTTGTATTTTCTTTATATACACGAATAAAACTTTTTTCTTTGACTCACTGCATCGCTTGTCTCAACCGATCAGTGAGTCGGGGGCTACATGTATTACATGCCTTGCTTTTTGTAATAAAATCTGAGCTTGTTCTATCTAAGTCATGAAGTTATACAACGATTATGTTAAGTTTGCCCGAGTACAGTTCTGCGAGGTGAACGTTTTTCCTAAGTTTATCTTGAATCACTCGGCATGAACTATCTAGTCGAGTAAAGCTAATGATGATTCAGAGCAGATAAGTGCTTAGTGGAATTTAGCAAACATTAGCAAGACGTTTACAACATTTACATTTGTTCATCCATGGACACCGACTGCATATTGTTTCATATCTACATTGCCAGGTCCCTAGCTATTGCCTCTGCGGTTGCCCTCACCTGGCTTACTAGCTCCATGCCTTCTTCTGGTGTCGTCCCCTCAGCAAAACCCTCACCAATGGCCTCGATGTCTACCCTAGGGTAGAGCAACTTGGTCATGGCAAGTGCCTGGGCAACTCTTACTGCAATGCGCTCATCCGAGTACTTCTTCAATATACTCAAGGCTTCACTGAGGCGCTCTGCTACTTGGGCGATCGAGCTGGAGCTGGACCTAGGTGGTGCGGCTGCATGATGTCAAGGAGAGTCTTCATAGAATCAATGATGATCTGCTATGATTCCTTGATGATCTTGATTTCCTCCACAAAGGGACACTGCTCACACATCAACAAGCATATCAGTTTGCTGGAACAAGCAGTCGGAGCTAATCTACAGTCGGGCAGGAAACTTACTAGCATAGTCGGCTTCCACCTTCGCCTTGGCCTTCTCGACTTCCTTCAATTTCTTCTCAAGGCGCTCGTTCTCCTTGGTCTGGGCGCTGAGCTCAGACTCAAGGTCTACAACATGAGACAGTAAAAGCTCCATAATGCAGAAAAGTGCGCTCGGGATTCACTTGGGAAGACAACAACAAGGAGACTTACTTCTTATCTTCTCAGCTTGGGCCCAGTTTTTGTTCCTGAGCTTGTCCACGGACCCCCTCAGCCATGTTTCTCTCTCCTGGTTGGTCCGCTCCAGGTCGTCCTTGGCCACTTGGCTTTGGCGAAGCTAGAGCAGCTGAGGGGCAAGCTTGGTCAAGACCTTGCCCATTTTTTTAGAGCGGTCGACAACCTTCTACTCATGATATTCCAGAATCAATCAAAACCGACAGGCAAAGTACAAGATTCAGAAAAATCATCAGTCAGCAAACACAGCAGGATTGATTGCGTACCTGAATCCCCTTCGATGCAGCAATTGCAGCATACATCAGATTGATCCTCTCTCTTAGGGCTTCTTGCTCGTCATGTTCAAAACTCTCCGCCACCCCCTTAGGAGTGACCCAGTAAAATCTTCTGGGGAGGTTTGGCGGAGGAGCTCCAAGCCTGGGGAGATCGCCCTCTTCAGAAGATGATAATGACTCCAGTGATGGGATCCTGGGCCTCAGATCAACTGCTGCAGGGGCTCCTAGGATTGGCTCAGGGGCTGGAGCTGCAACTTCAACCTCAATGTCCTGGCTGGTTGGTGCTGGTGGCTCGGCTGTCGGGATCGCCTCAGCCTCAGTAGCTGGGGCGGGCTCTAGCTCGCCCTACAGTATTGCTTGCTCTAGCTCAGCCAACACGGGTTCGGCAACGAGGGTTGGTGGCGCAGTCCCCCTAGGGTTTGTGTCACTTCGTTTCCTGCAGAATCATCGACAATCATGATACTACAATGACATTCAAGTCTCTAAGAAGATTGAAGATTCTCTACTACCTCTTGGAAATCTTGAACTTCCATAGTGGTGCTCCGGTGGAAGTCGGCGAGGGGCTTGATAGCCTACTCGGCGACGGAGAGCCACCGGCTGTCGGGCTTGTTGGCACGACAGTCGGTAGAGGCGAGTTAGCCCCAGTCGGCACTATGCCTGACACAGCCGACTGGGGGGTCGAGGCACTCGGCGGCGCTGGCCTCGGGCTTGGTGGCTTGGGGGCAGAGCTGATGGGGTCCTTGATCTTTAGGCTCCCTTGCGCCGTACTTGGCGTGTTCTTCTTCTTCCCCTCGCCAGTCACTGGTTGTAGGTGCCATGGGCCTCGGGTACCTCATGACAAGCATATGGGCCACTCGGATAGAGGATGGGCCTGGCCTTATAATTAGAGATATAGTAATCCCTAGTAGACTTTGCCTTGTACGATAAGGAAAACATAGTCCTAGTTGGGTGCGTTATATCTCTAAGAGGAGATCCCTTGGCCGTAATCCTGTTGGGACTCCTACCTTGTAACCCTGTCCCCCAGTATATAAGGGGAGGCAGGGTGCCCCCTGAAGGCAGGTTCACGTGGTTCATTAGAATCACCACCATAATTCCTCAAAGGAATACACCCCAAACTGTGTTCCTTTGCAATCCACTAAATTTCCATCCACCGAGTAGCCCCATATTCATATTGCCAGCGTAAAACATCGATAGTTGGCGCACCTGGTAGGGGCTTTGGCGAGATCTATATCTACAAGCTCAATGGATCCAGTAACCGAAGTCGACGGCGGCAAATTCTCCCCTAGAGATAAAATCTCATTCAGAAGCCTCGACTTCGTCGCCGACATGTTCCGCAATCTCACCTTGGCCGACGCAGACCAGATCCAACCGGCCGAGGAATCAGCCGACTCCATGCCAGTCGGTCCACACGATGCTGTAGCGACCATCATCGACTTGTTGCGGCAATCTTCCACTTGCCCGTGTCTTGGGACAACTCTTCCTTTCAGTGTTCGACTCGGACTCGGTCTTGAGCCGGCCGAGATTGGGCTAAGGAAGAAGAAGATCGTCAATCTCCCGTTCGGACTTGGCAACGCCGCGGATATCTTCAAACAACATCCGACACGGCAAACCCGGTCCTCTGGAGTTTGACTCGGATATGGCCCAGAGCCTCTCGAGATCGGATCTAGGGAGGTCGGAGTTATAATCACCCCCATCAATTATTCCGACTTCGACTCTCAGTCGGACTCCGACTCTAAGTTGGACAGTAGCTCGGCAAGCTTCTCTCCGCCACGAGAAATCTTCATGGCATCCAAAGGCTCTACTCCTACTTAGGAATCACGCTGACTACACGAGCAACAAGAAGAGGAGGCCTGCCGATTGCGAGAACAACAGGAGGAAGAAGCAAGACGCCTGCACGCCCGCAACGACGATCTACGCAGGGCTGGGCGAACCGCCCAGCAACAAATCCTCCAAACCCGAGTCAGCGACCACGACGTCTTCATTACTCCTCAATAGAACATCGTGGCCGCTGCAATTCTACTGGATACACTCCAGTTTGGGCTTGATCACCAGGCCACTCCGACGATCGCAAGGATAAAAGCTATGCTTACCGTTGCTGCATGTCAGCAGCACCAACAGTCGGGCGATACCCTCAAACCGACCAACCGGTTGGCATCCCCAACGGCAGTCTCGTCCACCTCAAAGCGACGCCGAGCGGCCGGCTCTAGTCGGCAGTACACAGAGTCACGCCAAACATCACTCGGCAACCCCAACAATAACTGGCAGTGTCAAAGCGACCGTCGGGACAATCAGGATCTCCGAGGCCAACTACGGCGTGACCTTCGGTAGGACATCAACGCTCGGTGCCATGAACGAGAGGAAGACGAGCAACGCCGATCGGAAGACGAGAACGAGTGCGTCGGCCTCCATCACGAGTGGTTTTGCCGTCGTAGGCGGAGCCGAAGCCCTCATAAAGATGAAGGAGTACCGGCCTTCACCCAGAGCTACAAACAGGTCGACTGGCCATCGGTTTCAAGCCTACAGGCATCAAAAATACGACGGCAAGACCAATTCCGAGTCTTGGCTCACGGGTCTACACCTCTAGCAATCCGAGCAGCTGGAGGAATCACAAAGTCATGGGCTAACTATATCTCCCAGTTCGCTTTAGCCGACTCAGCGAGGACATGGCTAACGAGACTTCCCAAGCAATCAATCGGCTCCTAGGGAAAACTCCGGGAACACTTCATCGCCAACTTCCAGGGAACATACGAGAGGCCATCTTCTGAGTATGACTTATATCAGTTGCATCAAAGGAAGAATAAGTCTCTTTGTGACTTCATCAAGAGGTTCTCTAAAAAGAAG
Source organism: Oryza meyeriana var. granulata (assembly GCA_003991445.1). Classification (NCBI taxonomy): domain Eukaryota; kingdom Viridiplantae; phylum Streptophyta; class Magnoliopsida; order Poales; family Poaceae; genus Oryza; species Oryza meyeriana. Next base: position 443,808 of record RYFJ01001359.1, read on the forward strand.
AATTCAATGCTGAAGATCAAGGGCGAGGTTGTCATCGCCGCCTTTCAAAAAGGAGTCAAAACACCTCAATTTCATCGCCAATTCACTCGGAAGCCTCCCAACTCTGTCAAGGCTTTATTCGACATGGCGAATAAGTACGCCGACTCGGTGACCGGACCGCTGTTGCTGAGGCCCTCGATGACAAGAAGGCACCCTGACAAAAGATATCGGGAGTGGCACCGACGACCTTTGGTCCCGACTAAAGTTGTGGATATTAGTAGCAAATGCAAGTCAGACGGCTTCATTGTGTTCAGTCGGTCACAACGTCTTCGACCTTCAACAACTGAAGATTATTTTAGAACAACAAGTGACATGCTCAGGGCTCCCTTCAAAGGCCAAACGCAAGGATGGCATCCAAACCACTCCACATATCAAACAGCTAATCGCTTCCCTGATAAATATTCTTCACTTGGCCTCGCCAATGCCGCAGTCCGCTTACACCTAATAGGTTACAAGCTGAAACTTTTTCTGTTTTTCTCTTAAATGATTGCAAAAATTCGAATAGCATTAAATCCTGATCCGTGAAACTTTGCTCCATGAAAGACAAACTCAAGTCACCCAAAACGCGTGTCTGGAAAGAGGCTATGAGCCAACTCCCGACGCTAGGGGGCTATAATTAGTCGGGCATAGTCTTAAACGTAAGGAGCAGTCAACTACTTGGAGAAATTAATATCAATAAGAGAAGAACTCATATTTACATATATTGTTAAAATGTATTTATATCGGGTCGATTGTTTTCGTCATCAGATGCTACTCATCCGATTATGTTATAATTGCAGGGCCAGTTCCGGATACGTCGTGACAGGAACTTAGGGCGCGAGGCCTATCTCCTATGCTCAGGGCTAGACCAGGTCTGCCAAGATACACTCGGAATTGCTCCATGAGGGCCATTTGACCGAAGTACTTATGCACCAGTCGGGACGACATCTTCCCCGGCTACGCTCTATGTGGGCTAATAACCGACCTCTGGCACCAATCAGAGCTCGGTACTCACTCGGCTGGGTGAGTACGCCCCATGAGGTTGCCAGCCGAATCCTACGCTAATGCTAGGTTTCGGGTACCTTATTCGGTCACAATCCGCTGAGTTGGGTACGCCCCATGAGGGCGCCAGTCCGTTAATCCTTATGCTAAGTGCTCAAGGTTCGGGTACCTTATTCGGCTAATGTTAACTGACCTCCGACGCCAATCGGGCTCGTTATTACTACTCGGCTAAGTAGGGTGCGCCCCCATGAGGGTTGCCAGCCGAAGTCCTATATGCTAATGCAAGTTCGGGTACCTTATTCGCTATAACTCTGTTGGATTTTATGGTACACCCCATGAGGGTCGCCAGTCGAACCCTATTGTTAACACAAGTTCAGGTTACCTTATTTAGCTTTGTCAAAGTTAGAGAAGACCCTATGCATCAAAGCGCATTCCGCGAGTTCTCATGCACGCGTTCACACCTGAGGAGGGCAAGCAGTATTCCTACAACTATACCTACAGGCTTCCTGTGGCAACCAGGCTGCATCCAGAACATAAGTTGGAAAGGCTTGCGAGCAAGGATTCTTCTGGCTGATTGCGGTTACCGACGCCGAAAAACTCATCCTGACATGTGATGGATGTTGGTTTTATAGGCTGCGGATTGGGTAGGGTCTGGTTTAGGCCAGCTTATTCAGTAGTAGACCATAAGATATGAGTTTCTCTATAGCACGCTGTGGGCACCCCGAAAGTGCATTATGAAGAGTAACTATTACGGCAACGCAAACTATCTAGATGGATGGGTCTCGAATAAAACCCGAAATAAATGCGGTAACCATCCTATCTCTCGCAGACTTGCCATAATCTTTACCCACTCACCAATACAATCCAAAATGCCGAGATAGTGTACAAAAAGAGATAATCATAAGGATAGCTTGCCAGTCCTCCCCGTCATAACCCCCGTCAAACCACTCGATGTGGCGACCAAACACGATACGTACCCTAGAGGACTCGAACCACAATAGCTATCCCCAAACCATTCTCCAATTATACACAACTATACTCATGTCAAACTAGTCCCCAGGGAAAGCGACTAGCCTCACACTTTCCATCACAAGCAATTGATAAACCTCACAAGTACTGTTAAATAATTCATCACGGATGTATACAAAACATAGTAGCGGATATCAACACAAAAAGATAAGACCAGTGTGCCATACCCAACCACAGGGGTCAACCGACTGGGAGAACTTAACTTCAACTACACATCATCCTCGCCACCCTTGGCAGGATAACAGTAGATCACACCCATCGTCGTCGTTTCCTCACCTGAAAAGATATGCAACGTGAGTACGATAATGGTACTTCCGTCTAAGTACTTACACAATATTCATAGTACAAAGGAAAATGCTGTCTCTACTATCAAGGGAAAAAGGGCTATGGTTGATTTGGTTTATGCATAATAGCCAAGTTGTTGAGCAAATATTACCTTGAAACTATAAGCATTGCCGAAAAGATTAGCAATCTGAAATTTTAGGACAGCAAGTATATATTTCTGAAAATGGAATATAAATGAGCATAAACCGTCTCTAATCCTCATCCCATGGGCCACCATTGCCCAAAACAATTATGCTACACAAGCATATCCTTTTCTCATGACTAAAACCAAGTCTATTATTCATATTAAAAATTTCTAAACAAACCATTCATCCATTTAACATCAAAATCCCTTATGTGAACCTTCTTGCATCCATGACTATCCTAAGTCATTGGTAACCACATATCCCAAGTTTGATCTAACACAATCGCAGCGAACACATCAAGCGTCGTCGCGTAACCGGTGACACGACTATTCTAATAGTTGCTTACTCTGGATTCAGAGGTGTACATCTTTACCCACAAGATGTGATAGAAGCCAAACAAATAAAATGGCTACCACTCTAGTTTTGTAGTCGATGTACCTGCCAAAGTACCCAAAAACAACTCTACACATTGAGTGTGGACTAGAGTCACAACAAAAACCTTTTGACCATTTTTTGCTTTAGCACCCCAACACCTAAACCACGTCTGGCGCCCCCGACGACTTAGCCCCCACACACAGGGTGGGACTAAGGCGGTCACCGCTGGGAGCATCTCCGGCCACAGCTAGGCGCCTCGAGTCTCCTCCAAAAAAAATCGCATCCTCACGACTGACGGACGGACGTAGATGTCACAGACGTCCCGCGCTATGCTTGAGTAAGCCGTCCCATTTCCCCAGGCGTGTGAAGTACATAGGGCTTGATATAGACGTCAATCTGGCTCGTGTTCATTTTTTCTTAACTGATCCAGACGGAGCTACGCGCATCGGAAACACCATCCCTATCAATCGCCCATAATCATCCGTCCAAGTCAAACATATTTCTCAATTATTTAATCAGAAGTGATTCTTTTCAGATTTTATCCCTATCCAAATTCGCATAAACTAGTTTTGAACCGATAGCTCCATCTATCGGAATTTCTCAAGTCTATGAATATAAGCTATGGCTATAGCATTCGCCGTAAAATAAAATATTTCAAAGTCCTTAACCAGTGGATGACAATTGGTATAAACACGATCAATAATCAAGGAATGGAAATGCATACATAATGGGTAATATTAACTCTACGCCATTTTCCCCATTTTAAGCGCGACAAAATTCATGCATATGTTCCAATAAATATAGAAGGACATAGTCTGTCTTCAATATGCGTTAGTACGCTTTGCCTTGCTGCAGCGATTTAGCGCTGTCACTTTCAAGCTTCTGGGTTATCTCCACGTACTCCGTATCCTCATGAATCTGATTGATAAGAAGCTAATATGCAAAATAAGAAGCAATTAAACATTGTGCTATGCAACATGATCAATTAATATGAGATATAATACAGGTAGGTAGAGCATGTCCTTAATAAGGATTTTAGGAGAAAGAACCAAGTCATGTAGCATCCCCTTGATTGGGAGATAACAAAAAGACCAAGGTTTAGAAGGGCTGAAAATGCATTTTGCTAATTATTTATATTGTAACCTCAAGTGGCTATATAGTAACTGAAGGTTTCTATTAAGCATTTCACGTTAAAGGCAGTATTTTTGTTTAATAAAAGAGCATAACCTACTGGTTTCTAACAAAAATTTTGTTTACTCTGAATTTGGATATTAGACATTCGATTATTTTTGAATTGTTTTAGTCCTTATGATTAATGTTATAGAATACATTTAGGAATGCTACCCTTGTGTGAAAGCACAGGCTGCCATACTAAGTGTTAATATTCAATATCAATTCTCACCAGAGATCTTTCTTTGTGTGT